>OZ004711.1:73312429-73816583 GCA_963924515.1 Vespertilio murinus | reverse complement strand
AATCTGGCCACTCAGCGTACACCCTATGTAATAAAAGGCTAATATGCAAACTGTCCCCTTCACTAGGAGTTCAACCAGCAGGCAGGCGGACCAACCACCCATGTTCCCTTTCCCTGGCCAGGCTGGCCAGACCCAGTCCATGCAGGAATTCATGCATCGGGCCTCTAAAACACACACACACACACACACACACACACACACACACAGTGGCCATATTATTATACATTCAGAGATCATAATAATCTGGCCAATCAGTGTAGTTCTTAGAGCATGTAAAAAGTGACATTACAGCCCTAACCGGTTTGGTTCAGTGGATAGAGCATTGGCCTGTGGATTGAGGAGTCCCAGGTTCAATTCCAATCAAGGGCATGTACCTTGGTTGTGGACACATCCCCAGTAGGGGGTGTACAAGAGGCAGCTGACTGATGTTTCTCTCTCCTTGATGTTTCTTATTCTCTATCCCTCTCCCTTCCTCTCGGTAAAAAAACAATAAAAATATATTTTTTTTAAAGTGAGACTGCTTAAAATATGGAAGTACTATAGTGGGAGTAAATAGAAACAATAATAAAAGATATGTCGTATAATGATGCAGTGGAGCCATAATAAAATTCTTAACTGGAGCCGAAACCAGTTTGGCTCAATGGATAGAGCGTCAGCCTACAGTCTGAAGGGTCCCAGGTTATATTCCGGTCAGGGGCATGTGCCTTGGTTGCGGGCACGTCCCCGGTGGGGGGTGTACAGGAGACAGCTGATCGATGATTCTCTCTCATCGATGTTTCTGGCTCTCTATCCCTCTCTCTTCCTCTCTGTAAAAAATCAATAATATAAAATAATATAAAATTATTATAATCAATAATAAAAAATCAATAATAAAAATTCTTAACTGGAGAGGTGCTATGAAAATGGAAATAAAGTTACGAATGAAGTGAAGAAATGAAACTACCCCAGAGAAATGATAATATAAGCATGAAAAAATGTCAAGCCTCAGGAGATAATGAAATCTTGTTATAGGCCTCTAGCTAGAAGTTCTTTTTTACTCCACTTCATTTTGGGCGTACAAAAGTATTACATGCTCATTAAAAACTTCCATTGCAAAAATACATAACATCCAATTAATAACCAAGTGCAATGAATTTTACCTCCAAAATATCTCTAGATTCCATGTATATCCCATGCGCCATCCTAGTTTTGGCTATCCTCATCTTTTGCCTGAACAACTTTGATAGTCTACTTATTTATTTCTCCACATCCTCTCATAAACAAGTCACTACATGGCAACTGTAGTAATTGTACTTTTTTAAATAGGTAATAAAAATACATAATAATTTAAAGGTATACCAGGACATATACTTAAGTCTCTCTCCCCTCATCCCAGCCTCAAAGTCATTTACTTCCTTTGCATGAGTCAAAATAAACTAGGTTATGTGCATTAACAATCCAAAAATGAAAAAATACACATAAGAACATTTTGAATACTATAAAATGCCACTAAAATTCAAAGTGATAATCTTTAATCTCAGCAAAGTTCCCCAGAATGTAACATATTTTTATATGACTTCAAATAAAATAATAAGACATACATTCTAAGCTAAAAGGAAGAAAACTCATCCAATTTGCATAAAGCCGATAGAAAGGTAGCACTGTTACGAAGTTAGGTTGGCATATAATGGAAAAGCCTGAAATATGCTGGAGTCCCTTTCCACAGACAAGTAAATAACACTGTAACAAGTAGAAGATGTTGGCTTACTATGGAGACTATTCAGAAAACTATCATTTGCACACCCCGGCAGGTTCCAATAAAATTCTATTCTAAAACTGGAGATAACAAATGGTGTTAAACAGAAATGTGCCAACATAGAGCAATTTTAGTCCATACAACATTAAGTCATTAGGTTTGTATGGAACCACAAAAGACCCCAAAGCCAAAGCAATCCTGAGAAAAAAGAACAAAGCTGGAGGTATCTATCATACTACTTGACTTCAAATTATACTGCAGAGCTATAACAATTAAAACAACATGGTACTGATTTTTTTTAAAAAAATACACACACAGGCCAATTGAACAAAATTGAGAGCCCAAAAATAAAACTGCATGTAGATGGGCAAATAATTTTATTTTTATTTAATCTCACCTGAGGCTATTTTTCCATTGATTTTTAGAGAGTAGAAGAGAGAGGGAAAGACAGAGAAAAATACTGGAAACACATCAATTAGTTGCCTCCTGCAAAAACATGTGTCCTTTAATAAAGGATGAGATAAAGATGTGGTGTATATATACACTATGGAATACTATTCAGCTAATAGAAAAGACGGAATATTGCCATTTGTAACAATATGGATGGACCTTGAGAATATTATGCTAAGCAAAATAAGTCAGTCTGAAAAAGCTCACTCATGTAAGGCTATAAAACTGAAACTCATAGACACAGACAACAGTATGGTGGTTACCAGAGTGAAGGGGGTTGTGGGGGGACAGAAAAGGAAAAGGGGGGGCAAATATAAGTGATGGAAGACGATTTGATTGGGTGCTGGGCACACAATGCAATAAACAAATCACGTATCATAGAAATGTACACTTGAAACCTATATGGTCTTATTAACTAATGTCACCCCAACAAATTTAATAAAAATAAATAAGTAAGTAAAGCTAGACCCAAAGGTCTTAGATAGAAAGGTGTCAACATAGAGGAATTTTAGTACATATAACACTAAACTAGTAATACATAAATTATGGAATAATAGTTATAGTCTAATGACCTGTCTTTGGGCCCATAGTCTAATGTGAAGAGTTCTAAGTTGCTGACCATAAACAGTATTTGTCATCTGTTATATTGATGGGGTTGGGACATGCTTCTCCAAAATATGATACCTTGGCATATTGAATATTTTAAGCTGAAAAAATTTTAGAAGTGGAAGGTATGGAAAGGACTCTCTGACTTGCCTCTTATCCCGGAAGCAGATCATAAGACTCTCATGGGAGAAGTACCCTCCCTTAGTAAAAGAGCATCCTTATCTTTACAGACAGAGGAACACCAACAGGAATCCAAACAGGTATGCCTTTGCTATGTTTCCCTCAAGTTATTACATTTAGCTCTTTCCTTTTGTCCTATAACATTTTTTCTACAACTTTCTACTCTTCTATCAAACCTTCTTTGGTCCTTCATTTCCTTACAAAGGCTCATGTTTCATGTTAAATAAGTTTGTACGCTTTTCTCACTTATCTGTTTTTAGTTACAGAGCCCAAGCAAAGAACCTTGAAAAAGAGAAGGATTTTCTTCCCTACAATATCATTCCATGTTTGCAACAAGTGACAGATCCTCAATCTAAAATTTCAAGTTGAACTGAAAAAAAGCCTATGTTAACAAAGACAACAGAAAAGAAAGTATACTTAGATTTCAATATCTATAATGATTCTTGCATCAAACAGAAACTGGTAAACCAGTAACAATTGGAAAACACCAAGATTTTATAAGATTTAGCACACAAAAAAAGGAATATTTTCTTTCCATCACCATTTATCCTCACTATGCCCTCTTCCACCTCTACCACTGCCCATCCCTGCAATTACCATACTAGTAACCATGTCTGTGAGTTCTCTTTTTTTAATCCTATATAATAAAAGGCCAGCGACCATAACGACCAGAATGTCTGCTCAACCAGTTGCTATGAGTTTCACTGACCACCTCTTAGTCCCTCCCCCTTAGCCCACAGGTTCCAATCAATGCATGGTGAATGGAAACTGGGTGGGTGACGGCAGGGCGGGACTGTGGACTGGAGAGTGGGCGGAAGATGGCCCTGATCACAGGCTAGGTCTAAAGACCCTACCCCTGCACGATTTCATGAGCTAGGCCTTTAGTCTTAACTAAATGGGAAGACAACTCTCATGTTGTGCACAAATACTATACCAAAGCACAAAGTTTTTCAAAGGCTTTTATTTTAGCCATCCTAAAATGACAAAGACGTAACACCAAAGCATCTATATATGTGTACAAGTACAAGAGAAGCCATCTATAAAGTTTGACATGCCAGGTAGAGTCTTAAAATGTCTGATATACTGATTTAATTATTTTTGTCTTCAGGTTAAACTTACATTTCAAAAATTTCTGACACATACATTTGTCTTAGAAATTTCTTGACTGTCCTTTATTACACCCAGAGTACAGAAATGTATATTCAGGCCCAGCTGGTATGGCTCAGTGGTTGAACATTGACTATGAATCATGAGGTTGTGGTTCAATTCCCAGTTAGGGCACATGCCCAGGTTGCAGGTTCAGTCTCCTGTGGGGTGCAAGCAGGAGGTAGCTGACCAATGATTTCCTCATCACTGATGTTTTTCTCTCTCTCTCTTCCCCTTCTTCTTTGAAACCAACTTTTTAAAGTACATATATTTTAAAAAGAAATGTATATTCATCTTCTCTAAGCAAAATCTTTCTATTTTTGATCAACATATTCCAGAAAAGTTCCCTACAGCTTGCTCTCTCCTCTGTCTTGTTTTAAAACTTTCCTTATAGATTGAGTCTCCATCTTATCCTGTAATCTCTACATCAGCAAGTTAAAGATTCCCAATCCCCCCCGCCACAACCTCAAATCATTCCATCTATAGAACCTAGTTACTAATCTCATCTTTCTCATTTACATGGATCAAACATCTAGATGTACTTTCTTCTCAACCATTTGCTTTCCGTACTCTAATATACTCTCTCTTCTCTAGGTTGAAAATACTCTATTCACAACGATGAATAAAAATAAGTGATATTTTTATTTCCATCATTCATTCTCCACTTACTGACTGAAATTCTATTGAAAAAGAGCCATTCCTCAATGTTGCTCTGAATCTAAAACTCCTCTAAAATATGAATTTTTTAAATAAAAAGAGATGTTCCTCCCTTGTATTCTTATGATAGTATGGACTCATAGATATTTTATTATATGGATTTTGATCCAAGCTGGCATTACATTTTTCATCCCAGCTCTGGACAATACAAATGCTTTCAATCTGGCTATATCCTTCTAACATACGTTCATCATTACTTTCTGGTACCATTAGATATTCCAGGTTCTTCTTTATTCCCCTGCCCCAGGCATGGGACAAATCATTTCTCCAGGGTTCCTTTTACTGGAGAATGTTATTTAGGAACCAAGATCTGGGCAGCAGTGTATTCACTGTTGCTGTAGTACTATTACCTCTCCGTGGGGAGATTTAAAAACCAAGGTCTTAAAAATAAATAAATAAGTAAAAATAAAAACCAAGGTCTTATTATTCACAATATTTTTACTTATTTGTTCAATAAAAGTATGTATTAAAGTAAAGTTGCTAATAACAATTCAGAAATGCTAACCCATGCCTCTTTCAGAAAGCAACTTAGGTTAGTTCTTTACTTCTTGACCCCCTTCAGTCTTATTTTATTATGCATTTATAGGACAATTGGGTTCATTTGTTATTATTTATATATTTTTTTAGTTCTCTTCACATCCTGTTTGATCTGAATGACTTATTTATTTTTTGAATCTCACATCCGTTCTAATGAACATTTTAGAAGAGTACTTTGTTTCTTGGACTAATGAATGGGAATAGGAAAAAAAACTCATTATCTCCTTGACAAAGAAACACTCATACTGTTCCTGATATTAATGAATCAATTCAAGACATTCCAGACATGTCTAGACACAGGACACTCCATCCCCAGTATCCTAAAATAAAAATGTAATACAAAGTAGATAAAGAGATATATAAAAAAGAAACAAAAAAACTTATATAACCATTGTTTGATGTCTTACCCTGTGTTTCCAAGATAGTTGAAGTGGAATGTGAAATAAAAACATGGGTAGACTTCCTATTTCCTTGTAGGTCCTACGCCCTATTTCCTGCTTCTTTCAAATCTCAATGATAGACTGATTAGCACTTAAAAATCCTAATATAATTAATACTAATTTCTAAAAGACTCTAAATGTTTGTTTATTTTAAAAACACTTGTTGCATGCATCTGCTGTACCAGGCAGTGATAAGTATTTTATATACATTTATCTAATTAAATGAGAGCATTTGGGAAGACCCATTAATTCTGCTATGGTTCAAATTGATGTTTTCTCCCTAGATTTTATACACTTTTATGCCGGTACAATCAACATCTAGTGATAATGAAAAGCTAACAGCAAAGATTTATCAAAACCCATATTTTATGAGAAGCAACTGAACCTACTGGTGCAGACAAAGGAATATTGGTTAGTTAGAACTAAAAAGAAACCATAATATGTGATGTTTCTGTGAGGAAATGAGCATATGAAATTATTTTGCCACCTAAAACTGCAAAGCTTTTAAAAAGTACTTAATAGCCGAAATCGGTTTGGCTCAGTGGATAGAGCTTCGGCCTGCAGACTGAAAGGTCCAGGGTTTGATTCCGGTCAAGGGCATGTACCTTGGTTGAGGGCACATCCCCAGTAGGGGGTGTGCAGGAGGCAGCTGATTGATGATTCTCTCTCATTGATGTTTCTAACTCTCTGTCCCTCTCTCTTCCTCTCTGTAAAAAAATCAATAAAATATATATTGAAAAACTACTTAATAGAAGGTATTTTATAACCCACAAACTTTTGGACATCAAGACCCAGCCATTAGATCTTTTAGCATTTTACTCATCATCCCAAATATTATTATAGTTATACTTTATTTTTATACAATAGATAATTTTTTCTCGATTAATCCTCTATGTTTTCCTTATGAAATTCTGAGTTAAAAGAATCCACTAGTTGCCCTAGCTGGTTTGGCTTAGTGGAGAGAGTGTTGGCCCATGTCTGAAGGGTCCAGGATTTGATTCCTGTCAAGGGCATGATCCCCAGGGCACATGTGGAAGGCAACCAATAGATGTGTCTCTCTCACATCAATGTTTCTCTCTCCCTTTCCCTTCTAGTCTCTCTAAAAATAAATGGGAAAATATCAGGTGAGGATTAACAAACAAAACAACAACAACAACAACAAAAAAAAAACAGTAGTTATACAACTCCAGTGTATAATATTTATGCAGAATATAATGTAAAAGCAGTATTAAAAAGTATCTGAACTGGGGGCATGGATGGACTGAAGAGGGTTAATGGGGAGAAAGAGAGACATGTGTAATACTTTCAACAATAAAGAATTATTTTTAAGTGCCTGAACTAGCCCAGCAGACATGGCTCAGTGGTTGAGCATCCACCTATGAACCAGGAGGTCATGGTTCGATTCCCAGTCAGGGCATACGCCTGGGATGCAGGCTTGATCCCCAGTATGGGGCATGCAGAAGATAGCCAATCAATTATTTTCTCTCATCAGTGATGTTTCTCTTTCCCTCTCTCTTCCTCTCTAAAATCAATAAAAATATATATGAAGTATCTGAACTAGACTGATCAAATATAAGCATGGAAAACAATGATTGAACAGGACTGCTCAGGTATACTAACCCATACCCCAGCTACTACTAATGTCAATTACAATATCACCGCACCTCTAAGTTTATTAGACCATTCTTGCCATCCCTGCATAGCAGCCAGTGCACAATAGTAATAAAGTGAAATACTTGAATTACCAAGTCACAACCCCTAACATGTACTAAACTCCAAGTTGGAATGACACCACAACCCAAAAAAAAAGTCTGCCAATCTCCACACAGAGGTTTATTTATTCACTGATGCTTTGTATGATCTCCCCTTAAAATGAGGGTCAAACCATGATGGATTAGTTAGCTGTAGCTAGAGTGCAATTTTAACTTGCTAAAAATATTCCACTCATGAAATTATGTTCATGTCCCAGAAAACAGAACAGTAAGTCTCCTGTTCTGGACTGGTTTTATATTCCTATTAAACAATTTTATTCTGTGCAAATAGTTAATAGCATATAATCAATTTCCTTAGCTCACTGGTTACAACATGGGGTTCTTATGATGATGATCTATTTAAAAAAAAAAAAAACTAGCAAAGATCCTTGGAAAAACAACAATCTCTTCCACAACCACAAATATAAAGGAAATTATATTAATTCCCATCCTGGGAGGAGGGTACTCACAATCCCAAGAGACTACAGAAGGCAATGTGTCCTAAAAAACATGAACAACCAAGGGCCCTATCAATCCTTTGTTACTTCTGTTACTTGCAGGACTCTTTGGGTTCACCTACTTTGGGACTTTCTGTGCTTTCCAGACTTGTATGTCTATTTCCTTTCCAAGATTAGGGAAATTTTCAGTCACTATTTCTTCAACTAGGTTTTCAATCCTTGCACTCTCTCTTCTCCTCCTGGTAGCCTGGTGATATGAATGTTAATAAACAATATTGCCCCAGAAGCCCTTTAAAATCTCATTTTCTAAAAATTCTATTACCTTTCTGTATTTTCTATTACCTTGTCTTCCAGATAGTTGATTTTATCTGTTGCTTCATCTAATCAACTACTGACTCTCTCCTTCATTTCTAACTGTTTCTTTTTTACATGTTCTCTTTGTTGAACTTCTCACTAAATTCATCTATTCTTCCTCTAAGTTCATCAAGGTCCTTTTAACTAGTGCTTTGAACTCTGTATTTGGTAGACTACTTGTCTCCATTTCATTTCGTTCTTTTTCTGGATTTCTGTGTTATTCTTTTATTATTATTTTTATTATTATTATTATTAATTTTTAGAGAGAGAGGAAGGGAGAGATAGAAACATCAATGATGAGATCATCGATCGGTTGCCTCCTACATGCTCCCTACTGGGGATCAAGCCCACAATCCAGGCATGTGCCCTTGACCAGAATCGAACCTGGGACCTTTCAGCCCGCAGGCCAATGCTCTCTCCACTGAGCCAAACCAGCTAGGGCTTGTCTTGTTCTTTCATTTGGGGCATGTTCTTTGTCTCCTGATTATGGTCCACTCCCTGTGTTTATTTCTCCTGGTCATGACAGAATGGCCTTATTGGAGAAGTCTCCTGTACAGCCCAGTGGCACAGTCTCCCTGGTCACCTGAGATGGATCCTCCAGGGGTGTAGGTTCTGTGTCCTTCCGCTATAAATTGGGCCTCCATTGCTGTTTGCATGTCAGTGGGTGAGGTTGACCCTCTAGGTGGCTGCTGTGAGGGCTGGCTGATACAATGAATGAACTGTTTTATGGGGAATAACCCCACAATGAAGCAGTTGCTTAGTGGGGTTCTGGTGACAGCCAAGTCCACTTTTGAGTGTGTTATTTGTGGAACTGGTTGGGTGGTGCTCTGGTGTGGTCTGAAGCAGGCGCTGGGTGTTGTTGGGCCTATAGCCCCTGGGAGGGGCTCTGATGGAAGCCAAAATCAGCAGCCATTTGTATGGGGCTTGGGATCACTTGGTAGGAACTACAAAGTAATATATGATTGGTTGCCACCTGTGCTGGACTAGGAGATACTGTGAATTGAGGCCAGCTTCCACTGATGCTGGGCTTGGGACCTTTTGGAGAGTACCATGATGTGAGATGAGGCCAGCAGCCACTTGTGCTGGGTTTGTGGCCCCTTTAGTTAAAACCACGTTCCAGGCTAAGACTCTGCCATTTATGCCAGGCTTGGGGCCGCCTAATGGGAGTTACAATGCAAGTTGAGACCAGTCACTATTTGTGCTGAGCTTGGGGCCACTTAGCAAGATCAACAAGGCACACTGAGGCAGGCTGCCACTTGTTTGGTGGACCTATGAGAGACTTAGGGAAAGTCCAAACAGTGAGCCAAGGCATGCCTGCTTGAATAGAGGCGTCCCTGAGAGCTCTATCAGAGTTGAGGGAGTCGGGTCTCAGGGAATCACCAGAGCAGTTAAAGAGTATTAATCAGGTTAATGAAGAAGCAAAGATCTGGTGTCCACCTGCACCTGGCAAACTGGTTGCAGGGAGGGCTCAGCAAAGGAACAATGGCCCCTCTAGCCTTCAATTTAATTCCTCCCCTGTATCACTTTACTATGTCCCTAACACTGAGCTGCTGCCCCTGCACTGGAGCTTAAAGCAAGGGAATTTGTGAGCAAGTGAGTCTGTGCAAGATCCCTTTAAGACCAACACCTTGGTCTCCCACAGCCCTTTGTCTTTCTCACATGTGATTTGCACAGCCAGATGTCATGGGGACTCCTTTTCGTGACACTGATGGCCCAATTTGGGGAATCCAGTGTGGGGCTGGGGCCCCTCACTCCTCAGGGGAAACCTTCATAGCCAAGATATCCCTTCTGATGCTTAATCACCACAGGAGTAAGACCTACACATTCTACCAATCTCAATGTGGCTTCTTGTTTATATTCTTCACTAGATGCCCAGTGCACAAAATTTGAGTACTGGTAGGGTCCCTTCTCCCTTTCCCTCTCCCTCCCTGTCTCTGAAAGCAAATATAGATATATAGATATATAGATATATAGATATATAGATATAGATATATAGACATAGTTATAGATATATAGATATAGATATAGATATATAGACATAGATATATATTCATCCATCCCCTAGGAGCAAATACTTTAAAGAAGAAAAAAAAAGACAATATGAACATATAAAGAAAATGATAAGACAAAGGTAGTAAAATATTAACATTTGGGAAGCTAGGAATTCTTCCCCATATATGCAGAAATTCTATTAGTCCTGCAACTTATTGTAAGCTAAAATAATCACAAAATAAAAAGTATTTTTAATGTTGTTCCCAACAATAATACTAATAGCTAGACCCAGAAGTACAGTCCCCTCCACCAGTGGAGTGAGTCTTGGTACAGAAAGGCTCCACATCAGCAGACTAGCCAAGGAATTATTTCCTGAGAGGACAAAACAGAATAAGAGCATATGGGGGAGTATGACTGTTGAGGGTACAGGATGTTAAATAAATACTTTAACGCAACAGTTCAAACCCTGCAGTAGTTATGGATTATGAAAACTATAAACAAAATATAAAGGACTGGCTTAGTGGCAATGGAAGTGCAATAGCTTTCACAGAACACAGAAGTTTATCTGGAAAAATGGCAAGTTGCAAAAGAGAGCCAAAATAGCAGAGATACCACAAATGATTATGGCTGAAAACCTTTTTGTTCAGAATATGGAAAGAGTATGGCATTTTGTATTGGATTCTGCAGCTCTCTCCATGGAGATACTAATCATATAGTAAAGCATGATGAAATGTCATTTTGAGACTGGAAAGAACTGCACCTTGGAGCCTGGTCTTTTTTAAAACTGAGAATTAGGGAAAAGTCGTCTGACTAAAGTAAAAACAGAAAAATATAAGCTTCATTTACTGGCAAAATTGCCAGATTTTACACCTGTTATAAAATGTAAAAATGTTGCCACTATTAAAATAACTGCCTACATAGGTGTTTTCTTCACTCCTTTTACTCTTTCATGTATCTCTTAAGTTTCCCAAGGATGGATTTCTAGGAATACTGAAGGTATTAGAACTTGGTTATATCTGATATTACTTGCTAACCTTCAGGTTTTACTTCATACCCTCAAAGACATCAAAGAGCTGATGGACTCTGCCCATTTATTTTTTTCAGTAAAACTTCAGCCCAATCATAAATGATGGCCCTCATCCAGGAGCAGGGCTAAATGATATGTTCATCATGCTATATATGTGTTTAGGATTTATGCACTTGCCATATACTTTAAAAAGTCACATATTTATAGAATTTGGCTCTTAAAAGCTAATCTTCAATTTGTTTGGGCTTAACCATTTTTCTTTATGAGACTTTCATATACAAAATAACCTTTACCTTTCTAAATTAAAAGTCTGGAAGCCTAGAACATCGACCTACGAACCAGGAGGTCACAGTTCAATTCCTGGTCAGGGCACTTGCCTAGCTTGTGGGCTAATCAATGATTCTCTCTCATCATTGATGTTTCTGTCTCTCTCTCCCTCCCTCTCCTTTCCTCTCTGAAATCAATTTAAAAAAATTTTTTTAAATTAAAGGTCTGGTAAATGAACAATAATGCTGCCCCCCCCCCCAGAGGTACTTAGTGTAAACCACTAACAAAAAGTACTAAGAATTCTTAATTCAAGATAGTTTTTTTTTATTCTTTTTTAATATATTTTATTTATTACAGAGAGAAAGAGAGAGGGACAGAGAGTTAGAAACATCGATGAGAGAGTCATCGATCAGCTGCCTCCTGCACATCCTCCACTGGGGATGTGCCCGCAACCAAGGCACATGCCCTTAACCAGGGGTGGGCAAACTTTTTGACTCGAGGGCCACAATGGGTTCTTAAACTGGACCTGAGGGCCGGAACAAAAGCAGGGATGGAGTGTTTGTGTGAACTAATATAAATTCAAAGTAAACATCATTACATAAAAGGGTACGGTCTTTTTTCTTTCTCTTTTCTTTTTTCTCAATAGTTTAGAACAGCCATCCGGCCCTCGGGCGGTAGTTTGCCCATGCCTGCCTTAACCGGAATCGAACCTGGGACCTTTCAGTCCACAGGCTAACGCTCTATTCACTGAGCCAAACCGGTTTTGGCTCAAGATAGTTTTTTTTTTTTTTTTTTTTTTTTTTTTAAATATATTTTATTGATATTTTACAGAGAGGAAGGGAGAGAGATAGAGAGCTAGAAACGTCGATGAGAGAAACATCGACCAGCTGCCTCCTGCACACCCCTACCGGGGATGTGCCCGCAACCAAGGTACATGCCCTTGGCCGGAATCGAACCCGGGACCCTTTAGTCCGCAGGCCGACGCTCTACCACTGAGCCAAACCGACCTCGGCTCAAGATAGTTTTTAAAAGATATGAAAAGTTCCTTTAGAGAAAACAATTAAGAACCTTAATATATTGGGATATTATAGGCTAGAAAAGCTTTTTTCCGAGAGGCTAAAAAGAAAAACTGATGGAAAACCTTTATTTAAATATATACTCTCGGTACATCTCCTGGTATTTAAATAATAGAAAACTATATCCTCTTGTGAATATTTAGAAATCTATAATTAAAATGGTAAACTTTTGCTGCTGAGGCATCAGAAAACTGTAATACAAATGACCTGCCAGCAAGATGAGATCTTTAGGCCGTTCACCATAAGACCTTCATTTCATTTAAATTTCACCCTAATTCTTGCTCCCATTATTCTGTTGCCTTATAAAGGCTTTCATTTACTATAAGAGACCTTTACTGGTAGTCAAACTCTGTTATTGCCCATAATTTAAAGTCTAGTAAAAAGAATTTTTATAATTAAAGACTGCAGTTATGTCAACTTTATTCTAGAGTCAAGTATGAAAACCAGCAGTTTCCATTATTATTTGAAAGTAACTAAGGATGAGAAAAAGTTGCACTGATGAAACACTATTAGGGATATATGAATGAGCACTTCCTTATGAAATGAGGGGAAAAGAAGACTATCAACAAAAATCTCAAAATGATATAATGCATACATGCCTACCTGGTGGGGGGAAAATTACATGTGCTTTAAATGAGAATACAAATGAGACGCGACCCAAGTCTACAAACATTGCAATAATAAGCCTTTTGAGAACAGGACAAACAGGAAAGTCCTCATTTACAAAGGACAGTATGACTAGAAATTATTTTTGTAGTCTGTGTTTTCTACATCATAAAGGGAGTCCAGGGAGATGGACTCTAACCCTATACTTTGAATTATTCCTTGAGGCAAAATATTTTCCATGTTTACACATTTCTAAATAAATAAGAAAGTACAGATAAAACTAATACATATTTATAGAGCTTACTAAAAACTTGAAATAACACAAGCATTGAGGAAAATAGGTTTTCAAAACTGATTCATAGATATATGTATACGTGTGTGTGTGTGTGTGTGTGTGTGTGTGTGTGTGTGTGTGTCTGTATCCTATATCTAGAAATACCGTATTTGCCGGCGTATAAGACGACTGGGCGTATAAGAAGACCCCCTAACATTTCCACTAAAAATACAGAGTTTGTTATATACTCGCCGTATAAGACTACCCCCCACTTGGAGGCATATTTTTCAGGGCCAAAAAGTCGTCTTATACGCCGGCAAATACGGTAGTTCTTCCTGTCTAAAAACAATATATCACAGCCCTGGCCGGTTTTGCTTAGTGGGTAGAGAACTGGCCTGTGGACTGAAGGGTCCGGGGTTTGATTCCGGCCAAGGACACATGCCCGGGCTGTGAGCTCAATCCCCAGTGTGTGGCTTGCAGGAGGCAGCCAATGGATGATTCTCTTTCATCATTGATGTTTCTACCTTTCTCTCCCTCTCCCTTCCTCTCTGAAATCAATAAAAATATATATGTTTTTTAAATCCAACAAAACAAAACAGTGTATCACAGAAGTAAGAGAGTAATGATACCAAAATGTTACTTGACGGTACCAGGGGGAAACTCCAACCTGCCACCACCCTTGTCCATCTTCACTATTAAACTGCCTACCAGTCTTCCTGTTTGTCCTATACCAGTAGCTCCTTTCTTTTTTTTTTTTTAAATATATTTTATTGATATTTTACAGAGAGGAAGGGAGAGAGATAGAGAGCTAGAAACGTCGATGAGAGAGAAACATCAACCAGCTGCCTCCTGCACACTCCCCACTGGGGATGTGCCCGCAACCAATGTACATGCCCTTGACCGGAATCGAACCCGGGACCCTTCAGTCCGCAGACTGACGCTCTACCACTGAGCCAAACTGGTTTTGGCCCAGTAGCTCCTTTCTAATCCTTTTCCTCCTACAAGCCAAATCTAACTTTGAAAAATGAAAATTAGATCATGAAGTTACCCTGCTTAAAATCTTTCAACAGCATTTCCTATTTTCTGAGAATGAAATTCAAACCCTTTATCTTTCTACTGTGGCCTAAGAGACCCAACAGGATTTGGCTCCTGCTTGCCTAACCCCCTTGCCATGCACCTCTCTCCACTCAACATTACTCTAGAGCGGGGGGGGGGCAAACTTTTTGACTCGAGGGCCACAATGGGTTCTTAAACTGGACCGGAGGGCCGGAACAAAAGCAACCTGGCCATGCTGGCACTCTCCTCTTGGGCTGCTGGTGAAGGAGCGGAAGGGAGAGCAAGAGAATGCTCCACTTTTTCGGCTCCAAGGACAGGATAGAACAGCCGAACGGGCTGGATCCGACCCGCGGGCCGTAGTTTGCCCACGGCTGGTCTAGCCACACCAGTCACTTTTCTTATCCCATAAAATACCAACCTCTTTCCTACCTCTCAGCCTTTGTACTTTTTGTTCCTCTACCTGAAATGTTCTTCCTGTAATTATTCACATATCTGGCACATTTTAATTCTTTAGGTACCACCTCGTCAGAAAGGCTCACTGACATCTTAACTAAAGTGGCCTTCCCTAATTACCCTCTAACATAGCCCTATGGTATTTTTCATAATCTCTATTACCTGGCACATTTATGTATTTACTAGTTATTTATGCTCTGTCTTTTCAACAAGTGCGATTGGAGGCAGGGATCCAAATACTTTGTTGATAGCTACAAGATACTATGATAATCTCTTAACCTAACACTAATCTTCATAAATACATGTAAAAGCATACAGTAGAGAATGTAAGGTTTCCTACCTGTTTTTGCTCAATCTCTTTACAAAACTACTAACCAGTGTTCATATTCCAGAAGAAATAAGAAAACCACAAGAATATTTAAAAATTGCCAAAACTGATTTGGCTCAATGGATAGAGTGTCGGCCTGTGGACTGAGAGGTCCCAGGTTCGATTCTGGTCAAGAGCATGTACCTTGGTTGTGGGCACATTCCCAGTAGGGAGTGTTTGGAGGCAGCTGATCAATGATTCTCTCTCACCAATGTTTCTAGCTCTCTCTCCCTCCTCCTTCTCTCTTCCTCTCTGTAAAAAAATCAATAAAAAAAAAAATATATATATATATATATATATATATTAAAAACACTGCAAAAGAAAATTCTCTAAAGATGACAATATGAAAAAGCATTTTAATTTAAATTATCTACATGTTTCTTTGTAGAAAGATAGTCAAAAGATACTGAAACTAAAGAATCATTTTCTCTTATTATTTTGATCTGCTTACATGAGATTGTAGATCAAAAGTTTTCAAGGTTAGCCCTGGCCAGTGTGGCTCAGTTGGTTGGGTATTACCCCACACACCAAAAGGTTGCCAGTTTGATTCCTAGTCAGGACACATTCCTGGATTTCAACTGATTCCTGGTAGGGAAATGTGCAGGAGGCTGCCGATTTATGCTTCACTTTCACATTAATGTTCCTCTCTCTCCCTCTCCCTTCCCCTCTGTCTAAAAATGAATTTAAAAATCTTTTTAAAAAACGTTTTCAAGCCGAAACCGGTTTGGCTCAGTGAATAGCGTGTTGGTCTGCGGACTGAAGGGTCCCAGGTTCAATTCTGGTCAAGGGCATGTACCTTGGTTGCGGGCACATCCCCAGTAGGGGGTGTGCAAGAGGCAGCTGATCGATGATTCTCTCTCATCAATGTTTCTAGTTCTCTATCCCTCTCCCTTCCTCTCTGTAAAAAAAAATCAGTAAGATATATTTTAAAAAATAAGTAAAAATAAAAAACATTTTCAAGTTTAGTGAAACATGGTACTTTTTAGGGGAAAAGTTACTTATTAACCTGTTTTCAATCTTAGTATACTAAAGATTTAAAATATCAATAAAAGTTTTGTGCTCAAGAAAACTGTAAGGCACTCACCTCAAGGAAATATATTATTGCTCTATCTGTAAAACCCAAAAAATTCAAGCATACAAAATCTCTGATGAACCATCATATATATATATAACCTAATAATTAAAATGGAACTTCTTTTCCTATATCTCTTTATAATATCCTTTGTCTTTTATTATTTGTTTTTCACTTCAAGTGTTTCCTCTTTCTTATCTGATTTAAATTCTGGCATCAAACAAGTAGATATAGCAAGATATCCCTAAAACTCCAACTATCAAGAATAAAAGTGAGAGAAACACAGCTGGTAATTACAACTCTAAACAGTATCAGCAAGCTCTTACATGCCTACCCCATTCGGGACCACTACTTTTATTGTTACCTCCTTAGCCATTTATACTCCCCTCACAAACCTTACCACACAAAGGATGATACGCTTGGGCAGATTTGGAGTCTTCAGAGCCAAGCATAGCAACTGAGCCAATCTATTTTTTTAAAATATATTTTATTGATTTTTTACAGAGAGAAAGGGAGAGAGATAGAGTTAGAAACATCGATCAGCCGCCTCTTGCACGCACCCCACTGGGGATGTGCCTGCAACCAAGGGACATGCCCTTGACCGGAACCGAACTTGGGACCTTTCAGTCCACAGGCGACACTCTAGCTACTGAGCCAAACCAGTTTCAGCGCAACTGAGCCAATCTGAAACAAGGCACAATATACTAGTATACACGACAAATAATCCCATCCTTTATCACCACCCTCAGCTCATCTAGGGCTCAGTAGAATGACACAGGATTTACTCAGGTTGCTGAATTTTCTCCTCATTTTTTATACAATCAGGCCCATTGGACTAGGCCTCTGTCCCTGCTCCTTAGGGTGAGCTCACACCTACATTCACCACACATTAGGTCACCATGCCTCCGCCACCTGACTGCTCTTCTGAAAAGTATCTCCATAATCAGGCTAGTTCCCTTAGCCCACCCTCAAGGGAACTATGAGCTCTACAGCCACAATGACTTACCACTGCCCAAATTATTACTTCTTTTTTTATTACTGCCTATATGCATTCTATATATCTTATTTCAAATTTGCATTTTTGATCTTATCAGCAATTGAGCATACACCATTGTATTTATGGTGTTGTCTAGTAAAACGGTAAGTTTGTCAAATACTGGCACCATGATTCATACTTCTTCATACCCTAACACAGTTGGGGTATTCATATTCAATGTTTATCACATGAAAACAGAAGTGATCAAGTCTCTGTTAATGAATCAAATATTCTTACTACACAACTGATGTAAAGTTATTAATTTGTCCTAACTTTATTACTTTACAGAGTACAATTCACAGAATTTCTAATTTGAAAGGCATCTCAATGTGATCGATTCTCTCTGATGACACAAAACAG
Source organism: Vespertilio murinus (assembly GCA_963924515.1). Taxonomy (NCBI): domain Eukaryota; kingdom Metazoa; phylum Chordata; class Mammalia; order Chiroptera; family Vespertilionidae; genus Vespertilio; species Vespertilio murinus. The sequence continues at coordinate 73,798,623 of OZ004711.1, read as the reverse complement.
TCTTGAGAGAAAATATGGTTAAGAGTAGAGACTTTCAGAAATTAAGAAGACCTTGGCTTGAATTTCAGTCCTACTACTTTCTAAGTATATGGCTTTAGGTGATTTATTTAACCTCTGTGAACCTGTTTCCTCATCAAAGGAAATAAAATAATATCTATTTCAGCAAAGCTGATGTAAGAATCACATGAAATAAAGTTTAAAAACTTAGCACAAAGTATTTAATCTGTTTTCCTAATTCTCAAATAGAAAAAAATTCCCATCTTTCAGCTACTCTGAATAGAAGAGTATATGTAAAAATACTCTGTATACAGGAGGCATTCATAAAGAGGATGTTACTGGTATTAAACGATAGCTATTTCATTTTGTTACTTGCAATAGCATTTAATATAGTTCTCCGTATTCAAGTATTATTTTATTAATGTCATATTCTTGATAATTTTTTTATTAACAGGTTTCTTTAAACAGTAATAAAATATTCACTAGCTATAGAAATTTAATGCTACTCCAACATAATTCTCAAGATAATTATTGAGGACATGACTCAGTTGAGTCTCACAGGAATCTTTCCAAATACCTTAATTAGATGTCACCTTCTAGACAACAAATTCTCTAATTAGTGACCTAAATAAGTAAAATGAGCTGAAAAGATTTCAAGAATCAGCTCACCCAAGTAACAAGATGAAAAATGCAACTCAAAGTAATTGTAGTATTGCTGACTATATAAACTTCCTTCTGATATTGCCATTTACCTAACTGTTCATAGTTCTCTTTCCAATATACTAGGTGTACCAGTTAATGTGGATTTTTTTTCAATACATGGAGTTACATATATGTTGATATATATGTGATTTGTTATGTATGATATTTTGTTGTATTGATGGCAAGCTTCAAAACTTCATGTCAAATTTGCTGAAGATGTTAACATCATAGATGTTTTTAAGCTTAAAAATGTCTAATTTCATGCCAAAAAAAAGAGAGCATTTGTGGAAAGTTTTAATTCGTTACTTTATTGTGAAGAAAAAGTTATCGTATACTTCGGGAAGCTTATGGTAAACATGGTTTATCTCAAGATACTTGTAAACACTGGTTTAAATGCTTTAATAGTGATTGTTTCTTTGTGAAACACAAAGAATGTCCAGATCAACTGGAAAAGTTTGAAGACCAACAATTACAAGCGTTATTGGATGAAGATGCGCATCAAATTCAAAAACAACTTGCAGAAAGATTAAACACTGCTCAGCAAGCAAAGGGAAAGATTTTAAAGGAAGGAAAATGGGTGCCACATCAACTGAACAAAAGACAATGGAAAAACCGAAAAGTCATCAGTAAAATGTTGCTTCAATGGCACAAAAGTCTTTTTTGCATTGAATTGTGACTGGAGATGAAAAGTGGATTTATTTTGAGAATCTCAAATGCACAAAATCATTGATCCAGGTCAACCATCAACATCGACTGCAAGGCCAAATCGCTTCAGAAAGAAGACAATGCTCTCCGTTTGGTGGGATCAGGAAGCTGTGGTATATTATGAGCTTCTAAAACCAGGTGAAGCTGTTAATACTGTTCGATACCGACAACAAATAATCAATTTGAACCATGTTTTGATAGTGAAATGACCAAAATGTTCCAGAAGACACAGTAACATAATTTTGCTTCATGATGACGCACCATCACACACTTCAAAACCAGTTAAAGACATGTTAAAAGATCTTGCCTGGAAAGTATGAACCCACCCACTGTATTCACCAGACCTTGCTCCTTCAGATCACCACTTCTTCCGATCGATGGCACACACACTTTCTGAGCAACACATCAAAACATACAAAGAAGTAGAAAATTGGGTCTCTGAATGGTTTGCCTCAAAACAATAAAAGTTCTATTGGGACAATATCCACAAATTACCTGAAAGATGGGGGAAATGTGTAGCTAGCGATGGACATTACTTTAAATAAAGCACTTTGGATGTTTCTCTTGAAATTATCATGTTTTCTTTGATTGTAATATCTGCCATTATTAACCGGTACACCTAGTAATTCTTTGCTTTCAGTAACAGCCCCACAACTCTCCAATATCAAAGCTACTGTTTAAAATGTCCAAATTAAAAAACCTACAATAGGTTACATGTTACATAGTCAAGGAATGGTACGCATCTTTGGAGTCTACACCAGCACAGAGATCAAAGGCAAAGACAACAAGGCTAGAACAAGCTGGGACAGGAGAACAACAGGCAATATATGAAAAAATTACACTGAGTGACCAGATTATTATGATCATGGAACACATAATAATCTGGCCACTCAGTGTATATCCTATATAATAAAAGGCTAATATGCAAATTGTCTCCTCAACCAGGAGTTCAACCAGTAGGCAGGCCGGCCAACCGCCCACGTACCCTCCCCCTGGCCAGACTGGCCAAACCCCATCCATGCATAAATTCATGCACCAGGCCTCTAACACACTCTCTCTCTTTCTCTCTCTCTCTCTCTCTCTCTCTCTCTGAGTGGCCAGATTATTATGTGTTCAGAGATCATAATAATCTGGCCACTAAGTGTAAGTAAATTACTTTTTCTCCCTCCTCCCTCAGATTTTCCCCAATTCTGTCCCTTCACCTTTTGCTACCATTATTCTTTCCTACATCTGTACCACACCCTGTGAAATATGATCAATAAAATAGATAGCCAAAACCGGTTTGGCTCAGTGGATAGAGCGTCGGCCTGCAGACTGAAAGGTCCCAGGTTCGATTCTGGTCAAGGGCATGTACCTTGGTTGTGGGTACATCGCCAATGGGAGGTGTACAGGAGGCAGCTAGTTGATGTTTCTCTCTCACTGATGTTTCTAACTCTATCTCTCTCCCTTCTTCTCTGTAAAAAATCAATAAAATATTTTTTTTAAAAAGGATAGCTAGGATGACAATAATGCCTGTCATAAGGAGGTAGTCAATAAGTAATTCAAAAGTAATTAATGATTATTAGAAGTATATATCACTAGACAGAGTATTTAGTCCAGTTAATGTTATGCATTCACATTCACTAACTGTAGAGAATATATAGGTTATACCTCAAACTTGGTTAAACTACCTTAAATGACTATACATGCTCAGGCATTTTCAGCCATTAATATTAGTCATGTACTTACTTATTTGATGCTCCTCCAACTTTTATAAGCTAGAAACCCAAATAACCAAGGTTCTTAGAATTTTTTTAATTAAAATAATAGGTAAGACTCTAAACAAGAGCTAATAGAAATGCCTGGGTTCCCAAGTCCAGGAATTTTAAGCAACTGATATTAATCACCCATTTACCATAACAAGCAAAATATCTATTATGACATTTCAGCAGAAGTATTATTTTATGCATTTTAAATTAATTGTCCCTAAATGAAACTTTTCACTAACCAAATAAAACACTTTCTCTACTTGGAACTCAGTGGTTAAAAAAACAACCTAAAGAAGCAGCTACAGAGCATAGCAGTTATAAGCATGGGCTGCCTGTGTCTATTATTTCAGTTCTGCCTATGTCTATATTCCATCTGTTAGCTATTGTCGCCTTGGGCAAATCTCTTGATTCCTCTGTGCCTAACATTCCTCATCTTTAAATGAGGATAGTAGTATCTACCTGCAACTATTATTGCATTTATTTATATATTTATATATATATATATATATATATATATATATATATATATATATATATCACACCAAGAATAGTTCCAAGTGGATTAAATTATCTAAACATGTTTTTAAAACCATCCTATATAATAAAAGGTTAATATGCAAATCAAACGAATGGCAGAACAACCAGTCACTATGACATTCACTGACCACCAGGGGGTAGATGCTCAATGCAGGAGCTGCCCCTGCTGGTCAGTGCACTCCCACAGGGGGAGCGCTGCTCAGCCAAAAGGCGGGCTCACGGCTGGCAGGCTTAGTGGTGGTGGCGGGAGCCTCTCCCACCTACAAAGCAGTGCTAAGGATGTCTGATTGACAGCTTAGGCCTATCAATTTTAATTACATATTATTTTCAAATCAATAAGAAAAAGAAAAAATTAATTAGAAAAATTAATCTGATATTTGAACAGGTAATTCAGAGAAACACAATTGACGGATAAACATATGAAAAAAAGCTTGGCTTCACTAAAAATTAAAGCCCTGCGCAGTGGAACAAAACATAATGCTTTTGCACTGGTAAAAATTGAAAAGACTGGCCCTAGTTGGTTTGGCTCAGTAGATATAGCATCGGCCAATAGACTGAAGGGTCCTAAGTTCAATTCCAGTCAAGGGTATGTACCTCTGTTGCAGGCTCGATCTCAGCCCTGGTCACATTGCATGCAGGGAGGCAACCAATCAATGTTGATATTTCTCTCTCTCTCTCTTTCTCTTTCTGTCTCTCCCTCTCCCTTCTACTCTCTCTAAAAATCTATTGAAAAATGTCCTTCTCAGGTAAGGATTAACAAAAACAGTATTTTGGAAAAAGATTGATATTATGTGGTGTTTAGAAAAAGTATATGAAAATGGAAATTCTGATATACTCCTGGTGGAAATAAAAGGGGGAAATCTGGAAGTTCTTATCAAAATTTAAATATGCAAAGTTTGACCAAAGAATTTTACTTCTAGAACTATCTTGCATAAATAGTCACAAAAATCTGTGCCAGCCGAAACCGGTTTGGCTCAGTGGATAGAGCGTCAGCCTGCGGACTGAAAGGTCTAGGGTTCGATTATGGTCAAGGGCATGTACCTTGGTTGCGAGCACATCCCCAGTGGGGGGTATGCAGGAGGCAGCTGATTGATGTTTCTCTCTCATTGATGTTTCTGACTCTCTATCCCTCTCCCTTCCTCTCTGAAAAATCAGTAAAATTATTTTTTTTAAAGTAAATACAAATTTATCTTATTATTTCCTACAGTCACCATTAGTCCTATTTCCCAAACTCTCTTTACAAATAGAAAGATCACATTTCCTAGAGGTTGGGGGAGACATGAGGCTGAATGAGTTGTAAATAGAAGTGATATGAATTTTTTCTGGGCAGAGCACGTAATTGTCATGCAATATTTTCTTAAACTTTCTTTTTTTACCTGTGGCACAGTAACCAGTAACTTTCAAGATGGTGATAGTCTATCATCCCAGATGGGTAAGCTAGAAATAACCACTGCACCCTAGCTGGTTTGGTTCAGTGGATAGAGCGTTAGCCTGTGGATGGAAGGGTCCCAGGTTCAACTCCGATCAAGGGCACATGCCTGCGTCGATCTCCAGTGGGAGGCATGTACCTTGGTTGCGGGCACATCTCCAGTAGGGGGTGTGCAGGAGGCAGCTGGTCAATGTTTCTCTCTCATCGATGTTTCTAGCACTCTATCCCTCTCCCTCTCTGTAAAAAAATCAATAAAATATATTTTTTAAATAAAAAATAATTCTCTCATCATTGATGTTTCTATCTCTCTCTCCCTCTTCCTTTCTCTCTGAAATGAATAAAAATATTTTTAAAAGAATAAGAAAAAGAAATAACTGCTATTTTAGAATAACCTAGCCCATGCAATTAATAAACTTCCATAAACCATGCCTTAACACACTGGCTTTTACTTACAAAAACTAGAATTTAATCTATTTTCAGTTAATGGATTTAATTAATTTTCATTAACAGGGTGATGTGAATTATAAAGCCTATTATCTATTTAATTTACAAATCTAAACTGACTTAGTACAAATCTAAGACTACTATTTTGCTCTTAGCAATCAGTAAAAATGAATATCTGATAAACCTAAACTTTGTTTCAGTAAGTAACATGAATAATTTCATCTCTTGATGTCATTTGGCTGTTTTTCATTCTGCCTTTCTTATCACCACAATATGGCCCTTTGTGTAGTAACTATATATAAAAATTTACTCTTCACACTAAAAAAGCCCCTAGGGATTCTAATCACTAACAACAGATGGAAACATTAAACACTTATTCTCAACTAAATATGTCATCATCACTCTTCTCATCAATGCTTCTTCCCAAAAACTGAAGCTTTGAATCTTCAGTGAAATTTTTACTATCCATCAACATTTGAATAGTGCACACAAAACCTAAAATATCTGTTGTCATTTGCAGCCAAATAAACCATAACTGAGGCAGAGTTCAGTCTGGGCAAATAATGCTGAATGATTAAAATGTCAATAAGATTTTCAGATGCCTCAAATATTCTAAGTATTTTATACCTTCAGGCTAACACTGTATATATTATATTATGCTGTGCTTTCAAGTTATAGAGGCCTGAGCCTGAATTCCAAGCCTCCCTTTTACTCAGTTTACGCCTCTCTAAAATAAGGGAAAATAATATTTCTAATCCGTCTGTTTAGAGGTTAATGAGATAACAGAGAAAGCACTTATGGATATACAGAGTGGGGCAAAAGTAGGTTTACATATGGAATATACAATCTATAATAATAAAAGGGTAATATGCTAATTAGATCGGACATCCTTACGGACAAAGCCACAGTGGCAGGGACTGAGGCAGAGGCAGTTAGGGGTGATCGGGCCAGCAGGGGAGGGCAGTTAGAGGGCGACCAGGCTGGCAGGGGAGCAGTTAGGGGCAATCAGGCCAGCAGGCAGACAGGCAAAGTGGTTAGGAGTGATCAGGCAGGTGAGCAGTTAGGAGCCAGCAGTCCCGGATTAGAGAGGGTACAGGCAGGGCTGAGGAGGACTCCCCCCCCCATGCACAAATTTTGTGCACCAGGCCTCTAGTAATTAATAAATAATAATATAATAAAATTCCCCATACTCACAACTGTAAGCCTACTTTTGCCCCACCCTATATCAAAGGCCTAAGAAATGTTCATGTTATTTCCTCTCTTAACTCCCAATATGTAGATTTACTCACTAATTGTAGCCACTATCAAATTATATAAATTTGATATATATATAAATCTAACCTATTCAAATGCATTTAATTTCCTGAATTTGTAATTCTTGTAAAGTTAAAAGCACACTAAAAGTTTAGTAAGACAGAAATCAGCATATGTGGTCAACAGTAGTAGGAGCCACTGCCAAGATGCAACAGGACATTCGCTGTGCCTTAGAGAAGAACCTGGACTCAGACAGGTCCGTGTTCCAGTAGGACTGCCCAGGACATGACAAACCGAAAGGGCAAGGCTGTCCTTAGAGGTTTCAAATTCCTTTACAATTGTTGTATATGAAAATTGTACCCACAAAAACTGGGTGGAAACTGAGGCATGAAAAATAACAGATTCTATAAACTCAGAAAACTATAATACTGTTACTACTTTTTCATGGTTACATTTTTTTAAATATATTAATTTATCTTAGTTTTAATACATGAAAAAGTTCATTAAAATATTTTCTGCAAGAGCCCCAGCCCACATGGCTCAGTTGGTTGGGTGTCGACCAGTGCACTGAAATGATAGGTTGAATTCCCTGTCAGGGCACATGCCCGGGTTTTGCCCTATGTTCCCCTGGGGAATATAGAAGCAGTCAATGGATGTTTTGCTCTCACACATTGATGTTTCTCTCTCCCTCTCCCTTCCTTTCTCTAAAAAAATTTTTAAAAATTTTATTTTAGCCGAAACCGGTTTGGCTCAGTGGTAGAGCATTGGTCTGCGGACTGAAAGGTCCCGGGTTCGATTCCGGTCAAGGGCATGTACCTTGGCTGCGGGCACATCCCGGGTAGGGGGTGTGCAAGAGGCGGCTGGTCGATGTTTCTCTCTCATTGACGTTTCTAGCTCTCTGTCTCTCTCCCTTCCTCTCTGTAAAATATCAATAAAATATATATTTAAAAAATTTTTATTTAAAAAAAAAAACAAAAACCGCTGATCAATAAAAACATATTTTTAAAAAACACTGAATTAGCCGAAACATGTCTGGCTCAGTGGATAGAGCGTCGGTCTGCGAACTGAAGGGTCCCAGGTTCGATTCCAGTCAAGGGCATGTACCTTGGTTGCGGGCACATCCCTACTAGGGGGTGTGCAAGAGGCAGCTGGTCGATGATTCTCTCTCATCAATGTTTCTAGTTCTCTGTTCCTCTCCCTTCCTCTCTGTGAAAATCCAATAAAATATATTTTAAAAAAACAAAAAACGCTGAATTACATGCTAATTGCCTAAAGCATAAGAAATATTTTATACAAATGTTGACTTAACAAAAGATCCAAATAGGTTATAATTAGCACAAAAAGTAAAAAATAAAATAAAGTAAAACCTGACAGTTAAAAGGAATCTTATATATAATAGTTCTCAAATTTTAGAGTACATAAAATTTAGTTGGGAAATGTTTGTTTTAAAATGTAGATTCTAAAACTCACTGTCCATATATTCAGATTAAGTGGGTATGGGCTAGTGCAAGAATCTGCATTTCAAGCAATCTATTCCAACCCCATAATATTACAATTGAGAAAACTATATTAAGTAATCTATTTGCATAGAATGACATAGAATCCAGGTCTCATTAAATCAAGACAATGGTCTTCCTACTACTCTAGTTAATCTACCTTGCAGTTGAAGGAACAAAAAAAGAATTACTAATCCATTATTTGAGCAAATGGGCAATCTTAGAATTCCTTTTTTATTATTTATTCATTTAGTAATTTTTAATATATGTTTGATTTCAGAGAGGAAAAGGAGAGAATATCAATGATGAGAATCATTGGTCAGCTCCCTCCCACATGTCCCCCATAGGGGACCAAGCCTGCAACCCATGCATGTGTCCAGACCAGAAATCAAACTTTTACCTCCTGGTTCATAGGCTAACACTCAACCAGGTTTCATTTAGTATTTTTTAAATATCTATGTGCATAAGAAGATGGCAGATTACAAACCAATCCTATATAATAAAAGCCTAATATGCAAATTGTCCCCTCAGGTGGTCATTCAGGTACTTCATCCGAAAGTTTAACCAAGAGACCAGGAGTTCAACTGCTCACTATGACTTGCGCTGACCACTAGGGAACGGCATGGAACATGACAGTTGTCAGTGGCGCAGCACGGGCAGCGGGTCGCAGTGGAGGCACTGCCGGCCCTCCTGATGGGCCCTGACAAGACCAGGACCACGGCAAGATGATGGAGTAGGTAAGCAGGCAGTGCCAGGCCAAGATGGGTGCAAGCTCAGGCCTGATTGCCCAGGTGATCACCCTGCAGATGGTGACCAGGCACTGAGGAAGCCAGGCCCGGGGGGGGGGGGGGGGGGGCATGTAGGCTAACCCCAATTGGTCGTCCTGCAAGCAGGATCGTGGAGCAGGTGAGGGGGCAGCGCCAGGTCACAGCAGGGTACCTGGCAGGGCTGCAGAGCTACAAGGCTGGGGGCGCAAGCTGGAGCTGAGAGTCTGGGCGTACAAACTGAGGCCAGATCCCCACAGGCTATCCAAGGGACCCCACCCATGCACAAATTCATGCACCAGGCCTCTAGTCTAAAATATGAACCCTGTTCTCTAGAAGCAAGTATCAGTTAGGAGGACAAGGCAAATACATAAAACTGATATTCAATGGCAAGGAAGTACGTATATGAGTAAGTGCCAAAATAAGTGGTTTGGCCAATTATAAAATTAACCAATTTACACTGACTTCACTCTGTATCTTTTATTTGTAGCTGGAATTTATTCATTAGAGAAAAATACAAATTCTTCCCTTTCACTGATAAGAAGGTTCATCTTTTGCCGAAACCGGTTTGGCTCAGTGGATAGAGTGTCGGCCTGTGGACTGAAAGGTCCCAGGTTTGATTCCGGTCAAGGGCATGTACCTTGGTTGTGGGCACATCCCCAGTAGAGGGTGTGCAGGAGGCAACTGGTCGATGATTCTCTCTCATCGATGTTTCTGACTCTATCCTTCTCCCTTCCTCTCTGTAAAAAATTAATAAAATATATTTTTTAAATATTTTTTTAAAAAAGAAGGTTCACCTTTAGTAAAGGTGTGGAATAAGTATCTCTTTCCCCATGTTTCATACAACCAACACTAATATCACTACCAGCACAACATCCCACAAGCATATATAGCTTTGTAGAAACCCAAGTTGATAGAATTTTTTATGTAAAAGCCTAATTAAGAGTTTGACTCTGTTCAAATGGTAAAGAGAAGCTCCCTTCTGGACCATATTCCTGATCAGCCTGCAGACATATGCCTGGGTTGTGGGCTCAATCCCCAGTTGGGGACATACAGGAGGCAGTGGACCAATGATTCCCTCTCATTATATATATATATATATCTTCCTTCCTCTCTGAAATAAAAATATTTTAAATAATAAATAAATGCTATATAATAAAAGCCTAATGTGCAAACTGGAAAGACTGGCAAAACAACCAGTCACTATGACGTACACTGACCACCAGGGAGCAGACACTCAACTCAGGAGCTGCCCCTATCCCGCAGTCCCCAGCCAGCCAAGGCAGGTAAGCAGGGGCCCCAGGATCACCCCGCCAGTTGCCCCGCAAAAGGAGGCATCAGGAGGCGATCAGTGGCTACAGCCGAGGTAGGGCCAGCAAGCAGGTGGTGCCAGGCCAGCCAACGCAGGTGCCAGCAGAGGGGTCCCAATCACCCCACTGGTCACCCCACAGATGGGCTCTGATTGCCAGCCAGGCCTAAGGACCTTACCCATGCACAAATTTCATGCACCAGGCCTCTAGTAAATAAATAAAGGATTTAAACATGACTCCCAGTATTTTTTCCTTTCAGCTGCCTTCCAGTATTTTTTCCTTTCAGCTGCACTATTTGTACCTGTTTGGTTACATCACTGCATCTATGTATCCCCAAATCTACACAGACCCTCTTTAGTCACCCAGCATTTTATGAAACTGCACTAGCCACTCCAGTATTAAGCACAGCAAACTTTTACACATTTAGAGCCATGATGTTTGCATACATAATCACTGCAGTACAAAGATCATGTCAAGTGTCCTTACTTCTTTGCAAAGGCTGATCTGGTGAAGGCACTACTCTATCTCATGTTCCCAATTAGAGTGAGAAGTTGTTGTTATCATTAATGTTGTAAGAAAGAGTCCAGGCTATAATCCTGGGTCCACAATTTACTCACTGTGTGGTGAGTTACTTATTTATTTATTTGGTGAGTTATTTAAATTCTCTGTACTTCACTCACCCTCTCTGTAAAAAGAGAATAATTAAGTCTGCAGTACAGAACTGAGGATGAAATGAGAAAATACCTTTCCAGCTATTAGAATAGTTGCTGGCACACAGCAAGCATTTAATAAATAAGATGCTATTGTTGTTGTTGTTGATGATGTTGTTGTTCTGAAATCCAGCTTCACAAATGTGGGCATCTGCTGCTATGTAATACTAAAGAAAAAAGAAGTCTAAACCACTTTTTACACAGTGATTCTTTTAATCCATCCCTTTTAAGGGACATTATTCTAATATTTTATTTACCAAATAGAAGTTAAGTTTCTTTTTAAATCAATGATCTTTCTCTAATTTTATCAGTTCTAATCACAAAATAATAAGCCTATCAACCATAAATGAGAACCTAGATGCTAAAAAGGTAAAAAAATAACAAAGAACACTAAAAAGTCTATGCTCTGAGATTTCTGCTCTTAGAATGACTGCTTAAGCTTAAGGCCTTTTACTCTCTACATATTTTACAGCAACCACGTGACTTATGGCTAGAGAATTTAAATAGCTAACACAATATAAAGAAATCTAATAAAAAATCATTTTTTATCCCAAAAGAACTTATAGTGGCTAATAATATTAAAATATAAGTTCCCAAATATATTCAATTTAGAAATTCCAATTATTTTAACACAACTGTATAGATGTGTCATAAACATAATAAACATTAATAAAAAATATCAACAGCACAAAAGGAAACTTTGAATTTTCTCTCAGTGTTTTCCCAATGCAAATTTTTTCATGGAAATAAGCAAGCAACCCCTCTCTAACATGGCGATGAGAAATTTATTGAATATGAGAAGTACAGTGATAAAAACAAGAAAGTACATGAAAACTGTCATGTTGTCCTTGACTCGTTTTTAAAGGCATAATCCATTTAGCCACCCTAAACCAAATTTAAGGATTATATGTACAATTCACTCCTGAAATTTTCTAAAAATCCTATCACCAAAAGACTGCTTGCAAAAGGAACGTGAGGCTTTTTTGTGTCTGAGGACTAAAAGGAAAATATCCTAAGGAAAGGATGACTACCATTTCTCTTTAAGCTTCGGTAAAATAACAAAGAACTTTCAGGCTGAAATCTCCTGGAAGTCTGACGCGAGGTCAAAGTTGTCTCAATGACAAGACAGCCAATAAATGCCAGATGACTAACTGCAAAGGGATCAAAAAACCCTTTTAAACCCAACGGCGATCCCGAAAGCCTATAAAACACGAGGGTTCAGACTGAGAGATGGAAATACGATTACCAGAACACTTTGGAATAAAGTAACACTAACGATAACAATACTTAACAGCATTACACAATGTATTAAAGAACCTCACAGTCATGGCTTCCTCAACATTGTATTCGACTCATTCAGAAACATTTTTGAATAATGAAAGGAACATGGATTCCCAGAGAGCAACCTAAACCTAAAAATAAGGCTCCAGTGTGTGTGTTCCATAGTCGATGTCCTTTTTTTTCCCCTGCAAGCCAGATCCACTTCTTTATATTAAAAAAAAAAAAAACCACACACACACACACACACACAAACAAACCTACAGCTCCGTTCGTTTCCAAAGATCTCATAATAAGACACTCTCCGCTGGTGATTAAAACATTATTTTTAATCCTTGCATTACCTCACGGCTAAAAATGTCAAGAAACCACACCCAATATGTCTTTTTCCCCCGCCGTGGGAGGTGTGAGGGGGTGGGAAACGGGGGAGCCGACACTCCTCAAAACCGGCAGGGGAGCAGATCAGGCTCTCCCCCCGGAGGGATCGGGGGCGGAGCGCAGGCAGGTACGCGGGGGTCGCGGCCCCCTCTCCCCCGACCCCGGCGAGCGCAGGCCTCGGCCTCCGCGGGCGCCCCCACCCGCTCCCCCACCCGCTCCCCCACCCGCACCCCACCCGCTCCCCCGCCCCCGGGGACGAGCGGCCCCGCGACGCGCCGGCCGGGCTACTCACCGGCCGCGGTGCTGACCAGCAGGACGGTCCAGAGCAGCGCGGGCCCCCGCCGGGGCCGGGGCCGGGGCGGCGGCGGCGGCGAGGGGCCCATCCCGGGCCGCGGGGAGCGGGAGCGCGGGGCGAGGAGACGCGGAAAGTAAACACGGGCGCGGGCGCGGCCCTCGGGCCGGGAGGCTCGCCGGCCCCGCCGGGCGCCCGCCTCACGGGGCGGCGGGCAAGGACAAATGGCCGAGGAGAGCACCTCGCCGCCGCAGAGCTCTCATTCCGCGGCAGGAATTCCCTTTTCTTTTTTTTTTTTCTTTTTTAATTCCTCTCCCTCGCGGCGGGGGGCGTTCCTTCGCCTAGGACGGGGTGCCTCGGCCCCCCCAAGCGCAAGGCATGTCCGTGACGGGGGTGGGGGGGGAGAGACGACGCGGGGAGACGGGAAGCGAGCCCCCACGGTTATTTCCCTCGGAGCTTCACGATATCAAAAAAGCACCCAGGTCCGGGAGAAAACATATCCAAGGGCGCGGCGGGGTGTGGAGCCGGGGTTCGAGCCGGGGAGCCGAGCTAGGGGGTCCCCGGCAGCGGCCAAGGCGAAGGCGGCGGCGGCGGCCCCCGGCGGCCCGAGGCGCATCGCCCGCGGCTCCGGGAGGCCAGGACTCCTTCCCGAGCTCCGCTTCGGGCTCCCCTCACTGCGGCTTCAGGAGCGGCGAGTCCTCCTCTCACACGGGGCTCCGTGGACGGGCCGCAGCCTCGGCGGAACGATCCTGAGGGGCCGGCCGGCCGGAGGGCTGCGTGCGGGCGCCGCGGGGAGGGAGCGGGGGAGGGGGTCGGCAGGCCGGGCCCGGCGCCCCCCAGACGGCGGGCGGCGGGAGGTGCCGGCGGCTGCCCTCTCAGCCCGCCGGGTGCGCGGCGCTCCCGGCTCCTATCGCGGCCGCTCCATCTCGCCGGCGGTGAATTCCACCATGAAAGCCTCGCCTTCGCCCGTCAGCGGCTCCGGGGACCGGCGGCCCTCCAGCCCCGCCGCCGCCGCCGCCGCCTCGTCCCCCGCGGCTCTGGGCTCCCGGCGCCGCCCGGGGTGTCGCGGCCGCGGGCGGGGGGCGGCGGAGGAGCGGATGTCGATGGCTGGCGCGGGGAGGCGGCCGGCGAGGCGGCGGCGAGACACGCAGCGCCTCTCCGGGAAGCGCTGCCAGTGGCTCCGAGCGGAGGAGACACAAAGGGGGGAGTCGCCGCAGCTGCCAGTCGGCGGCGCTCCCGGCCGGGGATCGCCCCGCCCCCGCCGCCGCCCCCGCCTCCGCCGCCTCCTCCTCCTCCGTCTCCGGCTCCTCCCGACCTTGTCCGTCTCGGGCCTGCGGGGCGGCGCGGGCGGCGGCGGCGGCGGCGGCGGCGGCGGCGCGAGGGGCCCGCACTGCGCCTGCGCGCGCGGCCCCGCCCGGCCCCGCCCCCCGCTCCGGGGCTGCCGGGGCGACGGGGCGGCCTCCGCGGCGTCTCCGCCGAGCCGGCGGGGGCCGGGCGGGGCCGGCGGCCGGCGATGCGGGCCGAGATGGCTCGTCTGCTTCACACACACATGGCTTCCTTATGCGCACACGTGTCTGTGTGTGTCTGTGTGCGTGTGTGCGTGTGCGTGTGTGTGTGTGTGTGTGGCTGGGCGATCCGGCCGGCTGGCGTCGCGCTGTCCTCGGGGCCGAAGGAAGCCCGGAGGGCCGGGCCTGCCCCTATTGTTTCTTGGGGCCGGAGCCTGCGGACCCAGACGGTCACGCCTTTCCCAGCCCCGGAGCCCGGCCGCCGGGCCGCCGCCGCCGCCACCGGCGGAAACAGACGCCGGAACGGGAAAGACCACCCTCGCGGGTGTTCCGACCTCCCGCTCCGATCGGCGCCGCCGCCCCCGCGCCCCTCCCGCAGCCCCCCGAGCCGGCGGAAGGCTGGCCCCGGGGAGACGCGAGCCGGAGGGGAACGCGCTTCGCTTCAAGCCCCGCGGCCGCCCTGCGGTGTCTGTGCCCATCTGTGCGGCGAGGGGCCTCGTGCACAAAGGCGGGGGTTCGGGGGGGTAAGGCCTGGGGGGCGGGGAAAAGATTGGAGTGAGGAGTTGCTGCCTCGGGACCGAGTCTCCGCACCCCAGGAAATGAGAAGGTCCTGTGTGTAGCTTCCTTCAATCTGGAAAGGATCGGGTAATTTTTTAATGGCAAAATCCCAAGCAACCAGGATAGGGGAAGAGATTCCACCCCCCACCCCTCTATCCCCCCCCTCACACACACACACACACACACACACACACACACACCGCTCCTCACCCCATCACTCCCAACCTCGCCCTGCAGCCCTTCCACACGCCTGTGGGATCAGGCCGACTTGGGTGGGATTTTGCTGGGGGAGAAGAAGGGAGAGGATGACGTGCGTGGCGCCATGATCGGAAGTCTGGGTTTAATTCTTAGCTGCGAGGTGGAGATTTTGCGTGGGAGGGCGGTTTTACACCAGAGGTGAAGTCTAGCCTTCCCGTGTACCCAGCAGCAGGGTTATTCTGAAAGCTGGTTTTGCTGGTCTTTCATTCTGGCTAACGGCAATTCCAAAGATACATCCACGGATACCTTCCTCTCTCGCTTGATTCTTCAAGTCCTCTTTTATCTCTATCTGCACTTGATGTAAATAAAGCTCCACATTCCTTAAACTGGTTGCTGTTATCATACTAAATATCTCCTGTAATTAGGGGTTGTGTAATACCAGCCCAGGATTCTCAGACTCTTTGTAGAGGAAGTATTTTTATATGGCATGCCCTTCAGGCAGAGGGGAAATAGTTCTATAAAGTGAAATCCCTTTTTTAAAAAAATTAGAAGGAGCATATGTTTTGGTTCATTAGTTGTATTAATACGTTTTGTTTTGCCCAAGAGGCCTCAAATAAGAAACTGGTATTGTCTTTACCATTTGACTTTCAAGAAATCAGATCTAGCACACAAGAGAAATAGAAATTTAAGCATGTTAAGGTACAGAAGGTTTATTAAAGGATAGTTTAGTTTTTCATAATGAAATTGGGACCGAGTACTTGATTATTCTGTTTTTATTTGCATAAAAATTGTTCTAAGAAGCCGAAACCGGTTTGGCTCAGTGGATAGAGCGTCGGCCTGTGGACTGAAGGATCCCGGATTCGATTCTGGTCAAGGGCATGTACCTGGGTTGCGGGCACATCCCCAGTATGAGGTGTGCAAGAGGCAGCTGATAATTCTCTCTTTTAAAAAAGAGAGATCCGCCGAAACCGGTTTGGCTCAGTGGATAGAGCGTCGGCCTTCGGACTGAAGGGTCCCGGGTTCGATTCCGGTCAAGGGCATGTACCTTGGTTGCGGGCACATCCCCAGTGGGGGGTGTGCAAGAGGCAGCTGATCAATGATTCATTCTCATCGATGTTTCTAACTCTCTATCTCTCTCTCTTCCTCTATGTAAAAAATCAGTAAAATATATATTTAAAAAAAAAAAAAAGAGAGAGATCCTCTCTGTAAAAAAAAAAAAAAATCAATAAAATATTTTTAAATTTTCAAAAACGTGCAGTACCTGACAAGTCAGAGTCACTGACCTCTTTTTAAAAAAAAATAGTTCTAAGAAACAAGTATCCTTGTAAATTGTAAATATGTGCTAAGTTATATAGAAAAGGAGGAAAGGATCCTAGAAAACTCACATGAAAAAAAGACATGCCACTGACTTGGTTAGGAATACTTAGTAGACAACCAGATAGGCAACCTTCTGCTTATGTTGCTCCACTGGGACATGGCTATTCACTCACTAGGAGAAAGAACAGGAGAGAAGAACTAGAACTTGGCAAGCAATCTGCTCACTAAGACAAGACCCTTCACTCTAGTGAAAACTGGACTGGCAAGGCAGGCAAGGTCTGGTATCTGCACTGGTCCGGATAACCTACGCTGTAACAAACATCTCCGCAGCTTATTGCAACAAAGGTTCCTTCTCACACTTGTTCCATGTTTGATACAAGTCAACAGGTAGCCTATCACAGTGGGGTTCACTATGGAACAGAGCCTGAGACTCTTCATTTTCATGCAGGAGGATGTTGGATAGAGAGTGCCTCTAAGGATGATCTCTGGAGCGGAGGGTCACACGATCAGGCAGAGGGAGGAGTTAAAGTGCTACACAGTTGTCCATGACGCTTCAACCAGTCCTGCAGAGAGCACCTCGGGATGGACTTTCAACATTGTCCTAAACGGAGGCAGGGGCCAGGTCTCTGTACTTTCACATCAACCAGTCATCGAGCAGGTCTGCACCTCGGGAAGGGAGACAACCTTGGGATAGAGGGCTTGCTTTAGCCAAGAACAACCCCAGAGAGATCCCCAGCTGCCCCAACACTTCCGCAGTTGCGAGAGGTTGTACTTGAGTCCTAAAAGGGTAAATCGGGGTAGCTCAGCACAACATTTACTCCATGGACTCTGCTCCTTGTAGTTAAAGTCCCCAGACTGATGGAAGCTTCAAAGAGACACGTGCTTTCAAGATTGCCACTGTAGGAATCATGAGATGTAATTGCTGGTGCTGCAGTGTTTTGGTATGTCTGAGGAACGAAGAGGAGGCCAATGTATCAAAGCCTAGGAAATTAAATTAGAGAGGTAGGCATGTGCCACATCATACAAGGCTGGCGAGGCCATAATAAAGGTGTGGGTCACTGCCCTGTTTGCTCAGGTCCATCCCCTTCCCTCTTCTTTTTACAGGGGGCTGATTCTTACTAAATTCCCAACACCCCCTTGCCCACTGGCTTCCATTAGGTCCGGCCGATGGGAGGCACAAGCTTAAGTAAATCCAAGCTCCTTCAAATGGAACAGAGGCTCCGGCTCATTCATTCCTCTCTTCAGCAGATATTTATTGTTCGCTGTGCTCCAGGCTCTGTATGAGGTACTTTGATAACTATTGGATAATCCAAGTCTCTGCCCGCACAGACCTCTGGGATACCAAAGAACTTACAGTTTCTCAAACACACAAGCGTGTGTGCCTCTGCACTTTCTGTTTTGTCTGCCAAGAATGCCCTTTCCCCCTCTGATTATCTCATTAATTCTTTTTACCATTTGACACCCAGCTCAGATTGTACTGCCTCTGAGAAGATTCCCCTGACCCCAAACTCCAAACACAATGATTCCCTCTTTGCATTACTTTTATTTTCTTTTTTATAATTATAGTATTTTTATGATAAACATGCAAGAGCTTTGTAATCAGAGAAAAATATATGGTTCACTGTTTTTAAAAGAACATATATGAATGATACGTGTATGGTGCTGCATTTCAAATTGGATAAGGTTTTTTGTTTTCTTCAATAGAGTTATTTTCCTTTATTAAACTTTAGGTAACTCCTCCTACCCCACATGAATTTCATAATCATCCTTTTGTACCTTTTGTAAGAATTAGTTAATGACATGTTTTCTAATAGTTAATCCAGAATGCATCTGCTAAAAGGGAAAGAAATATGAGGATATTGATTGGGTTTGGGAGTTGTCCAAAGGAAAACAGATACTGAAAGGAAAGAGGGAGGAAGTGTGGAGAAACCTGATCACTTCATAAATTTTCCTGAGCTAGCCATGTCTGTGGCTAAGGCAAAATAGATTATTCTCATTTTACTTCGAAAAGTGAAGCACATGCATATCGAAGAAGAAGAAGAAGAAGAAGAAGAAGAAGAAGAAGAAGAAGAAGAAGAAGAAGAAGAAGAAGAAGAAGAAGAGCAATCATATATACCAAAAGGTTGAATTAAAGTCCCTACCCCAGCTTGGGTCACTCAGTTGTTAGAGCATTGTCCCAATATGCCAAGGTTTCAGGTTCAATCCTTGGTCAGGGCACATACCAGAATAAACCAGCCGAGGCCGGTTTGGCTCAGTGGATAGAGCGTCGGCCTGCGGACTGAAGGATCCCAAGTTTGATTCCGGTCAAGGGCATGTACATTGGTTGCAGGCACATCCCCAGTAGGGGGTATGCAGGAAGCAGCTAGTCTATGTTTCTCATCGATGTTTCTAGCTCTCTATCCCTCTCTCTTCCTTTCTGTAAAAAATCAATAAAATCTATTTTTAAAAAAATAAGAATAAACCAATGAACTGGCTGCCATCAACCTATGAACCAGGAGGTCACAGTTCAATTCCAGGTCAGGTTACATGCCTGGGTTGTGGGCTTGATCCCCAGTATGGGGAATGTAGGAGACAGCCGATCAATGATTTTGATCATTGTTGTTTCTCTCTCTTCCTCTCTCTCTCTCTCTCTCTCTCTCTCTCTCTCTCTCCCTCCCCCTTCATCTCTGAAATCAATAAAAATATTTTAAAGTATAATTTATTTTATATTTAAATATATAGTTATAGATTATATTATGTTAAATATATAATTATCTTTTAAAATAAATAAAATTATTTCATGAAATAGTTGGAGGTAGTTGTACAATTCTGAGTTCTTAATTATACATATAATTTTGTAGGGAAGAAATCATTGGTTTTTACATTTTTCATCTTAATGTTAATTCCCACTGTTCATAGCAAGAATGTAAAAACAAGATATTTTTCCACTTACATCCTAGTATGTGATGAAAATATACAATTTACCCTTTATGACCCCCAAAGAGGTCTGAATCACACCTTTAAAACTTATCCAGAAATACTATGACTTATGAAAGTTGCTAATCAAAATCATTTACTGAGTCCCCTCTAGGTGTATGACTTTGTATAAATGCTATGTCAATATTAATTAAAAGTATATATTTCAGACCTGGCCAACATGACTCAGTTGTTGAGCACCGACCTGTGAACCAGGAGATCATGGTTCGATTCCTGGTCAGGGCACATGCCCAGGTTTTGTGCAGGAGGCAGCCAGCGATAAGTGATTCTCTCTTATTAATGTTTCTATGTCTTTCTCCTTCTCCTTTCCTCTCTGAAATCAAATTCAGAAGAGGAAAGGAGAGGGGGGGAGAGAGAGAATTTAAAATATATATATTTTATTGATTGTTTACAGAGAGGAAGAGAGAGGGACAGAGAGTTAGAAACACCGATGAGAGAGAATCATCGATCAGCTGCCTCTTGCACATCCCCTACTGGGGATGTGCCCGCAACCAAGGTACATGCCCCTGACCGGAATCGAACCCTGGACCTTTCAGTCCGTAGTACGACGCTCTATCCACTTAGCCAAACCGGTTTTGGGGAGAATTTTTATTGATTTCAGAGAGGAAGGGAGAGGGAGAGAGAGAAGCATCAATGATGAGAGAGAATCATTGATCAAATGTCTCTTATACTGGGCATGTGCTGTTGACCAAAATCGAACCCAGCACCCTTCAGTCCACAGTCCAATGCTCTATCCACCGAGTCAAACCAGCTAAGGAAAAAACAAAATTTTTTAAAAGTTATGTATTTCAGTATGATGAGTATAATGTAGTTACCTATTGTTGAAGTAATAAAAGCATATTTCTCATTATTTCATGTACAATTATTTAATCTGAGGGAAAATCTTATTTTCCTATTGAGATTTATTATATTCAAAGCAGTGACTAAGTCATATGCTCCTATACCCAGAAAATGTTCAATAAATAGTTTCTGGAGTGAAAGCCAGGTAACTGAAGACACAAAATAAGGCTAAGATATTTGATTCTGCACAGGGCATCTTTGTATCTTGACGATTAGGAAAAAATCATAATGAGTATTTTATTTCTTACTGCACATTTTACAAATGTTTGAAACTTTTTCTAGTTATTAAGCATGTCTATATTATTCTCCCCTAGATGCTGAGGTTGTGGCATGAACATTGCAATGCACAGAAGTTAGAGAACAAGACTATCTTATGGCCTTGCATTCTCATTTTCTGGCTTTCGATAAATATTTATCGGGCCTCTCGTAATGACCTCTAAATAACTGCTACAGACTATCTGCTTGTGGAAACTACACAGATAATTTCAAGAGCAGCTGAAACTACTATAATACCATCCTTGCAACCTTCACCCTGTGTAAGATAAGTACATTCATTATTTTTAGAGGCTACTGAAAATACAGAAATATCTACTTCAAAACTTACTTTCTGCTCCAGCTGGTTTGGCTCAGTGAATAGAGAGTCGGCCTATGGACAGAAGGGTCCCAGGTTTAATTCCAGCCAAGGGCACATGTCCAGGTTGAGGCTCGGTCCCCAGAACAGGGGTTGGGGTGGGGGGACGACAGGGGGTCTCGCATGCAGGAGGCAGCCAATCAATGATTCTCTCTCATCATTGATGTTTCTATCTCTCTCTCCCTCCCCCTTCTTCTCTGAAATCAATAAAAATGTATTTTTTTAAACTTCCTTTTTTATTTACCTAGAATTTCCCTGGTTAATATTGGTTAGATATGTAGAGCTAAACTGTGTTTTATTTTCTAAACACAAAACTAATCTTCATACTTAAAATTGGAACCTCTTCCACTCAAAACTTTTTTTTCTCTTCAACTAAAACATCAATTTTAAACACCCATTGCTGTAGGAAGTTGAATTATACAACAAATATAGGATAAAATCTTTGTCTAAATTTGGTCTCAAAGGTGTTCAAACAGCAAGAAGACCACCCACTCTTTTTTATGGAAAGAAATCCAAGTTAGGCTTATAAAAATAACAATTTAAAAGAAGGCTGATCAAGGCCAGCTCATCTCAAAGCACGTCCTTATTTCATTGGCATAAAGCTGACCGTATCTCTGGCATCTTTAATATTAGTTTGCTTCAAAACAGTCATTGCCTTCTACTGGCTAACTCATTTCTCCTGGGAGGATTCTCTTTGAGTATATACTGTTCGTATTAATCTCGTTTTTCATTTAGCCCCAGCTGATGTTCTCAGTGATTAGAGCATCTGCCTTCAAAGACTTGATTCCTGACAAAGGACACATACTTGGATTGCTGGTTTGCTTGGGACACATGCAGGAGGCAACCAGTCAATGTGTCTCTCTCACATGGATGTTTCTCTCTCTCTATTTATTTATTTTTGTTAATCCTCACCTGAGGATATTTTTCCATTGATTTTTAGAGAGAGTGGAAGGGAGAGGGAAAGACAGAGAAAGAAACATCAATGTGAGATCTCTCTCCCACATAGACCCTGGGGATCAAGTCAGCAACTGAGCAACATGCCCTTGACCGTAATCAAACATGGGAACTTTTAGTCCACCGACTGATGGCTAGGGTTGAATTGTCCGCTTTAAATGAGTTAATTGTATGCTATATGTAGTCTATCTCAATAAAAATGTTTTTAAAAAGGAACTGAGCCAAAACCGGTTTGGCTCAGTGGTAGAGCGTCGGTCTGCAGACTGGGGGGGTCCCAGGTTCGATTCCGGTCAAGGGCATGTACATTGGTTGTCGGCACATCCCCGGTAGGGGGTGTGCAAGAGGCAGCTGATCGATGTTTCTCTCTCATCGACGTTTCTAGCTCTCTATCTCTCTCCCTTCCTCTCTGTAAAATATCAATAAAAAATATATTTTTTAATTATAAAAAGGAACTGAAAGGCATTTGCCAGTAAAAACTAAATTGTTAATTCTCAGCTCCGGCCATGTGGTTCAGTTGGTTAGGCATCATCCTGTGTACCAAAAGGTTTCCCGTTTGATTCCCAGTCAGGACACATGCCCAGGGTGTGGGCTCGATCCCTGGTAGGAGGTGTGCAGGAAGCGGCCCAGTGGATTGATGTTTCACGCTCACATCTATGCTCCTCTCTCCCTCTTCCTTCCTTTCTCTCAAAAAAAATTAAATAAAATAAAAATTGCTAATCTTCAGATTTCACTTCTCTTGTAGAGAGGAAGGGAGAGGGAGATGGAGAGAGAGAAACACCACACACACCCAGTGACCCCTTGGTGCACTGAACAACTCTCAACTAACTGAGCCACACCAGCCAGGGCTCTTGCAGGACACATGCTTTTTAAGAACAGAAGCATACTTGAGAAACACAGTAGACCTTAAAGCAAAAATGTCTGAGTCCTTCTCTTAACCTTAGAAGCCAGGCAAAATCAAGATTATGAAATTTAATGACTTCTTTCCCATGGCCTTTGCCAGATAGTATCAGCATATTTATACACAATTTGGCTTGTTGAGAACAATGACTGAAATCTTAAGCTGCTTTAGGTTATTCGAAGGGAATAGTCCTCAACTTGTAAACTCTAGGCCTTAAAGTAGGTACTAGAATTTGTAATCTTTGCTTAAATTACCAGCGGTATTTCTATTTCCTTCAAAACTCTTGTACAAGCAAGTGGTGTATTAAGCAAGAGATAGAGCTGTGATAAGAGAATTTCTTATAATAACAGTGTGCCTGTATCGCGGCTGAGATATCATCTATTTGGTGACAGGCTTGTTTTAAACTTTCCCAAAGACCTGCCAGCCAGTAATCCTATCGTTCAATCCCAAGCAACAATTACAGCAACCAAGATACGAATCCGTTAGAGTGCCAAACCTGGTCCCTGGTCTCCACAGCAGACAGGATTTCGTACTAGGATTAGAGGGGGGCAGAAATTAATGCAGCCATAATGGGAAACAAATGACAAGAGTAAGTGAAGTCATTAGGATTTACTTAGAAATCAACTGAAGTTGTCAAGCATTTTTGCAAATAACATCAAAGCAAGGACAGAAAGGTGCTTGCCTTCCCGAACAATCGCAGACGCATGGATTTATATAATTTACTTTAACACTTGGTAAAGTGACATGTACTTAACTTTTACAGGGCATTTTCACACCTGCTTTTGCATGTAAGCCTCCCTCCCGTGGGGTGGCTAGAACAGATGTTACTTTTCTCATCATCACTATCATAAGAAATGACCTATACGAGTCCTTTTGTCCCAGGCAAGAAGGGATTTTGGGCCCCACCACTTCAACCCCAAGAATGTTTTCACTGGTCACAGGGAAAAATAAATATTGTTTCACTAACAATAACGAAATACAGTGTCATGGAAATAATAGCTACAAAAGAAAGCTCACCATAGCAGGAGCTGAAATTGAGAGTTTATGAGCATAAAAACCTGGTGACTGACATGAATATCATTGTAAAATGTAAGTGAAAAAAGTTGATACTGAGCATAATCGTTGCAGTAAAATAAAAATGAGAATAGGAAAAAAAGTTGGAAATAGTTTCACTTTTATTGCAAGGACATTTGATCAATAAATAAATTGGTCATAATTATTGTTTAAATTGATATATTCATAAAAATAGGGTTTAAAATGGCAGGTTAAAATTATGCACCTGATTCAAATAAGGGTATAAAATATAAGGAAACCGAAACCGGTTTGGCTCAGTGGATAGAGCGTCGGCCTGTGGACTGAGAGGTCCCAGGTTCAAATCCAGTCAAGGGCATGTACCTTGGTTGCGGGCACATCCCCATTGGGGGGTGTGCAAGAGGCAGCTGATCGATGATTCTCTCTCATCGATATTTCTAACTCTCAGTCCCTCTCTCTTCCTCTCTGTAATAAATCAATAAAATATATATATTTAAAAATCAATAATATATATATATATATATCTCCTGCTCATTAAACCACATTATTCCACCTGTAAGTACTTTTTTATAATTGATGAAATACCCAGAGAGCTCTCTGATGAAACTACAATGGAGCTTCACCACTATCTATATATGTTAAAATAAAAGGTTAAATGAAGAAACATTCTCCCAAGCAACTACTGGAGTATACAGTTAATTAAAGATATTCCCAATTGTTTAGAAAATACGAGAAATAAAATACCTTTGGGGGGGTGTATTTGACACATGAATAGAAGTCATTTTAGTCTGGCTTATCCCACCAAAATTGCTTTATCTCTTTTCAAGAAAAAAAAGATAGGCCAATGAAGTAATGGTGTTCTTAGTTTCACTAACAATAATGAAATAGGGAATACTGGGGAATTAGACCGTCAGTCTTCTCCTATAGAAAACAGAGATGAGTAAAATACACCCACTTCAGAGTTGTTGTGAGAACTAATTAATGTCTTTAAACTGCTTTGAAATTCCCATATTACAGACACCTAATCTGATCTTTATCAGGGAGAGAAGGGAAGACACTGTTTATATAGAAGCTAAACTTGGAGCTTGCTTGTGTAACTTGAATTTCTACTTGGTAAAAATGTAATTTACCAAGTTACAATAAGCAGAGAGAATGCTTATTATACAATTTTTAAAATGCAAGTCTCAAAAGCATGTAATACTCATTCATTTTTTCATCGTTTCATTCTTCCCGCGTGATACCAACCACAGGTACACAAAGTGCTCCGTGTACCATTCAAACAAACATAGCGCTTAAAACTCTTTTGTGTGGTTATGCTATTATATTGTAAAATCTTTCCTGCTTTTTCTGTAACCAAAAATATGCAATTCTTAATTGTTTTTTCCCAGGTTCATAATTTATTGTACACATTGAGTATCACATGATGCGTTGAAATTAGCTTCTCCAGGAATGGGAAATTAATACATGAGGTACAATTTAGAATCATATATATGGTTTCGGCTAATCATATATACCGGTTTCGGCTAATATATATATAATATATATATATATATATATATATATATATATATATATATATATTAGCCAAAACCGGTTTGGCTCAGTGGATAGAGCGTCGGCCTGCGGACTGAAGGGTCCCGGGTTCGATTCCGGTCAAGGGCATGTACCTTGGTTGCGGGCACATCCCAATAGTGGGGTGAGCAAGAGGCAGCTGATAGATGATTCTCTTTCATCAATGTTTCTAATTCTCTATCCCTCTCTCTTCTTCTCTGTAAAGAATCAATAAAATATTTTTTAAAAAGAAAGAAAATGCTTAAAGAAAGTTGTAATTTTTTTAAAAAATAAAAATTAAAAATAAGTAAATAAATAAATAAAATCTATTTTATTGATTTTTTTAAGCTTGAATTTTTCAAAATATATTTTACTGATTTTTTTACAGAGAGGAATAGAGAGTTAGAAACATCAATGAGAGAGAGTCATTGATCAGCTGCCTCTTGCACACTGCCCCCTTGGGATGTGCCCGCAACCAAGGTACATGCCCTTGACTGGAATTGAACCCGGGACCCGTAAGTCCGCAGGCCGACGCTCTATTCACTGAGCCAAACCGGTTTCAGCTAGAATCTTTCTTAAAAATAGTTTTTATTGGTTGATTTTAGAGAGGAGAGAGGGAGAGAGAGAGTCTAATAAGAACTTAACTGTTAAAAAAGGCATTTTGCCCTCAAAAACAGTTGTGTTAATTTACACTGCCGTCAAAAGTGCCTGTTTCTGCCGAAACCTGTTTGGCTCAGTGGATAGAGCATCAGTCTGTGGACTGAAGGGTTCTAGGTTTGATTCTGGTCAAGGCCATGACCTTGGTTGCGGGCACATCCCCAGTGAGGGGTGTGCAGGAGACGGCTGGTCGGTGTATCTCTCTCATTGATGTTTCTAGCTCTCTGTCCCTCTCCCTTCCTCTCTGTGAAAAATCAATTAAAAAAATTTTTAAGTACCTGTTTCCTAACATGCTGACAAACACTGGGTATTTATGAATTTGTAAAAGCATTGGCAGTTGGATAGATAAAAATAATAGCTTGCTGTGGTTTTAACTTGCATTTTTGTAAAGGATGTTGGGCATTTCTTCCTCTTCCTTAACCATTTTTTTTCACTTATTTTGAGGTTTGATTTCCCACAATATTGTTTTTTCCTGAAATTTTATGAGATCTTTGTATGTTAGAGATTTCAGTATATATATGTATATATGTGTGTGTGTGTGTGTGTGTGTGTGTGAGTGTGTGTGTGTGTGTGTGTGTGTGTGTATTATTTTTTTTTAGAGAGAGAGAAACATCAATGTGAGAGAGAAATTTCAATCTGCTGCCTCTTGCATGCCCTCTGCCGGGCATCAAGCCCACAACCCAGGCATGTGCCTCTGACTGGGATCCTTCGGTCTACAGGCCGACACTATTCACTGAGCCAAGCCAGCTAGGGCTTAGCTCTTATTTTTAAGTCTTTGGTCTATTTGGAGTTAATTTCTGTATATAGTGTGACGTAGTGTGGTCCAATTTCATTCTTTTGCATGTGGTTTTCTATTTATCCCAGCACCATTAGTTGAAAAGACTGTTCTCTTCCCATTGAACTGTTTTGGCATCATTGCAAAAAAAAAAAAAAAAAAAATCAACTGACCTTACATGTATGCGTTTATTTCTGAACTCTCAATTCCCTTCCACTGATCTTCATGTCTCTGCTTGTGCCAGTACCGCACAGTTTTATCCACTGTTACTTTGCAGCAAGTTTTGGAATTAAGAAGTGTGAATCCTACCCTTGTTCTTATCTTTCAAGATTGTTTTGGCTTTACTGAATCCCTTTCATTGCCATATAAAATTTAGGATCAGCTTGCCAATTTTTGCATAAAAGCAGCAGCTAGGACTGCTCTCATTAAAATTTTTATTTTTATTTTTTTAGATAATAGTTTATTGATTTTTAGAGAGAGGAAGGGAGAGGGGGGAAGAGGTAAACATCAATGCAAGAGCACACATCAACCGTGCTGCCCCTTGCGTGCCCACTACTGGGGATCGAGCCCAAAACGCAGGCATGTGCCCTTGACGGGGAATTGAAAAGGCAACTTCCTGGTGCACTGGACAGAGCCCAACCAACTGAGCCACACTGGCCAGAGCTCACTCAAATTTTATTATTAATATATTTACTTATGGTTTCTTGTAGGACTTTTGCTCTGCCTATATTATTAACAAATCCTCTCAAATAAACTTTCCTGACTTCAACCTTGTGACCTAAAAACAGGCTGCAAAAAGATACAGAATTTTCTGTCTAATTAGGCATAAAAGATGTGAAACACTATAATATTTGGTTACTACCTACAGGGAATCATTAGTTTCAAATACAAATGTAGCTCAGTGCTGTGCCCACATCCAGAAACCAGATCATGAGTCAGATGTTTTAGCACAGTGTATCATCACTACCTTGAAAACTTTCCAGACTTTAATTCATGCCTATTTGTACTATGCTCATTCCTGCTTATTCATGCCCTATAGTATGGTACAAAGTCAAACAGCAGGACATTTTAGTCAGCAAATAAACCCTAAATTTTATTTTGTAAAATATCTCTTTAAAAATATTTTTTATTGATTTCAGAGAGGAAGGGAGACGGAGAAAGATAGAAACTTCAATAATGAGAATCATTGAACTGCTGCCTCCTGCACGCCCCCTACTGGTGATGGAGCTCACAACCTGGGCATGTGCCCTTGCCTGGAATAGAATCAGGGACCCTTCAGTCCGCACTCTGATACTGTCCACTGAGCCAAACCACTGGCTAGGGCTGTAAAAGAGATCAACCAAAGGACTTGTATGCATGCATATAAGCATAACCAATGGATGCAAAACTTTGGGGAGGGAGGGCATGTGTGGGAGTGTGGGGGGGATAAAAAGAATAAAATAACAAATAAACAAATAAATGCAACCAGGAATTTATAACTGTTTGACTTAACACTGACTGCCTGGCCAAAATTATAATTCTGAGAATTACTCTCTATTTTATCATCTAATACCAAGTGCAGACCAGGCATCTAGGGTTCACTTTAGCATGCTTGCATTAAACACTGTGTGAAACATTATGAAGGTAGTGCTTTACAATGTTTTGCACAAGGAAATTCATTTGAGGGGTTAGCTGGTGTTAGCTGACAATAACCTTTTGTGACAAGCATTTCCCTTTCTTTGCAAACTGCCCCAGCATGTATGTTTACTTGCACCAGTAGTGTAAGTCTTCCTATATTATCAGTAGTGGTGTACCTTTCTAACTAATCATTTAAAAATAAAAGTTAATCTTCCCTGGCTGGTAGCTCAGTGGTTAGAGCATTGGCCTGCACACCAAAGGGTCTCAGGTCTGATTCCTTGTCAAGGGCATGTGCCTGGGTTGCAGGTTCAGTCCCCAGCCCTGATAGGGACATGTGAGGGAGGCAGTCAGTCAAAGTGTGTCTCTCCCACATCAGCAGTTCTCTCTCACCACCCCCCCCCACCTACTCCCTCCCTTCCATTCTCTCTAAAATCAATGGGGGGAAATCCTCCTTTGAGGATTAGTGAAACAAACAAAAAAGTTAATCCAATCTTATATCTCTTTTTTTTTAATATGTTTTTTAATTGATATTTTATAGAGAGGAAGGGAGAGAGATAGAGAGCTAGAAACATTGATGAGAGAGAAACATCGACCAGCTGCCTCTTGCACACCCCCTACCGGGGATGTGCCAGCAACCAATGTACATGCCCTTGACCGGAATCGAACCCAGGACCTTTCAGTCCGAAGACCAACGCTCTACCACTGAGCCAAACCGGTTTCGGCCCAATCTTATATTTCATTCTTTTGTTCGTTTGTTTTAGAGAGAGAGGAAGGGAAAGGGAGAGAAACATTGACTGGTTGCCGCCTGCACACCTCTCACTAGGGATCTAGTCAGCAACGCAGGCACGTACCCTGACCTGAAACAAATAGGCAACCATTTAGTGCATGGGGCGGCGCTCACCAAACCAGCTGAGCCAAACCAGCCAGGGCTATTTCGTTGTATTTTTGTCTTCCAAGCCATCAACTTTTCACCAGCCAGAAAATCAACATGAACGAACATCTCCAAATCCAGAAACAGACCCAATAGTACCCTTGGAGCATCGGGCAGAAGGCTGGCACAGAACCAATAAAAGGGGAGAGCGTCACCAGCCAGGCAGGATGAGCCGGTGTTTATAGTTAGTTGCCTTCTGTTTTCATGTTCTGTCCTTTGGGTCCATTGCTCCAATGCCAAGGAAAGATGTACATATTTGACTACTCAACGGGTGTTGTTTTAAAATCACCAACCGCTTGGAGGAGATAAGAGATCAACCGAAGGACTTGTATGCATACATATAAGCATAGCCAATGGACGCAAAACTCTGGGGGAGGGAGGGCATGTATGGGAGTGGAGTGGGGGGAATAAAAAGAATAAAATAACAAACAAACAAACAAACAAATAAAATCACCAACCGTTGATGTCGATATACAGACTTCAAAGCCCTCTTCTTTTAGGCCTCTGCTAATGGTAGTTTTTCCAAACTGTAGTGGCCACTATAAAATCTGGATTCCTTCCTAGTCAGTTTGGCTCAGTGGATAGAACATCAGCCAACGAACTGACAGGTCCCAGGTTCAGATTCTGGTCAGGGGCACATGCCCAGGTTGTGGGCTTGATCCCCAGTGGGGGACTTGTGGGATGTAGCTGATTAATGATTCTCTCTCATCATGGGTATTTCTCTCTCTCTCTCTCCCTCTCACACATTCATTTTTTTCAAGGACCCAGAAAATATACTATCCATATACACTTTGTAGAACAGTATTACTGAGAGAAGCACTCTAGCCAACCTCCTAATGATTTAACTTAAAGAACTCTTGAAAAGAAAATGGTATGATAAAATAAAAAAAGAAGTTAACAATGTTCAAACAATACAGAGTTTAACTTAAATGAGCTATAATTTAAAACAGTGTTTAAACAAAAATTTCCTACTTAATTACTGAAAAGTTTCTTGAGAAAAAGAAACGAGGACTCGTCACTCCCTGTTAAACATTTTTAAGTGAAGTTCTCTCTTGGCAAATAACACCTACTCACTTGAGAAATTCTCATCCCAAAGAAGAGGTGGGAAGAAATCAGCCCTCAGGTGTTTAGGCTGCACATTGTGATCAACTGACTTAGTGACTCAAGCCAAGTAATAAACAAAGCGTGAGCCTAAATATCTGTGCAGGACCCAACTTGATGAGGCATCAAGGGAATTCAAAACCACCCACCCAGCGTTACATGGTTTGGGCCTTTGTTTTTCAGAACACTATAATTTTTTCATAATCTTTGCCTTGAATTTTCTGTTACTGGATAGATCTCTTCCTGCGGATTCTTTTGACATGATTCTTCTTCCTGTCACGCTAAGGGTCAGGCTTATTCTAGAAGTGCAATGGAAACAATGCGAGACCTCGTTGAGATGCCTGTGTTCTAGTCCAGCTCTGCCAGTTAGGAAAGTGGTCCCGAAGCTAGTAGTCAGAACATTCTTTCTGAGCCTTCGTGTCCTTTCTTACTGTTAGTCACTCACTATCTTAGTCAGGGTTGAAAAATGAATGGACTCAAAAATATTTTGAACAGCCGAAAACAGGTTTGGCTCGGTGGATAAAGCGTCGGCCTGCAGGCTGAAAGGTCCCAGGTTCGATTATGGTCAAGAGCATGTACCTTGGTTGTGAGCCCATCCCCAGTAGGGAGTGTGCAGGAGGCAGCTGATCTATGTTTCTCTCTCATTGATGTTTTTAACTCTCTATCCATCTCCTTTCCTCTCTGTAAAAAGTCAGTAAAATATAAAAAAAGAAATGTTTTGAACATTCTCAGATGCTCTTGTAAAGGTAAAATACTATCTTTATTCTTTTACTTTGAAACTGTGCTTCGGGCCTCTAGTTAGTAATAATAGGCCAGTGTGTTGGTTCCTTAGTTGTGACAAATGTACCGGAATAATATAACATGTTAACAGTAGAAGAAGCTGGGTGAAAGGTTTATGGGCACTCTGTCTTATCTTTGTAACTTTTCCGTACTTAATTATTCAAAAATTAAAACTTTTGTTTTAAAAAAAAAAGTTATTATAGAAAATGGGAGAAAAGGTACTTCTTTGGAGGAAGCCATATACTGTAAAATTTACTTTTAAATAAATTATTCTCCCTTGAAAATAGTCTTACCAAGAGATAAAGAGGCGTGAGAGTAATCATGAGATGCCCTGGGAAAGGATCCCTTCATTTTGTAAATTGTGTCTTAGGGTAGAACATATTAGCATTTGTTCTAAAAACTCCAGGCTAAGCATTTGTGAGGCAATGTTCGAGTGTCCACAGAAGCAACAGAAGAGCTTGCCCGTCCTTGCCTGCGGCTCTATTCATCTGGCTCCGTTTTCGGGTAGAAGCTGCTGATTTGACATCTAAAGGAACATTTTCCCACTGATTTCTCATGCTAGCCTGGGGCCTCTGAGAACCAGCGGTGAGCCTCCAGCGGAGCCGAGTTTGGGGAGGGCCTGAGGGTGATTATGCAGACAGGGCTGTCTGCATTTTCCCTTCCTCCGCTTGGCAGAACAAGTACAAAGTTCTGAAGATAAAAGGCTTCCATTAATACCAAACCAATGAAAGTCCAAGAGGTTTCTTGACGATGGTTGGGTCATCACCACCATTTCTTTTTCTTTCTTTCTTTCTTCCTTCCTTCCTTCCTTTTTTTATAAAACGTGTTTAGGCCGAAACCGGTTTGGCTCAGTGGATAGAGGGTCGGCTTGCGGACTGAAGAGTCCCAGGTTCGATTCTGGTCAAGGGCATGTACATTGGTTGCAGGCACGTTCCAAGTGGGGGGTGTGCAAGAGGCAGCTGATCGGTGATTCTCTCTCATCGATGTTTCTAGCTCTCTATCCCTCTCCTTTCCTCTCTGCAAAAAATCAATAATATTTTAGAAACGTGTTTAGGAATCAAAGTCAGGATGTTGGCTTCCCTGGGCTATTTTCTAGTTTCTATCCTCTAGGCATGCGGCAACGATTCAAATGCAGCTTTACTGGTTTCCAAGAATGAGGAGAAGCAAATGCCTTCATCCCTGGCAGCTCCTTTTCCAGCTTCCAAGGATGTGGGGGAAGCAGGGAAGCAATAGAAACTGTCTTTTCCTCCTGGGTCACAGATTGTCTTGTACTCCAGAGACATCATTCACAGCTCAGAGTGCGGCCTCCACCGCACTTCAGGGACCCACACCCACCTTTACCCAGACCTCCTCATCCTCGATGCTCCACTTCCCTCACTAATGCGCTCTGTGGCCACCGTCTCCTTCCTCTTTGTTCATTTATTCATTCAGAGCTATTGAGCAAGTCCTTTTAGGCTGAATGGCAGGTGCTGGATGAAGGGTGAAGTGCTCGGGGGATTTAGTCTCCTGGAGATAAGGCTGAGCTTGGGATACCCTATGGGAGAAATGGGAGAAAGGTGGTGGGGAAGGAGCTCCTTTGGGGAGGTGATTTGCATACTTCCGGCCCTGTGGGCTGAAGGTAAGAGCGTGGTATTCAGGTAGATAGAGGGAACCAGGTCCTAAGGCCCTGAGGCAGGAGTGAGCTCAAGTACTCCATCTGGAAGGCTGAGGTCATGCCGAAACCGGCTTGGCTCAATGGATAGAGCATTGGCCTCGGGACTGGAAGGTCCCGGGTTCGATTCCGGTCAAGGGCACGTACCTTGGTTGTGGCATATCCCCAGTAGGAGGTGTGCAGGAGGCAGCTGATCGATGGTTCTCTCTCATCGATGTTTCTAACTCTCTATCTCTCTCTCTTCCTCTCTCTAAGAAATCAATAAAAAATATTTAAAAAAAAAAAAAAATGGAAGGCTGAGGTCAGAGGATGGAATGAAAGGAGAAAGGCCAGAGAGATAAGCAGGCCCCATGGCAGGGTCCTTGTCTGTCCTAATAAGGGGTTTTCAGTTTCTTTTTCTTTCTTTTTTTTTTTTTAATATATTTTATTGATTTTTTACAGAGAGGAAGAGAGAGGGATAGAGTCAGAAACATCGATGAGAGAGAATCACTGATCAGCTGCCCCTTGCACACCCCCTACTGGGGATGTGCCTGCAACCAAGGTACATGCCCTTGACCGGAATCTAACCTGGGACCCTTCAGTCCGCAGGCCAACGCTCCATCCACTGAGCCAAACTGGTTTAGGCGGGTTTTCAGTTTCTTATCATGCGAAGCCATTCGAGTTGCAAGCACGGGTGTAATGTGATGGCTCACTTTTCTTTGGAGGGAGTAGCTTTTCCTACGTATACATTACTCAAATTCACCAGTTGTTCCTATTTTATCCCGATTGGTTTTCTCTCCCATCAACAACAAAACTCTCTCCCTGTACTTAACTCCTCTTTCCCTTCCAGCTGCTCCACAAGGCAACCTAAGGAAGGTATTACCTGTCAATCACACCTGAGAACAGAGCTCATTGGCCAGAATGTGGGATACAAAATCCCCTTAACAAAGGAATGTTCTCTCTTGATGCTTTTGGCTCTCTTGCATTCGCCTGTGTTAACGAAAAAAACCTTTGAAACCTGTAAAGAATTTTTGTGAGTTTATTTGAGCCAAACTGTCAACAATTGTCGGGAAGCAGAATCTCAACGGATTGAGATAATGCTCCGGAGAATGGCAGGTTATGTTTCTATATTTATACATTGCAATCAAAGGAAAGGGACATAGGTGAGTTACATGAAATTCATTGGTGATAGATTAGGGAGGTGGGACAGGGGGAAGCGGGGAAACCTCTGGGATAGGGAAAAAAGTGAAAGGATGGACAAGAGCTTTTTACAGAGATGGATACAAGATACTCTAATGTAATAACAGTTAACAATTAACTTGATAACAATAACAATGAGGGAATGTCTCAGGGCCTTTTGTTGTGCCCTCAGGGGTCGGGGTAAAGAGGAAGTTACAAGTTACTCAGACATCTCACAGATAGGTTATCTTAGAGGCCTGAAGGCTAACGGGCTCAATAAAGCAGATCCAAATTGATTTTTGTCAGTTAAAATATCTGGGACATGACCACCTACTAAAACCTGTTTATAGTCAGATATTAAATTTTCAAACCATCTTTGCGGTTATTTTAGGTCTGAGTTTGCAAGACTGCCACGCAGGCCTTCCCTGAGCTTGTCCGGTTAGCATGTGGCTCTTTTCTTTCACACCCGCGTGGCCCACCCCACCTGTGAAGGCTGCAGCTGGGAACACAAAGGAGGCTGATAGTCCTCCCTTTCTCCAATCGATGGGCAGATGTAATAATGTCTGTGGCCAGACATTCCTAAGCCCCCAACTCCTAAGACCCTAGGTCCCTAACCACCAATCAGCGTGTGCAGAGTGCCCTAAGCCCCGCCCTCTATCCTCCCCTTAAAAGTAGACCCCCGGGTGTCTTCCGGCCTCTTCCTCTCTTTCTCTCTGGAAGCAACCGGCGGAGGTACCCTCCCTCCAATAAAAGCCTGTGTCCTGGCATCCCAGTCTCAGCTACCTTCTTTAAGTAATCTATCAGAATTAGTATCTAGCCTGATGCTGGATCAGCCTGCTTCGGCATGGAACAGAAACAGACACCGGCTTTATTTTAGCTCTTTTAAAAGCAAAATGGACCTTCGACGGTGGGACAGAGGGAAGTGGGACTTTGGGAAACGTGGGGGTTTAACTCCATACAAATATAAACCCCTCGTTCTTCCGTGCACATCCCAGAAAATTCTTTTTCTTGGACTGTCCACTCCCAGGAGCAACAGGTGGGGATGAGGACGTCTCTCCGCTTATGACAACAGGTTTACGGGTGATTTAATTCTCTTTAGCATTCATATAATTCTTTTTTCTATGACGAACCTGTATTATTTGTCCACCAGAGGCCCAGTGCACGAAATTTGTGCAAGGGCCTTGTCCCCGGCCCCCACCGCCACCGTGGGCCTCGCCCGCCTCTGCCCCTGCCTCAGCCCCTGCCCACCGCGGCTTTGTCCTGAAGGAAGGAGACATCTGGTTTAATTAGCATGTTACGCTTTTATTATTATAGATAAAAGGAGCCATCTTGAGGCACACCTGTGGTGCCTGGGGCACCGATCCTAAATTGCTTCTCTTGCCAGCTTCCTAGTATCAGTGTGTTTCCTACCCATTCAAGGTTTTTCTGGGTTCTGACCTCGGGACTACTTGTTCCGAGGGAGGGACTCGCTTTGTCCTCAGACCAGATTCTACACAGTCTTCTGGCTTTGCCACTTATTTCTTTATTCCGGTACAAAGTGGGCTCTCCCTCTGGCCACAGTGCTGTTGGCCTCCTGTGTAAGAGAGAAGGTATGCTGGCATAGAGAAAGGTGCTCTTCCCTTTGATGTTTTATTTCAATTAGTGGAATATCTTAGGACTAAAAAAATATGTTTTTATTTATTTCAGAGAGGAAGGGAGAGAGATAAAAAACATGAGTGATGAGAGGGAATCATGGGCCGGCTGCACGTGCCCTGACCGAGGAACCAAACCCTGACCTCCTGGTTCACAGGATGGCGCTCCACCACTAAGCCATGCCAGCCGAGCATTTTAGGAATTTTGAGAACTTGCAGAGAAAGGTCACGAGTACAAAGTAAAGTTGGAATAACATAACAGACTTATGATGTGTATGAGAGGACCAGGCTTGTCTAACCATGAAGTGAACTAGATAACATACCATGCTCCATCTCCACTAAGGAAACACGTAAAAAGGGGCTGCAGTTGCGGAAAAGGGGATTCTGGTTAGATCAGCAACTTCTACACTTTGGGCTGTGGCACCTTTCCTTTTAATAAAACAGAACCTCGGAGCCCAACGTGTGAGAGAGAAAAAGGAGGGATGGTGCCTGCGGAAGCCTGAGTGGGGGCTGCCCGTGTCCACCAGCTCTTTCTTCCCTCAGAAGACTTGCCCAAGCCGTTTGAAAACCAGAGGTTTCCATCAAGTCAGCAAACGATAGCCAGCTGACTTGCTTTATATGGACCATGAGCTAAGAATGTTTTTTCCCCCATTTTTAAATGGCTAGGGAAACAAGAACCATTCTATGTGCCATGTAACAACTACATGGCATTCAAATTCCAGTGTCCACAAATAAAGTTTCTTTTTTCAATTTTTATATATTTTTATTGATTTCAAAGAGAAAGTGATAGAAACATCCCTATTAAGAGAATCATTGATTGGCTGCCTCTTGCACGCCCCCTACTGGGAGGGATCTAGCCCACAACCCAGGCATGCTCCCTTGGCTGGAATCCAACCTGGGACCCTTTAGTCCACAGGCTGATCCACTGAGCCACACCGGCTGGGGCCACAGATGAAGTTTTATTGGGACACACAGCCACACCCATTCCTCTATGGCGACAATGGCAGTTAAGTAGTTGCATTAGAGATCTTATGTTCTGTAAAATCTAGAATATTTACTGGTCCTTTGCAGAAAAAGTGTGCCAAACTCTGGTTTAGATGGAAAGCTTTATGATACTGTACTGTTCTTAATATGTGATAAACGGTTTATATGATTTCTTCCTTTTGAAGGCATCAAAGTTGGGGGAGGCTGAGGTTTACGAGAGATCCTGACGATATAGAGTAGAAGTGACTGGTCTCAAACCACCCAGAGTCCCTGACAGTCTGTCCCTCCCAGCCTGGGAGGCTGTGGTTTCATCCTTGGGCTCCAGCCAGTCGCCTGCAGATGGCTAAAGGGAAAAGAAGGCAATGACCTGGCAGTATGCCAACCTCCCCAACCCTCCCTTTCCCAGTTTGGAGCCTTGAATTCCTGGCAATTAAGAAAAGGATTTCCTTCAGAAGAATACAATGCAGTAAAGCTCTGGCCAGTCACTAGATTTCACTGGGTGGGAAAACATCTGTGATTTGGGAAGAGGAAAGAAAACCCAGTCTTAAGCACTGATAAGAGATGGTGCCGAGGAAGACTAAGAGAAAGGAATAAAAACACGTTTAGAACAAGTGGAGAATGATAGCAAAATCTTAACCTCTCTTGCTGAAACCGGTTTGGCTCAGTGGATAGAGCGTTGGTCTGCGAACTGAAAGGTCCCGGGTTCGATTCCGGTCGGGGGCATGTACATTGGTTGCGGGCACATCCCCAGTGCAGGGTGTGCAGGAGGCAGCTGGTCGATGTTTCTCTCTCATCGATGTTTCTAGCTCTCTATCCCTCTCCCTTTCTCTCTGCGAAAAACCAATAAAATATATATATTTTTAAATCTTAACATCTCTTATTGCTTTATTTGAAATTACCTATCCTTTTTTAAAAACACATTTTTATTGATTTAAGAGAGGAAGGGAGAGGAAGAGGGGGAGAGAGAGAAAAACATCAATGAGAGAATCACTGATCGACTGCCTCTTGCACACCCCCCACTAGGGATTGAGCCTGCAACCCAGACATGTGCTCATGACTGGAATCAAACCTGGGACCCTTCAGCCTGCAGGCCGACATTATCCACTGCACCAAACTAGCCAGGGAGAAATTACCTATCATTTAGGATCAAATCATGTCATTTGCATTAATACTTCGATAACTCTTTTGTCTCCAATCTAGCATTTCACAAACATTAAATTTCTTGATATATTAAACCAGTGGAAGCTGGAATTATATTGTCATCAAAATGGGGATGAGACCTTAATACTGTCCGGGCAGGGAAACTACCCCATCACCCCTTTAGTTCTCCCAGCTGGTCAAATAAGTCAAATGACATACAGCGGATTAACAAGAGAAAATAAAATTTTAATTCTTGCACACAGGGAATTTACCTAAGCATGAGCATTCCAATGAGGCAAAATGAGGTATATATGCCATTTTGGACTAAGAAGACAGTAGGCAATTCACAGGTACATAATGCAAGGTTATCTCCCCTTCCCAAACTGGTGGGTGGAGCTAACACATGACTGGCACCTGTCAGACATTGAACCACCAATCAGCACGGACCAGTGTCCTTAGAGCCCACCCCTTCCTGTTCCACCCTGGGCCTAACCCCCTCCCTTCTGTCCTTTAAAAGGGACCCCAGACAAGCCGGCTGGGTCCAGTCCCCTGTCCCCTCCCCCTCCAATTCTGATCTCTTTACCTCCGTGATGGGTTCCGCCCATTACCAGCGAATAAACTTTACTTTAAAATTCCCTGTGGTTCTGTTTCCTGTTTCCTTTCAAACCTAACAGATGAGAAAGAGCAAACATTGGCAAATCAATTCTTGCAGGGCCACCCAGAAACAACGGGACACAAAGGGGAATCTAAGGAACATACTGTGTTAGTGTTATTTCCCTTCCTGAAGCAGGTTTTTCTGTCTGAATCTCTTTATGCAGATAAAGGTGAGGTAACAAACTCTCCTTGAATTTGTTGGGTTTTAATTGTCTTTATCTCAAAATAATGTGCATGTGAGAGTGGCACTTTCTGGGGGAATTCACTCCAGACCTCCACAATACCTTCAAAACCATGGGGCAATTTCCTAGCCTGAAGTATAGTGATTAGTAACTGGGGACAAAGGGAGGGCATGTGTGGGGAACTGATACATCTCAATTAGGTTTTTCATTTCCTTTTGCTCTTTAGTGGAAAAGGCACAGCGATTATAATGGTGAATCACAAAGCTATAAAATATATATATGATCTCCACAGGGGGAAAAAACAAACAATAAAACAAATAGGCCCTCGCTGGTTTGAGTCAGTGGGTAGAGCACTGGCCTGTGGACTAAAGGGTGCTGGGTTTGATTCTGATCAAGGGCACATGCCTGGGTTGTAAGCTCGATCCCCAGTGGAGGCAGCAGGTAAATGATTCTCTATCACCATTGATGTTTCTCTCTCCCTCTTCCTTCCTTTCTGAAATAAATTTAAAATAAATAAAACAGCCGGTACCATAGTTGTTAAAGGACTTTCTCTAAGCCCTAGCAAAATGGCTCAGTTGGTTGGAGCACCGTCCCATATACCAAAAGATCACAGGTTTGACTCCAGTCAGGACACAAACCTAGGCTGAGGGTCCTCAGTGGGTGTGGAGGAAACATTTCCTTTATGCCGGAAGCCAATTCCAGCATGTCATAATTTAAAGTTTAATCGAAAGGTTGATGGAATTTGGGGACTCAACAAGGACTAAGACACATATGTTATCACCTGTTGGGAATGGCTAAAGGCATTTCCCCAAACCTAAAAAAAGATGCATTAAATGATTGCTTGCTGCCAGACAGCTCGGGGCATCTTAATCTACACGTTACTGCCTCCTCCTGGCCAAACACCTGAACAGCCAGAGGTATTTGTTCCAACTGACAATGAATTCTGTACCTAACTCTGGCCTTTGATGTGTATATATCTCCACCTTGTCTTGGGACAAATTGTGTTAATAAAAAGCAAGGGGTCCTGAGATGAGAACTTAGTTCCTTTAGTTATGACTTCTCTTGACTCCCTATAATGCCTTTCAAAATTATGTTATTTAATTTATGCACAGCCCTTATCCAGATTGCTGAACCCAGGTTGAGAGTAAAGGTAACGCTGATTGTCTTGATCTGGCACCTTGAAGTGTTCATTAAAGCTTAGAGAAGGCACATGTTGACTTGTCCAAAGACATGAACGATGAAACCAGCTCGTAACAGCAGCAAGGATACGAATTTATATAGTATATTTTGGCTTATGCAAGACTTTCGTACATTATTTTCTTGTGGCCTCTCCATCATGGCTGCTGGTTATTAATATATTGCTGGCCCAGCAGATTATAGGATATAAATAGATGCATTTGTTGTCTGACCACCTCTTGCTGGAGTCAGACACATTTACCCAATATAAACCAAGGCCTTCTCTGCTTCTTGTCTCAGGTTAGAAAGGCAGGTCATGAGCCCTAAGAATTCATGTGATGGCTTACTTACACTTCTATGGTTCAGCCTGGCTCTCCAGGTGAACACTCAAAGGATGTTGGGAGAGCAGTTTCAGGGTGGGGATATGGGACACAATGGAATGTAGCCACTTACAAATCAATTACCAAGAGGTAGGTCTCTGCGGCTCCTGTTTCCTACTTTTTCAGAATGCAGTATCTTTTCACAGGTAGTGCAAGAGTGATGATTTCTCTTCTATAAACTCTAATTGCACTTCACAGCTTTCCCTTTCAAAATGTATTTCTGATCTTCTATTGAGGTCTCTACTTCTGCTCCCCTGCATTTCCACTTCTTGAAGCAAGCATGGGCTTAAATAGCAGCATGACCCTCTTCCTCAGGAGGGTGTGAGGTTCACTTTGTAAACTACCTGAGGGTAGCAGCTGCTACATCTTCGAGTTCTCTTGGTTACCTAGCAGGTACCCAGCCTCTAGTGGGCCTCCCAAATGCTTGCTGACCAAGAATGTTGTACAAGTATCTTAGAATTTTCAGTGATCAAGAACTCAGAACTAAATAAAAATGGCATGCTATTGCTTCAAAAAAAAAAAATAAGACTTTTAATTATGATCACTTTCAAGCAAACAGAAAATACAATGATCAACCATATACCCACTACCAGTTATTTCAACAAGATTCAATTTTCAGGCTAAGAAAATGTCCCAACACAGAATAGCTTGCACTTGTCAGAATCATAAGATACAGCAGAGGACAGAGGATGAGTCAAAGCTAAGTCTTCAAAGATGGACTTAGGCCTTGAGAAGCAACAAGTGGACAGAGAACTGCAAAAAGTTCTGAGGGCAGGGCTCTGATGAAAACAGCTCAGCCAAGATCTTGGTAAGCATACTGAGGACCCAGAAGAAAGTGGGGAGATATAGTAGTTTAAAAATATAAAATTACACTTTTGAAGAGGTTGTAGAATGCAATGAAGAATGAGTTAAGTTTTTAAGCAGGGATTATTTTATGTGGCTGTTACAAGAAATTCTTCAAATTTGCTGATGAAAATTAGGTATATAAAATTCACCTGAACTTCCCATTTCAGCCTAGGCTCTTCAACAGGACCAGTGCTTCAATTTTAGCATAAAAAACCATAATTTCCCATTTGGTTAGTGCTTTAAACAGTTGGGTGGTGTGCAAGTGGCAGCTGATCGATGATTCTCTCTCATCGATGTTCTAACTCCCTATCCCTCTCTCTTCCTATCTATTAAAAAAAATCAATAAAATATATATTTAAAAGTTATTCATTTAAGTCAATAAAGTGTCTGGGGAACTAATGGAAGAGGCAAAATGACGACTTTCTCTGGGGGAAAAAATAAAACAGATTTATGTTATAGAAACTTGGCTATAGATGGCTACATGTACGTCATGCAGCATTTACTTCAATCAAAATAGCTAAACTTGAAATGCATTTACATCCCTTTAAGTTTCTTATCATCTTAATTTCTATAAACGTTATGACAGGTAATGTTGACCATTATTTCTGATTTTTGGAGGGCAGGGTGTGTTCATTTGCCCAGGGTTACATTAAAAGCATAACCAGAGCCCTGGCCAGGTAGCTTGCTTGGCGAGCTATCCCATACAGCAAAAGGAGGCAGGTTCAATCCCTGGCCAGAATGCATACCAATTGATAGTTCTTTCTCTCTCTCAAAATCAGTAAAATATATCCTTATGTGAGGATTAAAAAAAAAAAAAAAAGGGCAAAGGTGAAATTCAAAGACATAATCATTCTAACTAGTCCAACCCCTTGAATGCTTTTACTGATTTGGGTTTTAGCATGATGCCCATGGCATACACAGAAATGCAAGATGTAACAACCCTTAGAATTTTAACTGTCATAACACGTGGCTGTCAACCAGGCTGCTGTTCACATATTAAACACCATCGTTTATAAATAAAGATTTGTCTTTGGTGTTCTATGTCCTGGTTTTTACCTCATACCTATTAACATTTTATTTTTGCTCAGCTTGTTTTTCCCTTTACCTATTCGTAATAAAATGTCCCTTTAGATTACTTTAGAAACAATTCAGGGACTACATTAAGAATTACTTTACCCTAGTTGGTCTGGCTCAGTGGATAGAGAGCATTGACCTGCGGACTGAAAGGTCCCAGGTTCAATTCCAGCCAGGCAAGGGCATATGCCTAGGTTGTTGGCTCAATCCCCAGCGTGGGGCATGCAAAGGCAGCCAATCAATGATTCTCTCGCATCATTGGTGTTTCTTTCTCACTCTTCCTCTCCCTTTCTCTCTGAAATCAATTAAAAAAATTTTTTGTTGCATCTTTGAGAATTACAAGTAAGTAAATAAAGTTAGAGAAGTGATTTCTTTCTTTCTAAAGTGATGCCTAATATTTTTGCTCACCTAATTTTAAAATTCTGAGCACAAAACCCAGCTTTATTTAAATAAATTCAGAGGCAGAAAGATAGCAGAAACGGAAAAAAATGAAAGTCCAAAAGAGCGAGAGAACACAGTGAGATTCTTAAATTGGTCCACCTCATGACTGCCTTACAAAAAGGCCATTTCAAATGAATAATTCACAACCCTTTCTTTTCAGATATGCTTATCAAAAACAGTAATCATCAAACACCAAATAAAATATAGAAAGGGCCAAAGGTTCTCTACCTAAAATAGAGATCACAGAACGGCCTCAAAATACCAAGAAAATATTTTATTTGTATTACAAAGACTAAAAATAATGACATAATAAAGTTAACAGGGTTGATGTCAAGACACAAGTAGGTTTGAAAAGTTATAGATGAGTAATCACTTTGTTTTACTAAACCTCTGTTCATCCCAATCATCTTAAGGAGCATCTCTGGCATACTCTTGACTGAATCTTCAGGATGATGTACCCCGGTGATACAATTGTCATTCCGTTCCATTAGTCTTCATTACCTTTCTTCTTCTTCTTTTTCTTCTTTTTCTCTGGACTCTGAAAATAATCGAGAATGCTTTTGAAAAGAGTTGTAAATGTATAGATAATAAATTTTTCCTCATACAAAGTATAGATCTATTTCTCTTAAAAATAAATTTAAGGGAAAGATTAATATTTTGAAATATAAGAGCCATCTCTAAGAAAGCTATCTGTAGTAATCATATTCTCTCCCTTACTCAAAGCAAATCCATTTGTAATGAGTCTAATTTTGATAAATAGTCTTTTATGGTATTGGTAATTTTTTAAAAAAACAACACATACAGGAGGAACCGCTGTGCTGGTGCATGGTTCTTCCTCAGAAAGCGGTTCTTCCTTAATGTGTTTCTTCTTATCCTTTTTCTTCTTCTTCTTCACAGATGTCTCCTGTTCTTCCACCACTAGTACTCCTTCTTCTTCTTCTTCTTCTTCTTCTTCTTCTTCTTCTTCTTCTTCTTCTTCTTCTTCTTCATCCTCTTGCTCTTCTACTTCAACTGAATAGGATAAATGTAAAGATAGAACAATTAACTGGTCTCCCAAACAATTAACAGTCTCCCAAACCTTTAGAATCTTAGTCTCCTCCTGTCATTCTGGCCAATAATCCAGAGATCATTAACACTTACCT
This sequence comes from Vespertilio murinus, assembly GCA_963924515.1. NCBI lineage: Eukaryota > Metazoa > Chordata > Mammalia > Chiroptera > Vespertilionidae > Vespertilio > Vespertilio murinus. The sequence continues at coordinate 73,754,799 of OZ004711.1, read as the reverse complement.
AGTGCAATATCACTAACTTTACAAATGACATAAAGCTCAGAGTTAAGTAAATTACCCCTGATCATGCAGCTATGCATAGAAATTAGAATTAAGACAGATCACCTCATCTGCAAATCCACTGTTTTTGGGGAAGATAGGGAATTACATCAGAAATGATTAAGAGTTTGTGCTATGCCGAAACCGGTTTGGCTCAGTGGTAGAGCGTCAGTATGCGGACTGAAAGGTCCCGGGTTCAATTCCGGTCAAGGTCATGTACATTGGTTGCGGGCACATCCCCGGTAAGGGGTGTGCAGGAGGCAGCTGGTCCATGTTTCTCTCTCATCGACGTTTCTAGCTCTCTATCTCTCCTTTCCTCTCTGCAAAATATCAATAAAAAATATATTTTTTTTAAAAAGAGTTTGTGCTATGGAGTTAAAACATGCATTAATTCAACCTGTGCAGGGGCCCTGAGTGAGTCGTTAAACTTCAGTAAATTCAATTTCCTCATCTATAAAGTGTAGCAATGTTCATCTCAATGGACTACTAGGTTATAATAAGATAATACATGCAAAATACTTAACACATTTGAAGGAAGATTCAGTAATAGATAACTATCATCAAGACGCAGTCTTTTTACACAGAATCAGTGCAAAGGATAAAAATAAACCAGGAAAGCTGAAGCCAGTTTGGCTCAGTGGTAGAGCGTCGGTCTGTGGACTAAAAGGTCCCCGGTTCGATTCCGGTCAAGGGCATGTACATTGGTTGCGGGCACATCCCCAGTGGGGGGTGTGCAGGAGGCAGCTGGTCGATGACTCTCTCATGGATGTTTCTAGCTCTCTATCTCTCTCCCTTTCTCTCTGTAAAATATCAATAAAATATATTTAAAATAAATAAAATAAAAAATAAACCAGGAAGGACCTGGTGGGTGTGACTTGGGTGGAGCACTAAATGTCCCATGCAACAAAAAGGTTCTGAGTCTGGCCCTCAAAGGTTTGGCTCAGTGGATAGTGTCGGCCTATGGACTCAAGGGTCCCAGGTTCGATTCCAGTCAAGGGCATATAGATTGGTTGCGGGCACATAACCAGTGGGGAGTGTGCAAGAGGCAGCTGATCGATGTTTCTCTCTCATAGATGTTTCTAACTCTCTATCCCTCTCTCTTCCTCTCTGTAAAAAAAAAAATCAATAAAATATATATTTTTTAAAGTTACAAGTCTGATTCATAGTTGGTGTGTGTGTGTGTGTGTGTGTGTGTGTGTGTGTATGTGTGTGTGTGTGTGTGTGGTCAGTGGACCAGTGTCTCAAATCAATAAACATATCCTCAGGTGGGAACGAAATAAATAAATAAATAAATAAATAAATAAATAAATAAATAATGAAAGAAAGCAAGCAAGCAAGCAAGCAGGAAGAGGAACACCGATGAAGGTGATGCATGTGGACATTTTACACAGAAGTTGGACAAACACCTAAAATGGAATGCATAATACATGAACCTTGCTCTGGTTCGTGTTGCCCAGTGGTCAGGGTCAACTTATGTACCCAAGAGTCTCGGGTTGATTTCCGGTCAAGGGTCATGCCTGGGTTGCAGATTGGATCCCCAGATCCAATAGGGGTCTTCCAAGATGCAATCAATTGATGTGTCTCTCTAACTATCTCTCTGTTCCCACCCTCTCTTAAAAAAAAAAATCAATGGGGAAAAAAATCCTTGGGTGAGTTAACAAAAAAACAAACAATCCCCTCTCCCCCAATGAATCTTGAGGAAAATATTCCTGGTAGAACAAATGCTAAAGTTATTTTGGAAGAAAGGGGTAGACAGCAGGTTCAATGAATATCAAGAGCCAGTGTGGTTGCTGTGGTAGGTATGATAAGATGGTTTGATTCTGGATATATTTTCAAAGTAGAATCAAGAAGATCTGCTGCAAGAATACAGTGGGTTATATAAGAGAACAATTCAAGGATAAGCATCAGAGTACAAGTGGCAAGGATCCATAAATGTTAAGTTTGAAAAGCTTATTGAGTGAAAATACATATCTGGAGTTTTGTGCTTTCAAAAGCTACTAATGAACTGAGAGATCTTCTTACTCTTCAATTAAAAAAAACAACACCCAGAAGCATAGGAATTAAATAATGTTTTCTTCATCTAGGGCAGGAGCCCACATTTGTTCATGGTATACACTTTTGACCACTGAGCTATTTAGAAATCCTATTGCTTTAATGACTGTCTTTCTAAGACTATGTGGTAGGCACTCAATATGGGTCCAGCTAATAAAAAGGGATACTTGCTTCTCAACTTTGCAAGACAGTCTAGTTATACTGGAGAGAACCTATTTTTTTTCTTTTTCTTTTTAATATTTTTATTGATTTCAGAGAGAAAGAAACACCAAAGAATAATTGATCGGCTGCCTCCCACACGCCACCCACTGGGGATTGAGCCTGCAATCCAGGAATGTGCCCTGACCTGGAATTGAACCAGTAACCTCCTGGTTCATAGGCTAACACTCAACCACTGAGCCACGCCAGACCCCCTCCCCCTTTCCTTTTAATTTCAGAGAGGAGAGATAGAAAGACCAATGGGAGAATCATTGATTAGCTGCATTTTGCACACCCCCTATTGGGGATAAGGCCCATAACCCAGGCATGTGCCCTGACCGGGAAATCAAACCACTACTACTTCCTGGTTCATGGGTCTATGGCTCAGCAACTGAGCCACACCGGCCAGGCTGGAAAGCACCTGTTATTTTATGTTTAAATATCTTTCACTTATTTATTTATTTATTTATTTATTTATTTATTTAAAATGTTTATTTATTTTAGAGAAAGCGGAAGAGAGGGAGAGGGAAGAGAGAGGAGGAGGAAGGCAGGGACACACACGCAAGGACAGACACACACACAGACATCATTGGTTGATTCCTGTATGTGCCCTGATAGGGGATTGAACCCAAAATCTTGGTGTGTGTGGATGATGCTCTAATCAACTGAGTTACTTGGCCAGAAGTATTATTTTAAAATATATTTATTTTAGCCCTAGCTGATTGGCTCAGTGGATAGAATGCCGGCCGTTGGACTAAAGGGTCCCAGGTTCAATTACGGCCAAGGGCACATGCCCGGGTTGCAGGCTCCACCCCCTTGGCCCCCCTGAGAAGGGGCACGGAGGCAACCGATCAATGATTCTCACTCATCCTTAATGTTTCTACCCCTCTCTCCCTCTCCTTTCCTCTCTGGAAAATAAAATCATATATATATAACTTCAGGAAGGGAGAAAGAAACATCAAGGATGAGAGAATCACTGATAGGCTGCCTCCTGAATGCCTACTACTGGGGATTGAGCATGTGCCCTGACCAGGAACTGAACTGTGACCTCATGGTTTATAGGTGAATGCTCAACCACTGAAACACACCAGCCTAGCTGGAGAACACCTTTATTTTTTGTTAGTCTGCACCTGAAGGTATTTTTTTCCCACTGCTTTTGAGAGAGAATAAAAAGGTTGGAGGTGGGGTGGGGCAGAGAAAGAAACATCTATGTTGAGAGACACATCAACTGGTTGCCTGCCTCCTACACTGGTCCTGACCGGGAGCAAAACTACAACCCAATCTCCTTTGGTGATCAGGCTAACGTTCAACCACTGAGCAACGCCAGCCAGGGCCGGAGAGCCCCTTTTATTTTTAAAAAAATATTTTTTATTGATATTTTACAGAGAGGAAGGGAGAGCGATAGAGAGCTAGAAACGTCGATGAGAGAGAAACATCGACCTACCGGGGATGTGCCCGAAGCCAAGGTACATGCCCTTGACAGGAACGGAATCGAACCTGGGACCTTTTAGTCCGCAGACCGACACTGTACCACAGAGCCAAACCGGTTTCGGCCAGAGAGCCCCTTTTAAATAGCATTATTATGATGGTAGCCTAATAGTATATTAGTACTCTAGTGCATTCAGTATAAGATAATAATGGAAAAAAAAAAAAAAAACCTCTACTGGCTCAATTCTATACTTAACCATGTAACAAAAAGATCTAAATAACCCATTTAGAAACTGCATGTTTTTTTTTTCCATTTTAAGCTGATTCTCAAAAAAGTTCATGTGGTAGAAACCAGTGTTGGTGTGATATACTTAGTGTAATATACAATTCCACATGTTCATAGAAATGAACCCCTATAAAATCTGATAAATTTAACAATGTCCTAACTATTCTCAGAGAACAAGATGGCTTATTAAAATTAAAATAACACTAATTTTCAATACGGATGATTTCACAATAAGGTTCAATGGCACAAATTTTACTAAGACTTATGAAGTCTGTACCTAAGGAATAAGAGTATAAATGACATTTAAAAAATTCAAACTAACCTTTAATTTTAACCTTAGCTTTTTTTGCCTTCTTTTCAATTATTTCATCCTCTTGATCTACCTGTTCTATCTTGCGTTTTTTAGAACAGGTTGGCAGTGTGGAGTCACCAGAAGGATCATAAGTCTTCACTTCACTGAAAGAGGTCAAGGAGTTTAAGAAAATCTCTACAAATATCTGTAACTAAAATAATCTTAGAGATGTTTAAAAGAAATGCTAGTATATAACACATAAGCAAAAAAAATGCTGTTTCCGTTTAGTGGCTTTCGGGCAGTTTATGAAAACTAAGTTTCCAAAAAGGTGGAGTGTTTAAATATTTTGCAGGTAGGTTAATCACACTTCAAGAGAAGTGGTGAGCTAAATGAATTCTGAATCAAGTGATTACAGTGTAAGAAAAATGGTTAGCCCTGGCTGGTGAGGCAGTTAGAGCATCATGGGTTTGATTTCCCTATTAAGGGCATTTACCTGGGTTGCAGGTTCGATCCCTGGCCCCGGGTTGGGGTGCATATAAGAAGCATTCTCTCTCATATCCATGTTCCCCCTCACCCCCCGCCCCCCGCTACAACCTGCCTTCCACTTTCTCTAAAAATAAATTAAACAACTAACAAACAAATTTCAATTAGCATAGGAGGGAAAAATCTCTTTATAATATAATTAAACGAAAACTTGATTTCAATCAAGTTTAATATAGAGGGCTCATCTCAAGAACCCAAGAGGAAGAGAAACAAAAGGGGGCTATCGATGCTTAAGTTCTTAAAACCCAACGACTGCTTTGGTTCTAGCGTAGCAGAAAGAAAAAAAAAATGGAAGGAGTGCCAAAAATGTGACGTATTAGTGTTTTAAGTGCATGTAATTCAAGTTATAAGGATGGAATATTAAAAATTTATACAAAACAAGCTTAAAAATTGTCTGTTTAAGTTGACTTGTTGCAGGCTAATGACTAACTTTTAGAGGTTAAAAATTAACGTAACTTTAAAATAAACATCCACATTTGTCAACTGAGAAATTTAGAAACTTTATGAACTATATAAAAGAAAATATTAATGTCCAGCCAATGTGGCTCAGTGGTTGAGTAGTGACCTATGAACCAAGACGTCATCGGTTCTAAGAGAAACCAGCCGAAACCGGTTTGGCTCAGTGGTAGAGTGTCGGTCTGTGGACTGAAAGGTCCTGGGTTCGATTCCGGTCAAGGGCATGTACATTGATTGCAGGCACATCCCCGGTGCGGGTGTGCAAGAGGCAGCTGGTCGATGTTTCTCTCTCATCGACGTTTCTAGCTCTCTCTCTCTCCTTTCCTCTCTGTAAAATGTCAATAAAATATATTAAATAAAAATAGGACCTATGCAGGTCTTCATAAGATTTAATGATGTAACTGTAATAATTTATTTTTTTTTAAAAAGAGAAACCATTGATGTCCATACTGAATATGTAAGGTTTCTTTCCAGAATAAAAGAAAACCATTTTTCTGAATGTATATATTCACACTTATAACGGTGATATACTGTATATTGCTTTTCCCACGCACATATTAAAATTCTTAAAGAACTAAAAGATTCCTAAAAGTAGAATTTATGGGTTAATGACTAGAAACATTTTTAAGGCTCTTGATGCATGCTGCCTGCCTGCTTCCCAGAAAAGCTGTCCTGCATTCCACTTCCATCATCACAGCCCTCCTCAGTATTAAACATCACCTCAAATAATACCCAGAACACCTCCTCCCAACACATAGCTTTTATAAATCTTATGGTTCTGTCTAAATTACTTTATCATGTGTCTTAAACTTTTGTCTTTTTAAAATATAGATGTTGACTAACTCTGAATTTTCTTTTTGATAAATTGTTTACTATACAAGAACTATGAATGCCAAATATTTATTATCAATATTTAGAAATAAGTAGGGTAAATATTTTAAAAAGGCAAAACAAGCATACAATACGTACTTATTACAACAATATGAATGTGTATTTGATTAAAAAACAGGAGTGAATATGAAAAACTATAAATGGCAAAAAAGGGGGGGTTGCATTGAGGTGCTTAATTTTACAATAATTAAAAAAAAACTGCTGCCAACAATTGACATTTAAATAAGTAGGAACTGTCCTTCCATCTCTCACACAGGTACTCACCTTTTATGCTCATATTTTTCTGCTTTTGCTAATGCCTTTCCTGTCCCGCTTATTTTTCTTATCTAAGGAAAGAAAAATTGTTTTCTAAGATAAAATCTTATAGTATATACTCTAATGCATCAATTCTCATTAAATGTAAGGGAAATTGTCAACAGTAGACACTAAAAGAATATATGAGACACAAAACTAATTAAAGAGGTCAAGGGGGAAAATGGACATATGTAATACTTTAAAAAAACAAAACTGTTTAGCAGGTGAACTAAGATGATTAACTTTTAACAGGTAACACTTCTACAATATGCAGAGTATGTTTCTTACCCCTCTATCTTCAATGGCCCTCAACCTGGCCTCTAATTTGGCTCTGTTCTCAACTCCCATCGCAGAACTGGAATCTTCACCAAAAGCATCATACCGGATAGCCAAAACAGTTTTGGCTGCCAACATTCGAGAAATCTAAACAGAGAACTTGAAATTAGAAACATTCATTCTAGGATTTCCTTTAAACCAGGAATTACAAAAGCATTTTGAATCATACACATCAAGCCAATCAAGCCACCTATCTTATATCTTTGATGCTATATAATGGCTAACTAGTTCTGTACAACCACCATCATTTTCGTGGATAAAGAGATCTTTAGTAGTTATGTCTAAAACAAGTTCAAACTATTCTAATCCCCACCTTTAGTTTCTACTCAATGATATTAATTCTACACAATGAGATCCACCAGAAAAAGTACAGTCCCCCTTTCAAGCTAATTAACATTTTATCAAACTCTTAATTTCTCCTATCACTTTGCTCTGAATTTTATAAAATTTTAGTTTCTTTTAAAATATGTGCCCTACAAAATAGACACATCACTGCACAAGCCTATTCTTTTTTATATAATTCGTAAAATTACAAAATCTATGCTAAGCTGGTTTCCTGCCACAAGAACACTTTTGATGTACCCCTTACCAATGGGTGAATTCTATGAAACTACTGACACAGGAAATAAGATGGCTTTAACAGCACCAAAATTACTTTCTTTAAACCTGTTCTTTCAGTATACAGAATAAAGAATTCACCATTCTCTAATGAGAATAGAAAGATTCATTGCATACTGTAGGGCAGTGTTTCCCAAACTTTTGACATATGTGTACCCCTTCTATAATTTTCATAACACTGAGTACCCCTCGTCAAAAAAAAGGATGTATTTTAATAACAATCAAAATATATTTCTTTTTTCTTTTATTGGTACATACACAAAATAATAATAAATTAAAATTATTCATAAAATATAAATAAAAGTTATATCATAAATAACATTTATTTGGATCAATGAGAAGGATGAAATTGACTTGACTCATGAAAACGTAGAATTAGGCGCAGCTAAGCACGGTGCAGTGCATCCCCCACCAAACTCCGGTGCAACGCGTACCCCCACCAAACTCTTCCCCCACCCCTGGGGGTACGGGTACCACACTTTGGGAAACACTGCTGAGGAAAAATGAGTTGCTTGGAGAAAAAAAGAGAGAAAAGTCTACCTCACGAAAACTCTAACTCACCTTTCCTTTGTGTTTGGGACTTGTCTGGCCTACGAGCGAAGCATGATAAATGAGACCATACTTAGGGGTATCCCGTCTAGACTTCAGCGCTCTGAAGAGTGCCTTTTCTGCTCCAAGAATCTGAACTGTGGAAGCTGCATGTTTGGCCAAATTCAAAAGAGAACCTTCAAGAGAAAAGAAGTAGCTACAATCACTTTTTAATTATTTCAAAGTTCCATGCATTAAACACCGAACCTACAGTCTGGTTATTATAGCCACCAGAACAAAAATCTGATACAATACAAAAACTTTCTCTAAGTGTAGAATTTCCTAAAATTCCAGATGCCTCAGCATTTGTGATTCTTCCATTAGCATCACAAGCAAAAGTACAATTAATGTCTGTGATAAGCTGAAGATTGAGCTTGCTCAAGTTTACATATTTGCCTGATAAACGGTTTTATTATTTTTTATTCTAATTAGCATACACAAGGTCCTATGCAATAAAAGCCTAATTACCTAAGTGTCTGGTCCCTTCAACCAATCAACGTGTAATATGCTAATGGCATGCTAAGGCTGCTCTATTGCACGCTATGATGTGCACTGACCACCAGGGGATAGACAATCTGACTGATAGGTGAGCTTGCTGCTGGGGTCCAGCCAATCGGGACTAAGGGAGACAGGCAGGACACACCCTGGACTTCTCAAGCAGCCCCTCCCTGGCTGGCCAACCTACCAAGTCTCCCCCTAGCCCCGATCATGCACCAGTGGGGTCCCTTGGCCTGGCCTGCACCCTCTCGCAATCTGGGCTGAGGGACTGCCCTCCCCAGAGTGCACAAATTTTGTGCACTGGGCCTCTAGTATAAATATCAACATACATATCTGCAGACAACCCTCAATCTAGTCTCTATTTTTTGAGATTTTATTTTTTTAATTATTTTTTAAAAATATATTTTATTGATATTTTACAGAGAGGAAGGGAGAGAGATAGAGAGCTAGAAACGTCGATGAAAGAGAAACACTGACCAGCTGCCTCTTGCACACCCTCTACTGGGGATCACATTCTTGATTAAGGCTTATATAGTCTGACATTTCCATCAACAATAGATCATATACATGACAGCAGTAGGCCAAATAATGTAGGAAGCTACACCATCTAGGTCTGTGTACGTGCACTCTATGACGTTTGTACAATGTTGAAACGGCCCAACAATGACCAGTTTCTCAGACTATATCCCTGTCATTCACTAGTGCCTGACTGTATCATTACCTGCTGTGATTTCGCAAAACTACTATTTCGATCCAGGCACATACTCCGGGAGCCCGTCCTTATTCAGGACTATCGACGTTCAACCCAACTGAGCCAATGGGCCAGAAAATTTTCCCATTAAAGTTGACCCTCAATGTTATTTTGTATTACTTTTGGGCATACAAGTGGTTAGACAAAATGTTATTTACAAAATGTTCGCTGGTATTTCAAGTACCAACCCAGCACCATCCACAGCTATAACAGTATTACTGACTATATTCCCTATGCTCTACTTTTACTTCCTTGGGACTATCTTGTAATTACCAACATGGACTTCTTAATTCCTTCATCTTTTTCACCAAGCCTCCAAACCCTCCTGGTAACCATCAGTTGATGTCTTTTCATTTTTATAAAATGTTTATTGATTGTAGCCTCCTGTATTCATCTGATTATTCTAATGAACAGCAAATTTCCGACAATGGACAAGTGTCTCAGAAGAGGTAGTGACTGAAGATGCCTTCATTATCCCAAAGGAAATCAGGCATACAAGTGAAAATCATCATCGAACACTGGTCCTTAGCCCTCACCCACATATTACCTAACTCTATTTATTATCTAAAATTTCTTTAATAACTGTAGTATAAAGATTTAAAAAAGTCCTTGCTAGAAAAAAACTCAATATCCACATTACAAATTACATTAAAATCATCACCTGCATGAGCAATGAGCCGTGCTCCAACTAATTCTCCAACCATGACTGTGACATTGGGTGCAATGGCCATCATTCGGTTTTGTAGGTATTCATAGAGCTGGGTTCTATATTCTGAGATTTCAATCACCTAGTATAAAACAAAATGAATGATTAACTCATAAATGATTGAGTAGTTTAAGTTTTACAAGTCTAAAGCCTGAGTCCTGTATCTATCACAGAACTAATCATTGTGTACAAGTTTCCTATACAAGGGCTGCTGTGAAGATTTTTATTGCATAATTAGGAGCCCAGCATGCAATTCGAAATCGTGCAGCGCCAACCACTCTCGAGTCACCGGACTGGCCCTGCCTCGCTCCCCGCACCTGCACAGCCACAGCCACTGCTCCGCTGCTGTTCAGGCCCTCCCCAGTGCAGTCACGTGGAGGCCCCTGCAGCCCAGCCCCCTACGCACAATCTCCTCAGGTCTGGTCAACCCGTTAAGGTGTCTTGGTTAATTAGCATATTTATCTGTATAGATAGATGTATGTAAACAACTTAAAGCTAGTAAACCGAAAATGCTAGCCAAGCTCTAGCTGGTTTGGTTCAATAGATAGTCACCCTGCAAACTGAAATGTCCCAGATTTGATTATGGTCAAGGGCACATGCCTGCATTTCGGGCTCCACCCCCAGTAGAGGGCATGAAGGAGGCAGCCAATCAATGATTCTCTCTCATCACTGATGTTTCTCTCCAGGGCGCCCTGCCCTTCACAAAGAAAAGAGAACTCTCCCCGGGGCTTGGCCTCTCCCTCTCCTGAAAGCCTCACAGCACCGTCTATGGCAGGGCCCCTATCCCCTCATCACTGATGTTTCTATCTCTCCCCTCTCCCTTCCAATCTGAAATTCAATAATAAAATATATATGTATGTAAATAAAGTATTAACCAATATTCCTGTTATTACAGCTAGCTATTTCCAAAGGAAAGAGGGGGGGAGATCACGACAGGCTATGGACATAGAAGTTAAAATAACTCAAGCTATTCTTGTCTGCCTTCTTAATGAATTTATAATCATTATTCTAACAATGCAAAGATGCAAATAAATTTAAGTATATAAATCAAGATGGCATCAGATGAGGTAGTGACTGAACACCCTCATATTTATTTATCAGGTGAACAATAAGTTTAAAAATCATCACTGCCATCAGAAAATTATTATTGCAATGCTGGTATCACCACAACTAGTTTCTCTATATGCAGTTTACCTGAGTGCAGAGGTGCAGAATGTTGCAAATATCTTCTTCTGAAACCTCTGTTCCCATAGATATCTCTGCAGCTGCTTTCACTTCTGCTTCAATTTCCTCTGGTAGTAATTCAGAAAGTTGGGCCGAGGCATAATTCCTCCTGTCACCTATGGAATGTTTGCAGAGGATGAGGGAGAGTCACTTTTGAATGAATTAAAACAAAAGCCACCAAACAGTGAAAAAAAAAAAAAAAAGGGGGGGGGGGAAGAGATAAGCCAATGAAAAAGGTGCCTAAACAAAAAGCAAACAAATTTGGCCTAGTAACTGTCCTATGTAAAGGTTTAATTTTAGAGAGTAAAACCTCTCCCCACCCATCAGCTTCCCCAAGAAACAAATAAATTAAAGAAATGGGGAGAAAAGAAAAACCCCCCACCAAAGCCCAAAATATCCCCTTTAATAGAACTCTCACTGTGACAGACAATTGGTAGTTAAGGTTATATAGAAGTGAGGGCCATAAATTCTTGGGACAATAATATGGCAATATAATAAGCCAAGTAACTCCTTTATTAATATTCAGCATCTTCTACTAATATTACTCTATTATTGATATAGACTATAACACTAACAATACAAATAGCAACATTAACATTTTTAACATCAATGCCTTAAAGCATAAAGTTAACTCACCAACTTTCTGCAAACACTTGCAGTATGTCAAATTATCTGAAATTATTTTTCCTAATTCAGGGAAATGCCAGCCATACCATTCTCTACACCGCATAATGTAGTTGTTTAGTTCTTTATCCAAATCATCCAACAAGGCTGCAGATTAAAATAAAAAACAAAACAGGAATTTAAAAGGATTTTTTAAATTGTGGTAGATACACATAAAATCGATCACTTTAACCATTTTCAAATGTACATTTATGTTGTGCAACCACAAGAGAACCCATTCATCATCCCAAACTAACTCCCCACCCTCACCTTCCCCCAGGCCCTGGTAATCTGTTCTACTGTCTCTATGTGTTTGCCTATTCTAGGAACCTCACGTCTTTTTGTGTGGCTTATTTCACTCAGCATGTTTTCAAAATTCATCTCTGTTGTAGGTAGCATGCACTAGAACTTCATCCCCTTTTAAGGATGTGTATATACCATTATGTCTGCTGACTCATCTGTTAACAGGCATATGATATATTCCTATCTTTTGACTACTGTACATGATGCTGTATAAACAGGGGTGTATAAGTATGTTTGCGTACCTGCTTTAAATTCTTTTGAGTATACACCCAGAAATACAATTGCTTGTTTAAAGGACTTTTTAAAACTGAAAAATTCAAAGTGGTATTTTTTTTAAAAAAATCACTTAATGTGAAATGACCTATTATAAAACCAAGTGGTAAAAGCAAAACAGCACAATACAGTCCCCATATAATTTTAGCATTTTTCATGGAAAACAAATGAACTGGTTTATACTTATAACGTCATTCACATTATTTCAACTAGTCTAAATTATGGGTAGTTTTTCCTTTTCCTATTCTGCACTTTCCAATTTCTTATTAAGAGTTTTAGTTATGCCCTGAGTAGTGGGACTTAGTTTGTTGAATATTGGTCCCAGCACCAAAAGGTCACTGGTTCAATTCCCAGTCAGAGCACATGTCCAGGTTGTGGCCTCAATCCCTGACCGGTGTACATGTGGAAAGGAGCGATTAATGCCCCCCCCAATCAATTAAAAATATTTAAAAGTGAGTTCTAGTTACTCTCTTTCTCAACAGAATTATAAAAGATACAGTTCTAATAGTAGGGGGGGAAATGCAGAACAGAGTAGACATCACATTTATTATACTTACAAATTGCCTGAACAATCATTGTGTCCACTTTATCAGCACTAAATTTCAGTCTATATCGGGACAAGCTGGGGAGAAGGAAGATAAATTACTAAGATAGCATCTATAAAAAAGCATTTAATTAACACCTTAAAAACTTATAAAATCCAAATACCTCCACACTCAGAGCTAGTTTTAGTTTTACTTTCTCTACATGGGAAAATCTGTTGCAAGACCAGAAAATACACATTTAAGAAGAAAATAATATACCTGTCCTGCTATAACCAAGAATTCTGTAACATTCATTTATGAAAGACAACTAGAATAATGCTGTATAGTACAGGTCATATTGATTCAGATTATTTTTATAGCATATTAATATCTTATACTAGCAGGTAACGAAAAAAATGCAGTACTGTTAACACATGAAAACAGGAAGCTAAGGAGGAATAATCCTATATAATAAAGGTGTAGTATGCAAATTGTCCCCTTGACCTGGAGTTCGACTAGAGGGCGGGGCCAGCCAGAAGCGAGGGAAGCGGCTAGGGACCCTACCAGTGCATCTGTAAAATAAGGCACCACCACTGATTGCTGTAACAATCGTAAGAAGTGCTTAGAATAGTATATATAATTGCTTACTAAGTAAAAGCCAACTTGTTTTCCATTAAATCTCACCTGTGGGCCAACCCAAGACACATAGCTGCCATTTCTCGTGGTTCTACCCCAGGTATTAATCCATCCATCTGTGAACGAATTCCTCTCATAAGTTCATTAACAACAGGACTGTGGATGCAACTGAGATTTAGCTTTTCCTATAAAAAAAACAAAACAAAACATTTGTACTAAATAAATAAAAGCTATAAAAAGTTAATTACAGTTTAACCTAATTGTGAGTTTTATTGGTGTGAGAAATCTTTTACTACCTTGTCTACTTTTAAAAATTATAAAACTAACTTTAAAAATTATAAAGGTAACATACAGATTTTAATCAATAGTGCTCTAGGACAAGTGAATAAAAAGCAAGATTTTGAACCTACAGAAAAGTCCTACAGATAAAGGTTAGCATCTGTGAGGTACTGCCAAACACACTTATAATACACGTGCTAACCAACACCAGCATTTTGGGCCATTCTACCCTGAACTTGTCTGATCTCCAAATATATACATGTTAATATGTGTACACACAAAAATCGATTGTCATATTGAGTGTATTTGCTAACTTCATCATACAAATCTACAGTTCTAGTCCATCATATACAAATATACAAAACTATATATATTGCATCATGTTTAAGAAACAAATATTTAGCCGAAACCGGTTTGGCTCAGTGGATAGAGCGTCAGTCTGCGGACTGAAAGGTCCCAGGTTCGATTCCGGTCAAGGGCATGTACATTGGTTGCGGGCACATCCCCGGTAGGGGGTGTGCAAGAGGCAGCTGGTCGATGTTTCTCTCTCATCGACGATTCTAGCTCTCTATCTCTCTCCCTTCCTCTCTGTAAAATATCAATAAAATATATTTTTTAAAAAAAGAAACAAATATTTAGAATGTAATATTCTGTGTAAAATTTTTTACTGTATTTGATCTTAGCCAAAAGGCCAAGAAGTGATCAGTGTTAATTTAAATGGAGAAACTGAAAAAAAAATTTAAAGATACCATAATCACACCATTAAGCGATTTGCTGTCTGCGTGTCTGTTTATATACTTATGCTAAAAGTTAATGATAGGTTGCCTTCTGCACATCCCCTACTGAGGAATGAGAGACTGCAACTGGGTTATGTGCCCAGGACCCTTCTGTCCATAAGCCAATGCTCTATCCACAGAAGCCAATCCAAACCAGCAAGAGCTAGAAGTTAATGTTTTTAACAGAAATAAACTAAGAATGAAGGTAGAGATTGACACCATCACAGAAAACTTCATGACCTGATAGTATTAGAAATAATCTATTTACACAAACCTCTTAAATTTATAATTCTAGCTTTAAAAATACTCAAATCTCTAACTTTTCTACTTACAAGATCTACAACATAAAATAATTCCGAAGATCAAACCATCACAACTGGCTCTCAAACGGTTCTGCCTTTCATTTTTGGAAGCTTACTTTTCTGGTCTTTCCTTCCACTCTCACTTCATGTTTAACCTCTAGCAACTCTACCCCCTACTAGTTTTCTAACAAACACATACACTTTAAAAAAATGTCATGACTCCATTAACGGTGGGGGGAAATGTGCCCATACCAAAATACGGCAGGATATACACAAATGGTTAACAGACGATCTCCAGGCGGCAAGATTAAAGCTATTTTTAAAAAATATCTTTGTTTGGTGTATTTGAATTTCCTACAATTAACATACATGCTTAGCTCTGATAATCATATCGAAACCAATGATGCAGCTTAGGGAAAAAAGATAAAGTCTGAGAACTTAGGACAAACAACTCATTAGGAAGGTCGAGATTTGAGGTCACTGTGCTGAGTGGTGTTTCGATTAGAAGCGCGAAAGAAAAGAGTAACTTTACCTTTATGACCCCTCCTAGTTTAGCATCAGCTACAGCCAGGGGTTCATGGGCTTCTTTTACTATTTTCTTCAGGACTTTTTTTAGTTGCTTGTTGATTTTGCCCTCCATCAGAGCTGTGAATGCTTTTCAGGAAAAATAAAAAATAAAAACAATGCTCAATTTTTAACTGTAAGAGCTTAAGATCTTATTTAAATTTAAGAAACAAAACAAAATATACACTCCCTTATACAAAATGGCTAAATTTAACATGGTTTCCACAATGAAAGGATAAACATGCTTTACAAGTTATACATTTCATAACATCACCTGATCTCGTCACCCTCATCCAGACCCAGGAGTTAATCGGAAGGTTCTGCTGCTATGTAAGCATATTGAGGTGGGGCCTAACCTTTGCTAACTCCCAGTCCACAGGTGTCATCGGGTTTAGAAACTTCCACGGATGGAAACGTATTACAGAGGCAGCCTGTTCAATTTGGGGACAGCTTTCATTTCAGTTAAGCTTTAAATCTTACTTTCCTACCTCTCACCTTCCTTAGACCTACACATTGAGAACTTCTGGACCCACACGAACTAACTAATACCCCTTCTCATATTCATCTGGGTTTTAGTTGCACTTAAAGTATGCCTGGCAGGAAGGAAGTTTAACATAATTTCGAAGGCCAAGAATTTAGTCATCCAGACACTTGCTCTTTCTTCCTGACAATATCTCCATTCATTTGAATTTCACATCAATTTCATTTGTTACCTGGAAATATGAAAGGTCAAGATGAAAACTTTTGGCTACCACACAGTTCTCTGCACTCTAAAAAGCTAAGATTCAACCTATTTTTGTTGGGATCTAACCTTTTACAATATTGACTCCTTAGTAATTTACCTTTCTAATAAAAGTTGTCTTCTTTCCTTACATAATTAAAAACTTATAGAAGTGTTTCTCTCATCAATGTTTCTAACTTTCTATCCCTCTCCCTTCCTTCCTGTAAAAAACACACGTGTGTGTGTATGTATGTATGTATGTGTGTGTGTGTGTGTATATATATATATATATATATATATATATATATATATATTACTGTATTTAAAAAAGTAAATGAAATAAACCTTTTCATGCAAGTCATACTTGAACCATCAGATGCGTTCTTCCAATATGGAGCATTAACACATAAGTCTGACATCTGCAACCACTGAATTTTGGTTCTTATAAAAGGCAGTGGGAAGTTTAATCCTCAGGAAGAACTCTACTCTTAGTAATTGACAATGTTAAAATTTCTGGCAAAACAGATGGGAAAAGACATTGTAGAGGTTTCTATGACCAGATTTTTGATAGAGCTTTTTACTTTCATTCATTTACCCCAAATTATTTATGTGCTAGAATCTAGGGATTTGAGAGCAAACAACAGTCTCTGCCTTCATGGAACTTGGATTAATGTGTCAGAGGGTTCTCACTTAGTATGGAATTTTCACTATTTATCTTACAATATTTTAAGAAATACAAAAAACCTGGCAGGGAAATGTGCTTCCTCTGAAGCCTGTTTTATCATCTAAAAATAGTGATATTACCTACTTCAAAGTAGGTAATATCAAAACAGGTTTGTTTCAAGATTTTGGAGCGATGAAAACAAAATCTGACAAACTACATGTGACATATATATTAGCTATAGTAAAAACTTGCTTCATGTTTGGGTAGAGGTTGGACCTATCCATTTAATAGTTTAATAAGAATTGATCAGAAATGTCCCAAAAAGATTAAAGAGGTTATATACAAAAAGAAGTTCAAAAGAGGCCATTCAGGATCAGAGCTTGCAGCTTTTCACAACTCTATGATATGAATGCATCCCGAGTGCATTCACCTACATTTCTACTCATATTAAATTTTAAAGCTATGATGTACAGAACCATATTTTTAAAAAGTCCCCAGATAAAAATTATCATAGTTGTGCTGTATGGCACTATAAGGCTTTCATTAGCAATTTAGCAGCCCTAGAACCATTTTTTAAAGGTTATTTTAAAAAATATATATTTTATTTATTTTCCACAGAGAGGAAGATGGATAGAGAGCTAGAAACGTCAATGAGAGAGAAACATTGACCAGCTGCCTCCTGCACACCCCCTACTGGGGATGTGCCCGCAACCAATGTACATGCCCTTGACGGGAATCGAACCTAGGACCTTTCAGTATGCAGAACGACGCTCTATCCTCTGAGCCAAAACCAGTTTTGGCTCAGAGGATAGAGCGTCAGTTATTAATTTTTTAAAAATTGGTTCATTATGGGTCTTCCTTCAGCTCACCCCCTCTGTCAAGATTAGAATGGCCCATTAATAATCCAGCATATTTATTTAGTTGGATTCCTAAGTTTCACAAAAGAACTATATCCTTCTCCTGTGGCTGATGAACCAAATTATTTGGGTCTGTCAAATTCATTAAGACACATCCTTACTTATGGCCCTTCATTTTCAAATTATACTTCAAGTAGTTGACTGATTTGATATAGAATCTAAGCAACTGAAAAATTTGATTAGGGTTTTATATCTGGTCTTGTGCCACCTAATATTGAAAAAACAACAATGTATAAAACCAATTGCCTACTGAAGCCAAGTTAATAAACCCCATTATCATATGTCTGTTGTCCTATCAGAAGGACTAATTGAAGGATGAGACATCCATTCTTCTAAAGCATAAAAAAAAAATCACACCTCCTTAGGTAACAGCGCTTATGCCCATCTGACATTCATAATAAATATACACAAACCTAAAGGTCTTAGTTTTCCTAAAACTTTTAATAATGTTGTGCTTTTTCTAAAAAGGAAACAAACTAAAAATGTGTGTCCTTCGAGAGCTGTTTTGTTATTTCAACTGGGAATGCTGGCTATTCTCAACTTTACCATCATAGTAGAATGATCAGAGCTCTGTGCTTGACCACATTACCTTGGTCCCTTGTAGAACAGCTTTTACTGAATTGTGCTTTAGCATTATGCTGTTGGTTTCCACAGGGAGATCAATTTAACCACTTCTCAGCTCTCATCACATGGGGAGGGAAACCAGCCCTATGGTGAAAAAAGCTAACTCAATGTTGTCTCAGTGGTAGTGACGAATTTGTTAGATCACTTAAATTCAGTTCTGAAAAGAATGCATCATTGACAACATCGAATAAGGTTAACTCAGGCAACTGAAGCAAACAATTTTTTAATAAGGATAACAAATTGTCAAGATTAAAAACAAAAAAAGTTAGCCTTTTACTTTACCTGCTAATGCTTCTGCTGTATCCTGAAATTTCTCAAAATGTTTTAGCTTAACTCTAGAAGAAAGAAAAAAACGTCATGCAAGTTCACTGATTTCTGTAAAAGCCACATATTTAGGAAAGGGTGTTAGACTGTTTCCAAAGCATGACTGATAAAAGAAACGTCCTGTCAAAGGGCACCTGGGTGCAGAGTTAGATATTCTTTACAAAATGGCCAGTTCTCTAAATGTTAGCCTACTAATGTTTGGACTGTTACAGAGAAGGTTGTAGGCTTTGAAGGAAACATAGAACAGGAAAGAGGTTGGCTACCACATCTAAACCACAGCAAAGATGCTGAAGCTTCAACATAACCTCTGTCGCTTAAAACTAGACTCAGATGCCTAAGAAAAGGAGTCTGTCTTAGTCAGGAAGCTTATGACACTCCCTGTCAACCTTATTTTAATTTTACTCCCTTCTTTCTCCCACACTTATGTGCAGAATAATATCAACTCATATGGAAACAAAGACATTTTAAAAATATATACATTTTATTGATTTTTAAAAATATATATTTTATTGATATTTTACAGAGAGCTAGAAACGTCAATGAGAGAGAAACATCGACCAGCTGCCTCTTGCACACCCCCCAACAGGGGATGTGCCCGCAACCAGTGTACATGCCCTTGACCGGAATCGAACCCGGGACCTCTCAGTCCACAGACTGACGCTCTACCACTGAGCCAAACCGGTTTTGGCTGGAAACAAAGACATTTAATCCATTGCTGTCTCAGTGGTAGTGACGAATAGTTGAGTGAGATCACTTAGATTCAGTTCCAACAAGAATACATCATTGACAACAATGAATCAAGTTAACCCAGCCAAATTAAAGCATACATCCCTTTAAAAAGAGAAAATTAGCCCTAGCCAGTTGGGCTCAGTGGATAGAGCATTAGTCTGGGGACTGAAGGGTCCTAGGTTCAATTCCAGTCAAGGGCATATATCTGGATTGTGGGTTCAATCCCCAGTAGGGAGCTGCAGGAAGCAGCCAATAAATAATTCTCATCATTGATGTTTCTCTCTCCTCTTCGCCCTTCCTCTCTGAAATCACAAAAACATATTTTAGAAAGTGGGGGGAAGGTTTTAGTCTTCCATTGTGTCTCAAATATTATTTTTTTAAATAAATCTCTCTTGTTCATATTATTACAAATGTTCCTCATTTTCCCCCCCTCCATCAAGTTTCCATCCCACTCTCTGCCCTTTCTCCATTCCCGTGTCAAATATTATCTTAAGCAAGCTTTTCTTACCTGGTACACACCCAACAATATAATGATTTGAGGAAAAAGTAGTAATTTCATCTATCCTGCCTCACTTCACCCCTATTTGCACCCTTCTGCAGTGGCATTTGCATAAATGCATACATAGATGCACAAGAACTTGGCAAAAATGGGATCACATTATACAAAATCTGAAGCATGATTTTCTCAGTATATCATAAACCACTACCTAGATTTGTAAGAGATCTATAGATATACTAAAATTTATTCAACAATTATAGTACCAATGAGTATTATTTCAAATTTGGGATTTTGCCACTACAAATTTGAAATAATACTCATTGGTACTATAAAAAACAAATGCTGGAACTATGCATTTGTTTCTAATTATTTAGTATGACATTTCTTTAGGTTCAACACTATCTTTAGCAAGCTTTAGTAGTTTTTTTTCTCTATTCTTGTGAGTTTCTATTAGCACTAGCAGATGAATTATGAAATGTCCCTTAGCATCCAATGACATAACCTAAACCCACATGTATCAAGACATTAGCTCAGGACCTGCCTAGGACCACATTCACTAAACGAGTAGTAATTTCAAAAGGTGATTCACAGACGGTGAAAGCCACCTTGACTGCCCTGAGGAAAAGCCAGCTCTCTCTTACCCCTCATTCCTTAAGCTGGATCAACATCACACTCTATTTTCCACCCCAGAGACCTTGGGGAACTCAGGCTACCTTTCCAGGATTTCCTAGCTAGTTATTCCTCCAGTGGGAGCTAGGAAGTAAGTCATGAAGAATGAAGAAACTGCACAGATTAAAAAACATTTGAATGACATGGATTTAACTTAGTTTTTTGACAAATATTACTTTTAACAGAAATTTATACTTAATTCACAATCAGTTCATGCTTTGAAAGAACTTACGAAAAAGTAATTTCTGTTGCTGCCCAATTTAGTCTGAAACTAATACAAATTAGTAGAGATAGTTTATGCTCCAAATAAGGAAATCTAATAATTAGGCTTATACCAATTATCATTCCTGAAATACATTTTTAAAACAAAAGTTATGAAAATAACAATTCCGTGAACAGAGGGGAGGGGTATGTAAAAAGAACCCCTATAGATGTGAAATGTGACTTACATTTTATTTGCTTTCTCTGGAGTTTCAAATTCTTTCCACAAACTATCAACCTCTTGAAGTTTCTTCTCATTCAAAACCTGTAACAAATATTTAAATAATTTTAAAAAAACAGAACAGCTTAGTTCCAAACAGTGGCCCAGTGGTTAGAGTATCAGACCTCAGACTGAAGGGTCCTGAGTTAGATTCCATGGGCACATACCCAGATCCCCAGCCCCAATAACAACCAGTTTCTGTTTCCCTCCTTTCCACACTCTCTAAAAACCAATGGAAAGCCCTAGCCGGTTTGGCTCAGTGGATAGAGCAGTCAGCCTGCAGACTGGAGGGTCCAGGTTCGATTCCAGTCAAGGGCATGTACTTAGTTGCGGGCACATCCCCAGTACGAGGTGTGCAGGAGGCAGCTGATGGATGTTTCTCTCTCATCGATGTTTCTAACTCTCTATCTTTCTCCCTTCCTCTCTAAAATATCAATAAAATATATTTTAAAATGAAAAAAATAAAAACCAATGGAGAAAATATCATTGGGTGGAGATTAACAATAGATAAGTAGATAAGTAAATAAAAGCACAGCTTAGGCACCCATACACACCTACACACTTCAAGTACAACTAACTGCACATGTCAAGTGAGGATCGTGTAATTTTTTTCCCCTCTGAAATAATGAACCAGTTTTCTTACCCAGCATAAGATTTTCAAATTAGTAGCTCAAGTGGCACATTTCATAACTGGATGGCATTCAGATCCAGTGGTGGTGATGTGTGTGGGGAGGGCTGTCTTTGCTGAAAACTTTCTATTTTAAACATCGCAAGCTTCATACAGCCAACCTGTAACTCTTTAGTGCCCTCCCCACTAAAAACTCCCCAGCCTGTACCTCTTCTCCTCCCCATCATCTCGCACCCACTTATTACACCAAAACCCCACTCACGCCACCAGCCAATCCCGGCAGTTGTAGCTTTAAAATTCTCTGACGACCATCTTCAGGTCAGCCTTCATCGAAGCATCTTTAGCCTGCCTCGTTTAATGCAAAACCACCCTCGCTTCCTCTCCCGCCGGCTGTAATCTAGTCCTAGAGCACAGGGCATCTATTCCTCTGGCTGAAACTTCCCAGCCACTCTTCAAAAACCACTCAGGACAAAACCCGGACTCCTTCACAACCTCTAAAACTCCAAGATGGCCTCTGTTCACCTCCCTAACCGGGCCAAGTCCTCTAACCCAGAACCCTGCACCCCCAAAAAGCGAGGCCACGTGTTCGCCGAAACACGCGCCTCGGGGGCCCAAAGCCTTCCCCTTCCTTTCAGGGCGGGGGAGCCTAAACGGCCCCCCGGCCCCCCTGAGCAGTGTCATCCTCTCCGTGAGCCTGTCCTTCGCCCCGCGGGTCCAACACCCGCCTCCCCCCTCCCATCGCTCCATCTCCCCCCTACCTTAAAGATGGCGTAGCCGACGGACGTTTCAAACAGCACCAGCATGGTGAGGCCGGGTCAGGGCGCGGCGCGGCCCGCCGGGAGCGCTTGTCCTAACGGAAAAAGACCAACCGGACCGGCGACCCCGGAGCCCGCAGGGCCGGGCTGGCGAGGCACGGACGCGCACGCTGCCCTGCGAAGCGCCAGACCACGTTGCCCAAAGGTTCCACACTGCACTGCGTGCGGGACGCGTGGACGCGCTTCTCCTCCACGGAGGATGCTGGGAGGCAACGCGCTTCCGGCGGCGGCGTGACGTCACTTCCGCAATATTCCCGCCACGGGAGAGGGGCGGGAGAACCACGGGATTGTCGCGAGATTTCGCAAGGCAACGAGTTTTTAATGCCTGCAGACTGCACCGAAGTCAAAGCGGAACGTTGCTTGTGAGTGTTGTTAAGCCTCACATATGAAATCATTCCACGTGCGTCTCGGCGTCTGCCTCAGGTGTAGTGATTTGAGAAGTGCAAGCCGCTAGGCTGCTCTCCTGCCTTGAAGTCCTCAGGATGACAGTTCGGTAGCCCCAGTGCCTGCGAGCTCTCCTGATGGTTCTTTCTGGCCAAAGTGATCGTTTGGCACAGATGTGATTCAAATTTATGTGGGCTTCCCTCCCCCCGCCCCCTTTATAAAAAAATATTTTTTTACTGCAATGACTCTAGGGTATGAATGCAGACGTTCTGTTCTTTTATGAGTGTAATTGATAACCGGCGCGGTGAGCCGAGGTGTTTTCCCGGTGTCGTGTCTCGGGATGCTGAAGAACGAGCTCCGCGGACCAGAAGATTTAAGCGAAAGTGTGGAGAATTTATTACAAGCAGATTCAGACCCCCCAACGGGGAGGGGGCCCAAAGAATGGGATGCCGGCAAAGCAAGTCATCCTAGGAGTAGATATGTGCTACCAGCCTGCTCCCTGTCTATATCTATGCCACCCCCTGATTGATGCCCTCATTGTGCCCAGCAACGAACCTGAACTTTCTGTGTGCTCCTACACCTTGTTTATTGCAGACCCTCCCTTGGTTTCCCATGCCTCCCGCTCTCTCTCCAAAAGCATTTTATTTTATTTTTTTTCCAGCATGGTTGGTTTCTGTTATTAGGTTTGCTGAAACTGCCGTGTCTGGCCCCTGTCTGTGTTCTGCCTTTGTTGCCCACTGGATCCCTGCCCTGTCTGCCTGCGTTTCAAGCTAACTCCTCTCATAATTTGCTTTTCTGATAACGTTCAGTCTCCTTGACTGGTTTAAATACCCCAATTCTTACACAAGTCTGGCTTCCAATGGCAGTAAAATTGCTTTCCTCACTTCCCAGTCCCAATATCCAGACTGCCGGCAAATATTAATGAACAACCTCCGGGAAGTTATGGAACACTAGGTAACTTGATTTTCTCAAGGGGCTTTACAACCAGCCATCAAAAGAAATGAAAATTCTGAACTAAGTAACAGAAAAAGGTGAAAGTGGTGGGAAATCAAGGGGTAGGGGGATCTATGGTATAGACCAGAGCATTATTGATTATAACATAGGATCCAGTGTGGTCAGGGAAGTGAGAAGCAAAAATGGCTTGCTTGGGAGAGGAGGGATAGGGTGGGGTGGGCAGATTAATTGGAAACATTGTGTCTCTTTATATTGTTATACAACTATACCTTTTTGGGTCTAGTGTCCCTAATGGCAGTGCATCTACTAGAGAATGGAATCTGTATCTTTCACTTACTTGGATCCTTATAAGGAATAATGTGCTAGTCATGAAGTCAGATCTCATTAAGTGATTGGTAACCACTTAATGAATGAATATCTGCAAGAAGTAAAGTTCTTTTCCTGGTGTCTAAAGCGTGAACCCTTTACACAAAGAGGAAATGAAACTATTCAGTGAGAAACTTATTTACTGTGGCATTTCCTAGAAGTTGTCTTCGCACGGGGTGCCCATATAATTAAATTAAGACAATAATTCAGCCAAAACCGGTTTGGCTCAGTGAATAGAGCGTTGGTCTGTGGACTGAAAGGTCCCAGGTTTGATTCTGGTCAAGGCATGTACATTGGTTGCGGGCACATCCCCAGTGGGGAGTGTGTAGGAGGCAGCTGGTCGATGTTTCTCTCTCATCTATGTTTCTAGCTCTCTATCCCTCTCCCTTCCTCTCTGTAAAAAAATCAATAAAATATATTTTTAAAAAGACTAATTCAAATAGACAAGAGGTGACATCAAGAAGGAGACTAAAAGCTGGAGGTCACAGTTTGATTCCGGTCAGGGCACATGCCCTGTTCGTGGGCTCTATTCCCAAGTGCGAGGTGTGCAGGAGGCAGCCAATAAATGATTCTCATCATTGATGCTTCTAACTCTTTTCCCTCTCTTTTCCTCTCTGAAATCAATTAAAAAATATTTTAAAAAATAAACACTGGCCTACTTTCACTAAGGCTAAACACGCATATCACATCCTACAGAAAGGAAACACACAAACTACAGTGAACCCTAAGAAACAAAAACAAGACAACAAAACTAGGGTCTAGTTCAGGGGTGGGCAAACTTTTTGACTCGAGGGCCACAATGGGTTCTTAAACTGGACCGGAGGGCTGGAACAAAAGCATGGATGGAGTGTTTGTGTGAACTAATATAAATTCAAAGTAAACATCATTACATAAAAGGGTATGGTCTTTTTTTTATTTTTTATTTCAACAGTTTAGAACAGCCATCCCGCCCGCGGGCCGTAGTTTGCCCATTCTTCAAAAACACTAAGGATAAAACCTGGACTCCTTCACAACCTTTAAAACTCTAACATGGCCTCTGTTCACCTCTCTAACCGGGCCAAATCCTCTAACCCAGAGCTCTGCACCCCAAAAAGCGAGGCCACGTGTTAGCCCAAATTCAATGAAACCTTGAGCCTTTATGTAAATTATTTACTGCAGAAGAGAAACAACTCTTCCGCTGACTTTTGCAGTGTGGGTATCTGAAGACTGAAGAAAGTTTTGCAGATAAGATAATCATCTGAGCCCTCCTCAGTTGGTTGGCATGTGCAATAAATGTTGTGGGTTCAGTCCCGGGTATGGCTGCCTATGGTGTGTATGGGGAGCAACCCATCGACGTTTCTGTGTAGCAGTGGTGTTTCTATCTCAAGTCAATTTAAAAAATCCTTGGTGAGAATTTAAAAAAAGATAATGATGTGAGAAAAATGCAATTTTTTGTTAACTAATTGTTAACTTGGTAACGTATTTTTTCTTTAAATGAATGCTTTATTGTTCTGTTTTGTTGTTGTTGTTTGTTTTTAATGAGCAAACCTCTGAAAACTGGCCTCCTTCATAACTTTTTTTGGAAGTAAATTTTCTTTCCAAATGATTTCCCTGTTGACCCTGAGTAGACTGCAGTGCCAGAGGAGTACTTTTTTCACCTAGACATAATCTGTCTGGCTCTCAAGTTGCCTCTCACGTGGCAATAGAGCTTTACTGCCTAAATGCCTTTCTCTGTTTCTGCTTCTGTTTCTAGTTAATGGCCAAAGCTGGATGTTGTTCTGGTTTTGATTTGTACAACTGTTGCTGGCAATAACATGAAATATGGCATAATTGTTTGTTTGTTTATGATATGACTATTTGGTGTGCGCTAGATGGCAGTCAGATAGGCACAAGGAATCTTGACCCGGTTGGCTAGCAGAAGGCAGAGTATGAGACTTTGTTTGTTTGATTTTTGACTATTTGTTCATTTGTCTTTCTGTCTGTTTGTCCTGCCACTCTTTCTTATTTGTCTTGTCTGTGGGACATTGTGAGTTACATAACAAAATGTTTTATGTGTCTGTGAACAGAAAACAGCTCTTTGAGATCTGGAACTGCTATAACCAACTGGTGAGTTCTGTGCTCTGTTTCCTTTCAACCCTAGGAAGAAGTTGGAGAGCTATGGCTACTGGTTTTCTGTTTGTGTGTAAATGAATACAGCTTTTTTCCTCCCTGCAAATAAAAGGTAGCTAGCTTTTATAATGGTTCAATGATTTCTGTATCTGTGGCCACATAACCCCTCTCTGAAAACTATTGAAGATTAATTGGTCATTAAAAAAATCTGTCATTTGCTAGCTGTTTTGGCTCAGTGGATAGAGCGTCAGCCTGCAGACTTAAGAGTCCCATGTTTGATTCTGGTCAAGGGCACATGCCTGGGTTGCGGGCTTGATCTTCAGTAGAGGGTGTGCAGGAGGCAGCCAATCAATGTCATTATTGATGTTTCTATCTCTCTCTCCCTCTCCCTTCCTCTCTAAAATCAATAAAAAAATTTTTTAAAACTCTGTCATTTGTATGTAATCAGAAAGATTACCATCAAGGGGTGGGATATATACAATGAGGGTGGAAAATGATTTGAAAAAAAAATAAATTGAAGTTCTTGTTAATTATGGTAAACTAGAGACTGGTGCATGAATTTGTGCACAGGTGGGGTCTGTCCTGTGGCCAGGATGGATCGGAGGTGGAGCTGGCCAGGGGGAGAGGCCATGGGTAGACAATTTGCATATTAGCCTTTTATTATATAAGATACTTTGGCCTTGCCCAAGTCTGGCCTTTGCCCTTAGTTTCTGGGAGGCAATCTATATCATATTTGATAGGAGGGTCTTTCTTTAGGGTGGGGATTGCTAATTCAGGAAAGACCATTCATGTGATCAACCAGGCCATAAGTTCAACCATATGGGCAATCAATCATCAATCAACCAACCAATTGGTATGCCTAGATTATTAAGCCCCAATAAAAGTCTCGGAACCTGCCCTTGCTGGTTTGGCTCAATGTGTCAGCTTCTGCAGACTGAGAGGTCCCAGGTTTGATTCTAGTCGGGGGCACATGTCCTGGTTGTGGGCGATCCTCCCAAATGGACCTCTCTCTTTTCCCTTCCTCTCTCTGAAACCAATAAAAATATACATTTTAAATATCTGAACCTAGTTGGTGATAATCTATGAATATTGTCACACTTCAGTTCTAGGAGGGTAACAAATCCGCACTGATGGGAGAGGACAATGGAAGTTTTGTGTTTGGAATTCTGCCAGATTTTTCCCTGTGTGTTTCTCCCATTAGCTGGTTTTGATCTATATTCTTTCCCTGTGTAAAAGTATGGCCCTACCATGTTGGATCAGTGGTGAAGTGTCAAACTATGAATGAGGAGGTTGTGGTTTGATTCCAAGTCAGGGCACATGCCTAGGTTGTGGGCTCGATCCCCACTGGAGGGCATGCAGAAGGCAGCTGATTATTCTCTCTCATCATTGATGCTTCTGTCTCTCTGTCTCTCTCCCTATCCCTTCATTATGAAATCAATAATAAAAAAACATAATTAAAATTTTTAAAAATTCTTTAGCTTTTTTTTTTATTTTATTTTATTAAATATATATTTTATTGATATTTTACAGAGAGGAAGGGAAAGAGATAGAGAGCTAGAAACGTCAATGAGAGAGAAACATCGACCAGCTGCCTCTTGCACACCCCCTACAGGAGATGTGCCCGCAACCAATGTACATGCCCTTGACCGGAATCGAACCCGGGACCTTTCAGTCCGCAGACCGATGCTCTACCACTGAGCCAAACCGGTTTTGACAGCTTTCTTTTTTATTTTTTTATTTTTTTAAATTTTATTTTATTAAGGTATTATCTGTGTACATAGCTTACCATTGCCCACCCCCCCCCCATCTCCCATTTATGCCCTCCCTCCCCAGAGTTCTGTGTTTGTTGGTTGTATTTATGTTCATGCATACCAGTCCCTCGGTTGTTCTCCTATCTCCCCCCAGGTCTCCTTCCCCTCCCCGCTGTCATTTGACAATCTGCTTGTTTTATGGTGACTATCTCAGGACCCCATGAGTAGAATCCGCTCCTCATTTGGCAGTCTGCTTGTTTTATGGTGACTATCTCAGGACCATATGAATAGAGTCTGCTGCTCCTCTGGTTTTCACCGCCCCTTCCCCTAGGTCCCACTGCTTCCCCTGGGACACACGGCTCGCCCGGGGCACTCGGCAGCTTTCTTTTTTAAATTAAAATTCTTTCTTGTAAAAGTATTACACCTGTCTCCTCTTTCCTCCATTTATCTCTCTCTGGCAATTACCACCCTTGAGCAAAATTTTTTTCTATATAACATTTTCATGTCTTCATGTCTTCTCATAACTCATTAAAACAAATTATTGTGGGCTTCCTTTGGGGCACACCCAGAGCTCTCTTCCCCCTTTCTCAAGCATGTATCTATGTTCTCTTTCTTCTAAACTCAAAGGGTCCCAGCAAGACTTGCAACCAGAGGAGCAGCAGGCAGTGACATTTCGTCTCATGTAACTTCCTGAACTTGTCTCCAAGGCCCCCTTTACTCTGAAATTGCAGTGAGCTAATTAATAGGAGCCCAGCTTGGCTCACTTCTGTCTCTATGACTTTTACTTCTCGGTCAGCCCATTCTGCCCTACGTGACTCACTTTCTTCCTATAACAATCTGGGAGGGCCAAAGCAGAGCACTTCCAGTCGCTTCTTCTATACCTAAGCGCTTCCTTGGTTCCACTATCCCCAACTTTCATAAATGTAATCTCAGAATAAAAGAAAGAAAACACCAACAAATCCTGAGTTCATTTTCAAACAAGCATGTTTTTTTTTGTTTGTTTGTTTTTTGTAAATCCTCACCGGAGGATATTTTCCCATTGATTTTTAGGGAAGTGGAAGGGAGGGAGAAGAAAAGACAGAGAAACATCAATGTAATAGAAACAAATTGATTGGTTGTCTCCTGCAAGGGCCCTGGGGCCCTGGTCTGGAGGAGCCTGCAACCAAGGTTCAAGCCCTTGACTGGAACGGAACCCAGGATTCTTCAGTCTGCAGGACAACACTCTTTCCTTTAAGCCAAACCAGCGAGGGCAAGCATTTAAATATATACCGTATTTGCCGGCATATAAGACGATTTTTTGGCCCTGAAAAATACGTATTTGCCGGCGTATAAGAGACTGGGCGTATAAGACGACCCCCTAACATTTCCACTAAAAAATACAGAGTTTGTTATATACTCGCCGTATAAGACTATCCCCCACTTGGAGGCATATTTTTCAGGGCCAAAAAGTCGTCTTATACGCCGGCAAATACTATATATATATATATATATATATATATATATATATATATATATATATATATATATATTTCAGAGAAGAAGGGAGAGGGAGAGATAAAAACATCAATGATGAGAGAGAATCATTAATTAGTTGCCTCCTTCACACCCCCTACTGGGGATTGAACCAGCAACCCGTGCAAGTGCCTTTGACCAGAATTGAACCTGGAACTCTTCAGTCCTAAGGTGATGTTCTAGCCACTGAGTCAAACAGGGTAAAGCAGCATGTTTTAACAAAAAACCATCTGAAGAATTAGAAGAATCCTATAGAATGTAAGCTCTATGAGAGTAGAGGTTCTATTTGTTTTGTTCCTTTTGATGTTTCTGTCTCTCTCTCCTTCTCCCTTCCTCAGAGTGGAACACTAAAACCAAACCTATGTGACATTTACATATAACAGGTGGGTGGTGGGCAGAATAGACCTAATAGACCTAATAAACCAAAAAGATGGCAAGCCATGAGATGCAGTGGCAAAACATTTTGCGAAACTGTTGCTTAAGATTATTTCAGCAGCATACCACATGTCTACTGAGCCCTGGGGGAAGGGAGTAGAAAATAGAAACTTAATAGAGGTTATTTTTAGAAGAGAGTGGCAAGATATTATAAGAAAGAGATGAGATCAGGAAAGAAGTCCCTTAAGGGTTTGTAAGAAGCAACAGAAAAAGGAATAGAGTCTAAAATTTGGGGCCTTACAGCCCCAGCCGGTTTTGCTCAATGGATAGAGCATCAGTCCTCAGACTGAAGTGTCAGGGTTGGATTCCTGTTAAAGGCTCTGGTTGGGGCCGGTGCAGGAGGTGATCAGTTGATGTGTTTCTCTCATATTGTTTCTTTCTCTCTGTTTCTCCCCATTCCTTCCTCTCTCTCTCAAATCAATAAAAACATATTTTAAAAAAGGAGACTACCACTTGTCCAGTTGGGGTGTACTATCAAAGACAATGTCACAATTACCGGAAAAGGCTATTAAAATAGCCCTTCCTACCTCCTACAATTATATACCTGCATGAGGCTGTATGTTCTTTACATAAACAAATTATAACATGGCAACAATTGAATGAAGTAGATACAACTACTTCCATCAAGCCAGGCATTTAAACATTTAAAGACATTTGCAAAAATAACGCTGTTATTCTCATTAGGTTTTTTATTTTTTGAATTTGGAAAACGTGGTCATTTTTTATACAAATATGTTATTTATGCACTTTAAGGGCTTATTATTTTTGAACAAAGACATATTTAATTTTTTTCTCAGTTTTTTTTAAAGCTGTTTATTTTTATATATTTTAAAAATATATTTTATTGACTTTTTACAGAAAGGAAGGTAGAGAGATGGAGAGCTAGAAACATCGATGAGAAGGAGACATTGATCAGCCGCCTCCTGCACACCCCTCACCGGGAATGTGCCCACAACCAAGGTACATGCCCCAGACTGGAATAGAACCTGGGACTTTTCAGTTCGCAGGTTGACGCTCTATCCACGGAGCGAAACCGGTTTTGGCTAGATTTTATTCTTTTGGAAACATTTCATGGACATTTGGTTGGATGTAAGTCTCCTATGTGCTCCATTAATAATACCTTACTTACCGAAACTGGTTTAGCTCAGTGGATAGAGCTTCGGCCTGCAGACTGAAGGGTCCCAGGTTCGATTCCGGTCAAGGGCAAGTACCTTGGTTGCGGGCACATCCCCAGTAGGGGGTGTGTAAGAGGCGACTGGTTGATGTTTCTAACTTTCTATCCTTCTCTCTTCCTCTCTGTAAGAAATCAATAAAATATATTTAATAAAAAAATAATACCTTACTTATTATTAGCAGCTCCTCCCAGCTCCATTATATATATACACTAGAGGCCTGATGCATGAACTTCATGCAAGAGTAGGCCTTCCTTCCCCTGGCTGCCGGCACTGGGTTCCCTCTGGCACCCGGGACCCAGGCTTCCCTCGAAGAGGGAGACCCCACCCACTTGCCACAGCCCACCAGTCAGTGGCCTGGGCCTCCCTCTTTGGGGTGATCATGGAGCCCCGGGTTGATCGCCCAGCTGGCTGGTGGCCTGGGCCTCTGTCTGCAGGGCAATAGCTGGGCCCCCAATCAATCACATGGCACCTGCCTTGGCTGGCCTGGCACCAGTGGGTGTCATAGCGTAGTCCCACAAGGTTGTCCAGATGGTCCTTGTGCTGTTTGGCCTTCCGGTCTAATTAGCATATTGTACTTTTATTATTATAGATATATATTTATATATACGTGTTATTTTTAAACTGATTTCAGAGAGGAAGGGAGAGGGAGAAAAAGATAAAAATATCAATGATGAGAGAGAATCATTGATTGCCTGCCTCCTGCACATCCCCTACTGGGTGTGTGCCTGCAACCTGGGTATGTGCCCTTGACTGGAATTGAACCTGGTAACTTCAGTCTGCAAACCAATGCTCTATCCACTGAGCCAGCTAGGCTCCATTATATTTTATATGCAACAGTTTTATTGAGATATAATTAATATTTCATACAGTTCACTTATTTAAAATGTGTAATTTTTCTAGTTTTTAGTATATTCACTGTGTTGTGCAGCCATCATCACAATAGATTTTAGAGTATTTTCATCATCCCCAAAAGAAAACCTGTGCCTCTTAGTAGTCCTCTCTATTTCCTCCCTACTCGCCCAGCCCTAGTAGAAGGCTGGAGCAGTAGTTTAGTCATTTATTTCCTGTCTCTGTAAATTTGCCTATTGTGGACATGCCATATGAATGGAATGATACTTAATAACTGGCTCCTTTCACTTAGCATATTTTCTAGTTTTCTCAACATTATTTGAGTACTTCATTCTTTTTTATGGCTTAACTAGAGGCCCGGTGCATGAAAAGTCCCTCAGCCCAGCCTGTCCCCTCTTACAGTATGGGAGCTCTCAGGGGCAGGAGGCAACCTGGCCATCAGCGGGAGGCGGATGCCCCATCACACCTCTGCTGGTGCTACTGCCACTGCCGGCAGTGCAAACCTCGACCGGCCCTGGTTACCTGAGCCTTGGGCGGTCCTGGGCTGCTGGGCAGCTAACATCTGAGGCTTGCCTGCACCTCGGGCTGGCCCGTGGGGGCTTAGGGGTTAGGGGACTGGGGGACTCCGGAGGCAGGCACGTGGAGTGGCCAGGCCTGTGGGCCTGTTGCCCCAGTAGGGCTGAGGGGACTGGGCACCACCATCTTGTGGCTGTTGGCACTGCCATTGTTGAGAACAGCGCAGTCAATTAGAATATTCCCTCCTTATTGGCTGTGGGCGCCTCTATCTTTGAGGGTGGGACCAATTAGCATATTCCTTCCTTATTAGATAGGATGATGTTCCATTGTATGGATATACAACTTTTGTTTTTTCCATTAGTCAGTTGATGGATGTTTGGGCTGTTTCCACTCTTTTGCTATTATGAACAGTGTTGCTGTGAATATTTGCATACATGTTTTTGTGTGGACATACGTCATCAGTTCTCTTGGGTATATATCTAGGAGTAGAATTGCTGGATCACGCTAACTTTGTGCTTAACAGTTTGAGGAACTGCCAGAATGTTTTCCAAAGCATTTTATATTCCTTCTAAATAGTATATGACGATTTTAATTTCTCCATACCTTTTTCAACACTCCTAATTATCATTTTCTTTTTAATTATAGATATCCTAGTGGTGTGAAGTGGTATCTCATTGTAGTTTTAAGTAGCATTTCCCTGATTGCTAATGATTTTGAGTATACAAATGTTATTTGAATAAATGACTATTTCGATTATTTTGGTCAATTTTAATATTGGGTTGTCTTTTTATAATTGAATTGTAATGGTTCTTTAAATGTTCTGAATATTAGACCCTAATATATATATATATATATATATATATTTTTTTTTTGCAAACATTTTCTTCCTTTTCTTACAGTTGTTTACTCAATACAAAAGACAAAAGTTTTTGATTTTGATGAAATTCAATTTACCTTCATAAATTGAAATAAATTGTGTCACATCTAAAAGCCATCCCTAATCCAACAGTAAAACTTATGCCTTTGTTTTCTCCTACGAATTTTATAGTTTTGGCTCTTACATTTAGGCCTGTGATTCATTTTTAAGTTAAATTTTCATAAATTCCAAGTAATTGATCCAAACTCATTGTTTTGCATGTGGGCACCCAGTTGTCCAGCAACATATGTTGAAAGATTTCTTTCAGCACTGAATTGTCTTGGCATTCTTGTTGAAAATTAACTGATGTATGAGTGCTTCTTGATTTATTTCCAAATCTCTATTCTATTTCATTTGTCTATATCTTTGTTCTCTATGCTTATGCCAGTAGGGCCATTGTATTTTATTTATTTATTTATTTTTTGTAGGGCCATTGTATTTTAAAGAAGAAATCATAGAAGGATCATTCTTTAACTCAAAGCAACACATTCAAGGGTCGGAATGAGCTCCTCCTCCCCACCAGTTCAGAACTTTTCGGCCTCTTTTTCATCAGTAACCAACCAGACTGTGTCCAATGAGATCCTTGTTTAGTTTTGCCTCCCCCCCCCCCCCCCCGCCCCATCAAGGTCACGTGTTTGCAGGGTGGGGGTGGGATGGGGGCTAGTGAAGCAAAAACTTTAGCTCTAGGGCGAGGAGCGCCGGTATCCAATCCCATTAATTTCGAGAGGTGGCCCCGCGAGGCGGAGACAATGGAAGTCTCCGGGCTCAGCCTTCCGAAACGGGCCGGGTGTCGGGGAGGGAAGGGAGGGGGTGGGGCTGTCCGCCAACCCCAAACCCCGAGGCTGGGGGCCCGGAACCTCCCCCCGGGGCGGGGGTGGTAGGTCTCGGGATGGAGGCGCCGAGCCCGGTCTTCCTCGGGGCAGACCAGACTGGTTAATGCGCTCGCCCGCCCCCCGCCCCCCGCCGCCCGCCCCGCCGGCGCCCCGCCTCGCTCCGTCCCCGGCCCCGCTCCCTCCGCGGAGCGGAAGTGACGCGCGGCCGAGCGGAAGTGCCTCCAGCCGCGGTGTTGTGCTGTGGGGAAGAGGGACGGGTTTGTAAACCCCGGAGCGAGGTCCTGCCTGCCCGAGGCCGCTGCGGTGCGGAGACCCCGGGTGAAGCGCCGTCACCATGTCTGACCAGGTACCGGGCCGGGGGCCGCGTGATGGCGGCGGCGGGGCCGCGCTCGGCGGGTCCGCTCGCCGCGGGGCTGGGGCTGGGGGCGGCGGCGCGGGGGAGGGGAGCGCGGCCGGGGGAGGGGGCGGCCGGTGGGGGACGCGGCGGGCTGCGGAGGGGAGTGCCCTGCGGCCCGGGGCGGCGGGGCCTCCCGGGGCCTCGGGGCGCCGTGCGCCCGCCCCGCGCCCGCTCAGCACCCCGGGTCCCGGCGCCCGTGGTCGCGGCCTCCTCCCGGCGCGCCCCCTCGCCGAGCCCGGCTCCCACCGCCCTGGGAGGGGAGTCCTCGGGGAACCCGCCCGCCTCGCTCCCTCGTTAGAGGGCTGGTCGCTGGAGCAGGGCCCTGGGCCCCAGTTATGTAACGGGAGGCTCGGGGGCCCCGAAGAGCGGGTGGACCCCACTTTTGGGTCCAGGTTCTGCGGCCGGGCCCGGCGTGGGGACGTGGGGGCGGGGCGGGGGCCGCCGGGGACCTGGGAAGCTCCGCTTTCGGCTCGGGGTGTAGCGGGGGCCGGGCCGCCGCCGCTCTGTCCATGTGGGGGTGCAGGCTGTCGCCTCTCTTCTGGTGCCTTTCCGTTCCTCACTCGGGATTGGCTCAGCAGCTCTCCAGTGGCGAGAGGGCACCCGGGATGATCCAGAAACAAAAGTAGAACCGAACTACCGAAAAGCATTCCCTCTGGGCACGAACCGGGGAAGGCCGCTGCTTTTTGGGGAGAGAGAGGAAACTTCGTGCCTTTAGAGCCGTCGCAGGGCCTTTGCCGAAAGCTGCCTATTGTGGCAAAGGGCTCCATTTCGATGTTTAGTATCAAGAATTTTTTTTTGTTTTGTTTTGTTGGAATTTGCACTCCCATCAGGAGAGCCCGATTGTCTGTGCTAAGTTTTTCTTAATCCTTTTCTAGTTAACCACGCTTTCGGCTGGCTTTTTTAAAGCAAGAAGGTGCTTTTGTCTGGCCTTTTGTTTTGCTAAGACGACTCTGACTTTTGGAAGTCATTTTGGATCTTTCACTTGTTTAGTGAATTATCTAGACAACTGTGTTTTTAAAAAAATATGTTTTATTGATTTTTTACAGAGAGGAAGGGAGAGGGATAGAGAGTTAGAAACATTGATGGGAGAGAAACATTAATCAGCCGCCTCCTGCACACCCCTTACTGGGGATGTGCCCACCACCAAGGTACATGCTCCTGACCGGAATCGAACCTGGGACCTTTCAGTCCGCAGGCGGACGCTCTATCCACTGAGCCAAACCGGTTAGGGCTAGACAACTGTTTTTCATTCAACTCCATAATGCACTTGAACTTTTAAATTTAGCACACTTGATCCGTTAAGCTTTTAACTCAGTTCAGTTTTGTACGACTTGGGCACACCAAGGGGAGGCTTTTGTGGGTTTGTACTGCTGTGGGAAACATACGTTTACATTTTTTAAAGCTTAACTGTAATCTAGATTAGTTTTGGGTGGATCTTATTACTAACAGTCTAGATTAATTCCCAAGTTGGTATGGGGATGGCATCTCCCTAGATAGTTGTTTACTTGGTTGCTAGGGAGGAGAGAACAGGTGTAAATGTTTAGTTTCATCAGCCTTTTATTTTGATGCTCAGAAATGGCTAAGAAACATGTTGAGATGTACTAGTCGGGTGAAAGAACAATGTACAGAAAGAACTGTAAAGTAAATTGTAGAATTTATTGCTCTAGTTTTAATTCTCACTTAAGAAAGACTTGGAGGAGGAAATAAAGGACTTGTGGCATTAACAGCTGGCTTTAGCCCAGAGGGTCATTTTAAAAAAATGTATTTTTATTGATTTCAGAGAGATGGAAACATCAATGATGAGAGAGAATCACTGAACGGCCACCCCCTGCACGCCCTCCACTGGGGATGGAGCCCACAACCCGGGCATGTGCCCCTGTCTGGAATCGAACCTGGGACCCTTCAGTCCGCAGGCTGACGCTCTATCCTCTGAGCCACACCAGCTAGGGCAGCCCAGAGGCTCTTGAGATTCTTTTCCAGAGTTCCTCGAGCCCAGAACTTTTTGTGGTAATATTAGGACATTATCTGTCCTTTTCCCTCTGGTTCTTTCATGAGCGTTGAATGGAGTTTTCTAAAGACTGACATGACTGATACCACGACAGATTAAAATGTGGAAGCAGGTGTGAAAATCCACTTTTTTCTATTAAGCCAGGCATTAAAGAGATTTGAAAAATGTTGAACAGTGCCTTTCTTCTGACTAGTTTTGTTTTGAAAACTATTTCTTAAAATTGATTTGTGAGAGGGAGAGAGAGAGAGGCATTGATTTGTTGTTCCACTTAAACATTCATTGGTCTTGTATGTGCCCTGACCAAGCATGGAACTCAAAAGCTTGGTGTATTGTGACGATGCTCTAACCAACTGAGCTACGTTGCTAGGGCCTTGAAAACTGTTTTAATAAAAAGTTTTGCTAATATATGATGGGCTTACTGTTATTTTAAAATGAATTAATATTTAAAGCATTTGTTAGTTTCAATGCCTAGAACTATAAACTGTAATAGGTATAATTAACCTGACAAAAGTTTTATGGGGCTCTAAATAATTTTTAAGAGCATAAAAATCCTGAGACCAAAAAGTTTAAGAACATTTTTCTAGTCTGATAGACCAGTATCATTCTATATAATAAAGAGCTAATATGCAAATAGTCGTCATGCCCACACTTTGGAACTGCTCAGACACTCAACACTGGGGAGAGAGGAATGGGGACCAGCCAGGCTGTGTCTGGCGAGGGACAAGCCGCCTGCCCTGTGTGCTGTGCCTGTGACCCAGGAGAGGGACAAGCTTTGCGCCCCATGGTCCCAGGTGCCTGTGGCTGCAGCCCAGGCAAAGCGCCTGCCCATGGTCTCCTGCAGTTGCAGCCCACTCAGGCAACGCTGGCCTGGGTCTTGGGTGCCTGCCACCTGCCAGAGGAGGGAATCCTAGGTCCTGGATGTGGGGTGAGGCAGAGGCAGTTAGGGGCGATCAGGCTAGCAGGGGAGCAATTAGGGGCACTCAGGAAGGCAGGCAGGCAGAGATGGTTAGGGGTGGGCGGGCAGGCAGGTGAGCAGTTAGGAGCCAGTGGTCCCGGATGCGAGAAGCCAGTTGGACATGCTCCAGGGGGTCCTGGATTGGAGAGGGTGCAGGCCAGGCTGAGGGACCCCTATTCCCCCCCCCCCCCCCCCCGCCCCTCTCCTCGTGCCCCGTGCATGAATTTCGTGCACTGGGCCTCTAGTTAATAATTGGGACCCAGAACAGTTTCAGGTTGGGTGCTGTACAGTTTCATGTTTAGGGAGGATGCTAAAGATTTAGGGAGGTAGGAAGCTGAACTTGTTTCCTTAAGGGCTTAGGAGAGGAAGTAAGAATCCCAAGTTACTACTGGGCAATATCATCAGTAGCATGGGACTGAACCATTGTTCCCCAAAGAAAATCTTTCTTTAAAGGAAGTATTTTTTTTCATGCACCTCTCAGAAGTTATTGTCTAGGGCTAAGATACTGAAATTGAATAATAATTTCAGGTTAAATTAGATAGATATTAAATTCACACAGGACTTAAAATTTCTGGGTTCTCAATTAATGAAATATGAATCTTTTTGGAATTTGAAACATTTGATTATAATTTTTAACAATTCCAGCATTATCCAGTGGATTTTTGGGTCATTATCAAATAATTCTCTAAAACAGGTTTTAAACCCAACGTTCATGGACCCCAAAGACTGAAACCAAGGTATATGCCCTTGACTGGAATCGAACCTGGGACCTTTCAGTTCTCAGGCTGATGCTCTATCCACC
This sequence comes from Vespertilio murinus, assembly GCA_963924515.1. Lineage (NCBI taxonomy): Eukaryota > Metazoa > Chordata > Mammalia > Chiroptera > Vespertilionidae > Vespertilio > Vespertilio murinus. Next base: position 73,716,270 of record OZ004711.1, on the reverse strand, counting down.
GAGCCAAACTGGTTTTGGCTATTTTTAATTGGGATGTAATTGACATATATTAGTTTCAGTTGTACAATATAAAGATTCGAAATGTGTGTGTATATTGTGACATGATCACAATAAGTTCAGTGAGCATTCATCACCACATAGTTAAATTTTTTTTCTTGTGATAACTTTTTAAGATCTGCTTTCTTAGCAACTTTTACTTACTTATTTATTTTTCTTAGCAACTTTTAAATACACATACAATTTAATTGTAGTCATCAAAGGAAAGACAGATTTTGTTTCTCAATGGGAAGAATAACAAAATAATTTGTACTCATCTGTAATCCACCACATTAATTGTATTTTTAAAAAATAAATATTTTTATTTTTTTCAGAGAGAAAGGGAGCGGGAGAAAGAGATAGAAACACCAATGATGGGAGAGAATCACTGATTGTTGCCTGCAACCCAGACATTGTTCTAACCAGGAATCGAACTGTGACCTCCTGGGTCATAGGTCGATGGCCGACCTATGAACCACACTCTCCAGGCCCCTGCAGTGTTCTTTATATTTCCCTATTGATATTTATTGATTTTACTGTAAGCTTGAGGTAGGAAACATGATTAATGAGGTAGGTATTAGAATCCATAATTATGTATACTATTATTTATGAAATAGAGTAAGTATGCTAAACTGTAGCTATGACGAGAGAAATGGTAGTCTGACAGATCTAGTGGATATTACAAGTATATAGGTTGTAACAAAATTTTACAAAGAAAATCTGACCTAAAAAATATTTCATTGTATTTTGAAAGCAGAATATGATTGTTATGGTTAGTGTACTCATAAAGGTAGGTTGAATAGTTCCAATTTCAAAGCTATAAAGCAGCCATACACTACCCATAGCAGTTAGCTGTTATACGTAGTGTTAACAACTATTTACTTAAGTACTTTCCTCCATTAGATAGTTCACTTTTGAAGGCCAGGAATCAGCCTTTATTCATCATTTATTTCTGAAGTGTCCAGTACAGTGACTGCATACTTAGTAAAAGTTCTTGAAATGGTCAGATTCAGTCATTTAACAAGTCTATATTGAATGCCAATATGTTCAAGGTACCATTCTAGACCCTAGAATTGGAAGGTTGCATCAAAAACATGAAACAGCAGGTATGTTCCTCTTCCACTTTCAATTCCTAGGATGTTTTGTTACTAAGGGTTGGTTGTCATGGAGTGGTTTTTATTTTCTGAAGTTTTTATTTCATGATCTTTAATTAACAATAGTTACCTCATAACTATCTCTAAGATCAAATCATTTGCTTCTTCCAGAACTTTGGGCTTATTATGGATAATTTTATCTGAGACTCGTGTAATACAGTATCTCATTTGGGAATTTACAGAAATAGTGATTTTTTTTGGGGGGGGGGTGGTAATTAATTCTCTAATATTCTACTTCTTTAAAATAGTCACATGGGCCCTGGCCGGATAGCTCAATTGGTTGGAGCATCATTACCATACACTAAGGTTGTGGGTTTGATCCCTGGTTAGGGCACATACAAGAATCAACCATTGAGCCGAAACTGATTTGGTTCAGTGGATAGAGTGTCGGCCTGTGGACTGAAGGGATCCCAGGTTTGATTCCAGTCAAGGGCTTGTACCTTGGTTGCGGGCACATCCCCGGTAGGGGGTGTGCAAGAGGCAGCTGATTGATATTTCTCTCTCATCCATGTTTCTAATTCTCTCTCTTCCTTCCTCTCTGTAAAAAAATCAAGATATTAAAAAAAAAAACACCATTGAAAGCATAAATAAGTGGAATAGAAATTGGTGTTTCTCTCCCTCCCTCCTTTCTTTCCTCTCTTTATTAAAAACAAACAAACCAGTGTCCTAACTACATACTGATACACAGATTAGTTTTGCCTGTTTTAATACATTATAACATTATCGAAGGGGATCATACAGTATGTACTTCTGTGTCTGGCTTCTTTTGCTCAGGATTGTTTGGAGATTTGTATGTTGTTAAATCTCGTTTTATTGCATTCTATTGTGTGACTGACTGTACTACGATTTACTTTTTCTGCTTTTGATGCACATTTGAGGTAGTTTTCTAGGACCTGTATATTTTAAAGTTTCTCTTAATCCTCACGGGAGGACATTTTTATTGATTTTGTTGTTGTTAGAGAAAGGGGAAGGGGCAGAGAGAGAGGAAGAGAGAAACATAGATGTGAGAAAAATATTGATCTGTTGCCTCCCACACACACCTCCATTGGGGCTGGGGATTGAACCCGCTACCTAGGTATGTGCCTTGACTGGGATCGAACCTTTCTGTGTACAGGACTAAGCTCCTACCAACTGGGCCACTCCGGCCAGGGCTTTAGGACCTATTTTTAACATAAGCCAAATGATATCTATTTACAGCACCTCCTATGTCAGTTCAAACTGCTTTTGAACTGAATAACAGAAAGTCTGATGTATTAGGTTAAACATATGCAGCTTATTTTTCTCATGGAACATAAAGTCTAGACATAAGTAGTTCAGGACTGGTAAGGCAGTTCCACAATGCCTTCATATTCCTTTCTTCTTTATCCCCAACAGATGTTCACTCTCATGCTTGTCTCCTCACAGTCACAAAAAAGGTTATTTTGTTTCTTTGTTCCAGGCAAGGGAAAGGGATGGAGAAAGGGAAGGAGCAAAAAGAAAAAATATGTCATCTTATATCTTACTAGGGGCCCAGTGCACGAATTCATGCACCTTGAAAGGAACAGTGGGCAGTGAGGCTGTGGTGGGCACAGGGGTGGGTCTTAGCCCATCCTTAGCTGCCCTGGCTCCCTCAGCCCCCCTAGTCTGCCTCCAGCCCCACTCCCGCCACCACCGATCCCATGCGCTGACAGCACCAACAGCCCCCCCCCTGCACCTGCTGGTGGCCTTCGCCCCTCAGGAGCAGGGGGAGGTGGAGAAGCCCTGAGGGGCGATCGGAGCTGGCGCAGGTAGTAGGGGTGAATGCTGGGCAAAGAATTGGAAGGTTGTGGGAGCAAAGAATTTTCAGTAACCACCAGAGGCTCGCCCCAGTGACAGCGACTGGTGCCCCTGTCTTGGCCTGGCGCCCCTGCTCACCTGCTTCACCATCCCGCCATGGCCAATGCCCGCATGTTCCATGGTTGTTGGTGCACATCATAGTGACCAGTTGTTTGGTCTGTTTGCATATTAGCCTTTTGTTATATAGGATTGGCCAGCAATGCATCATGAGGCCATAAGAGCAGCTGAGAAATATGTTTGTTTTTTGTTAATCTTCACCCCAGGATATTTTCCATAGATTTTTTTAAGAAAGAGTGAAAGGGAGGGAGGGAGGGGGAGAGAGACAGAGAGAAACATCTATGTGAGAGGAGCGCATTGATTGGTTGCTTTCCTCAGGTGACCTGACCAGGGCCAGGGGTTGAGCCTGTAACTGAAGTACGTTCTCTTGCCTGGAATCAAACCTGCCACTTTCAATTCAACATTGTCCACTAAACCCCACTGTCTGGGGTGAGAAGTATGTTTTCTAGCTGGCCAGAATTAGGCTTTCCTTTGTAAGGAAGGAGAAAATGGATATCGGATAGGTAATTAGCAAAGTCTGCCATATCTCTAAATCTGTTTGCTAGTACTTTTGGATTCACTGAAACAAATTTGTTCCAGGTTTTGCATAGATCCATAGTCGAGGCTCCAACAGGAGGTTTTATAAAACCAGTTCAGCTATAATTTTTAGTTCCTGAGGAGTTGGCTGTGCATATCTAGCATTTAACCACAGTTCTAGGATTGCATGTAAATTTCCAAAAGATCCAGTATCTTGACAGCTTTACTACACATTGAGGCTATGGAGCTAAATCTGCTCAGTTTCATTCTAAATCTCTAGTACTTTCTCATCAAGTGAAAATATATGCAGCATAAAAATGAAAGTATAAACATATTTTTGTGTTTTTAGAATTGTGGTATATCCACTGAAGTATGAGAGAAATTACTTTTTATATAACCAGGATACTATTTTCACACCTTGAAAAATGAACACATCTGTCCTGGCTGGTGTGGCTCGGTTGGTTGAGCGTTATCCCATTCAGTGAAAGGTTGCTGGTTCGATTCCTGGACAGACCACGTACCCTGGTTGCGGGTTAGATCCTAGATTGTGGTGTATACTGGAGGCAACTGATATATGTCTCTCTTTCTCTCCCTCTCTCTCCCTCTCCTCCCCATCCTTTCTTCCCTATCTCTCTCTCCTTCCCTCCCTCCCCCTTCTTCTCTAGATTCAATGAAAACATATTTTTACAAAAGACTTAAAAACCCAAACAGATCTGTTAATGCCATCAAATAAGAGTAAATGTATTCTATGTTTTTGAGTTTCCCCACAAACCCCCCCTGTTTCAGAAGAATGAACAATCCTTGTACAATTGGGTCAGTGACAGATTGAGGGTAGTTAACTTTGATGCCTTCTCTCTCCAGTTGATTGAATTGTCAACATACTGATAGAGTGCTTTTAAGCAGAGTTCTTGTTGACTTTGAAATTGCACAATAAAATCCTTCTCATGAATTTTGAACATTAGTAAATGAGGATTGCTGTGTCTTCCATCCTCTCCAGACTAGTTTTCTTTTCAGATCCTTGGTTGTCTTCTATTTCCAAGCTGTTCCATCTACATATTTTTTAAAATTAAATACATTTATTTATTTTAGAGAGGAAGGGAGAAGGAGAGAGATATAGATAGAAACATTAATGATGAGCGAGATTGGCTGCCTCCTGCACCACCCATATTGGGGATTGAGCCTGCAAGCAAATTCCGGACTGGGAATCGAACCACGACCTGATTCATAGGTTGATGCTCAACCACTGAGCCACACCAGTCAGGCTCCTCCATGTCTTGGAAAGAAGCGTTGATAGGTGTAGTGTCTGATAAATTCCTCATCATCCCAGTTACCATGACTCATTCTGTGGATGGCACCTATTTGAAAATGTGGAGGTTTCCAGTTCCTCTCTTTGATCTTGCATATACATTTACTTTTCTTTCCATTACCAGTTTCTTCTGCTCTGGGGCTGTGTATTTTTACAGCAAACCAACCAGAGCTCCCCGGGATTCTCTTTTCTCTGATGACCTCGTGTCCCAGGCCCAGTGCTGAATGCTTTCACTGTTTTGTAACTGGTGTGTCACCATTCTGTGCTGGCTGCTTATTTACAGGGAAGAGAGGGAAAGGCATCATACAAAAGACACTGAGGTTACTGGAGACAGACTTGGCGTTTTTGTCCAAGATCACCTCATTTTCCAGGCTAGTCCATCAGAGGGGGGGAAAAAAGCACACGAAAAGTTGGAATACAGCATTAGGCAAGCATGGGGCTGTGAGGCAAGGGGCGCAGGCACATTGTTACAGCGCTTACTCGTTGGGAAGAGATCACCGAAGAGGAGTGACATGGGGAAATTGGCAGCACACTTTTGGAAATTTCAGATCCTAGCATTTATATATTCTTACAAAATTGAAGTGAATTATCTCTTACCCAATGGTGAATATAAAAAAAACTGAAAGGATTTTTGTTTGGACTGACTAGTGTGTACAGTAGAAGTGTGAAACATTAGTAAGATAGGTACAGAAAATAGTGCTATCAGCTTAGTTCAACATTAAACAATTGCCTAGTGTATGCTGACACTATCCTATATAATAAAAGCCTAATATGCAAATTGACCAAACCGCTGACTGAATGGTGGAATGACTGGTTGCTATGATGTGCACTGACCACCAGGGGACAGACACTCAATGCAGGAGCTTCCTTCAGCCCGCAGGTGCCAGGCCAGTCAAGGCAGGTGCCAGTGGGGTGTCTTCCCCCTCCCCCCCCCCCCCATAGCCCCGCAGGTTGCCCCACAGATTGGCCCTGATCGCCAGCCAGGTCTAAGGACCCTACCTGTGCAGGAATTTTGTGCACTGGCCTCTAGTAGAGAGTATAAAGATGAAAAACTTGGATTCTCTCCTTGTAGACTTGTAGGGAAGATAGGATATTCACAATGGTCACAGAAAACATTAACTTATTCAACAAGCACATTATCTTCAAAGTTCTAGGCACTGTGATTGATTAGAAATACAAAGAAGGTAAGGCATACCAAAAGGAACTCAATCTGCTGGGAGATACAGATATTTAAAAAGTAGTGTGGGAATGTTTAGGCAAGTGATTAGGGACATAATTTTGAAGAAGTGATGCCTGAGTGGTCTTGAAAGGGGAATAGCATAGGAAAGAGCATTCCAAGCAGAGGGAATTAGTATGTACAGAGATAGTGGAGATGAGGTAGAGTGTGCCATGTTCAAGAAATTGTAGATAGTTCGGTATGCTAGAGCAAAGGATAGTATTAGCCAGAGAGAGAGGAGGATAAGGCTGGATTGCTAGACAGACCGGCACAGGAGGAACCAATGTGTGTCAGCTAAGAAGTTAGAACTTAACCCTGAGATTTCTGGGCAGATTGGATTACATTTTAGAGTGATGGCTTTGGTGGCAGTTTGGAGAATTGAAGGAAGCAAGATCGTTACGTCTGGTATGCTATTGCAGTAACGTTAATGGGCAACAGTGAGCGCCTGAACTAAGGCAGTGGCTTGGAGAGAATGGGATAGACTTGAGAGCCACTGAGAAGGAATTGTCAGGATGATGATTGATTAAGTGTGAGATTTAAGAGAGAACCTCTAAGTTTCTGTTGTGGGCAAGTGAGTGTATGGTAGTCATTTATTGTAATTGGGAATCCAGAAGGAGTTGTAGGATTTTCCTTTGGTTTTGGTTTTCAGGAGCAGGAGTTAAAAGTAACAACAGTTACATAACCATGGGACATCCAAAGTGGAGCTAGTCAAGCACTTTTTAAAAAATATATATATTTTATTGATTTTTTACAGAGAGGAAAAGAGAGGGATAGATAGTTAGAAACATTGATGAGAGAGAATCATTGATAAGCTGCCTCTTGCACACCCCCTTGACCGGAATCGAACCTGTGACCCTTGAGTCCGCAAGGCTGACGCTCTATCCACTGAGCCAAACCGGTTTCGGCTAATCAAGCACTTTTATAAGCGAGTGAAACTCAGAAAATTGTCAGCTTGGAGAGAATGATACCAGTTATTAGTACAGGCATGTTAGAGATACTGCCAGTTTTCTCCCAGACCACTGAAGTGAGACTTATTTCACTTAGCATGATACCCTCCAGCCCCTTCATGCTGTCTCAAAAGGTAAGAGAACCTTCTCTTTTACAGCTGCTTAGCATTCCATTGTGTAACTGGACCACCGTGTTTAATCCATTCGTCTACTGATGGGCACTAGGGCCATTTCCAGATCTTAGCTATTGAAAATAACACTGCTATGAACATAGGGGTGTGTATATTTTTTCTGATCGGCATTTCTGGCTTCTTAGGATATATTCCTAGAAGTGGGTCAAATAGTTCCATTTTTAATTTTTTAAATATTTTTTATTGATTTCAGAGAGGAAGGGAGAGGGAGATAGAGAAACATCAATAATGAAAGAGAATCATTGATTAGCTGCCTCCTGCACATCCCCCACTGGGGATTGAGCCCGCAACCTGGGCATGTGCCCTTGACTGGAATCGAATCTGGGACCCCTCAGTCCGCAGGCTGACGCTCTATCTGCTCAGCCAAACCAGCCAGGGCTGTTTTTTTTCTTTGAGGAAACCCCACACTCTTTCCCATAGTGGCTGTACCAGCCTACATTCCAGCAGCAGTGCACTAGGGTTCCTTTTTCTCCACATCCTCACCAGCACTTGTGTATTGATTTATCAATGGTAGCCATTGTTGTGTTAGCTTGCATCTCTCTGATAACGAGGGACGTTGAACATTTTTTCATGTCTCTTGGCCATCTGTATGTCCTCTTTGGAGAAGGGTCTGTTCAGGTCCTCTGCCCACCTGTTAATTGGGTTGTCTTCTCTTGTGGAGTACTTTCTACGAAGTTTGGTGAAAAAATACGAGGACAACAAGTAGAGAAGCCGATTGAGGAGGGAGTATTTTCAGCTGAGAATAAACGGTATAAAAGATATGAATAGGTTGCAAATAAGAGCATTAAAGGGAAATATTAATCCCATTTGGATGGTGGAGGCGAGCTTTGGTTCCTCGAAGAGTTTTTTTAAATACTGGACTTCAGATGATGAGGGGTGCATTTCCCTGAGATGATTTCAAGAGAGGCTGAGGGAAGGCATATATATTCCTGGTGAAGGAAACAGACCTCAAAGGGCGGAAGGTGGAGAAATGCCGAGGGGCGTTTTCGGGGAACTGTAAATAGTCAATGTAAATAATCAATGTAACCGAATCCTTGGGTTTGCAAAGAAAGCGGTAAGAGAGAAAAGTGAGAGTTGAGCTTGGCAGAGGAGGAACTCCGTGTGAGCGGTGCTGCGGGGTTTAATTCTATCCTCAAAGCACTGGAAGCTGCTAATACTTTTTGATCGGGGAAGCTTCCCCTACACAATAAGAGCAGCCGTGCCGCAGCCCGCGGACGAGGCGGGGAAAGAGCTCCTGTCCCCAGCAGCCTCCGCGCTACCCTATCGAGGAAATACCGGGCAAAATGCTCCCCATTGTGCTGGCCTACTGCTGCTGGGCCGGGGTGGATTCTTTGTGCTAACTTAAACAAAAGCTTCTTTGCTAACACTCCTCCCAGGAGTGAAGAGAACTCGGGGCTTTGTTGCTCTTTACTGCATGGAATAATCTGTCCTTGCCCTCTGTGGATACATAAAGAAAAAAGCAGCTGTTTTCTGTGAATACAAATTCATAGAAATGTGGTGGTGAGACTATCTAGTTTTCAGGTGAAATACTGTCTCACTAAAGGTTAATTTTGCCTGCTGTCATAATATGCAGTAGTCAGCAAATGTTGAAAGTTCTGCAGAATGCAAAGCAGGCAAGGAAGGATTCACACTAATAAAGTCAATTCTGTTACCTAAGCATTTCCCTAGACCAGTGTTTCCCAAACTTTTGACATATGTGTACCCCTTCTATAATTTTCGTAACGCTGAGTACCCCTAGACAAAAAAAAAGGATGTATTTTAATCAAAATATATTTTTTATTTTTTTGGTACACACACAAAATAATAACAAAAAATAAAATTATTCATAATAAAATATAAATAAAAGTTATAAATAACATTTATTTGCACACTGGATCATCTCTCGCTTCACAGGACTGTCTTGACTTGACTTGTGAGAACGTAGAATTAGGCACAGCTAAGCACGGTGCAGTGCATATCCCCACCAAACTTCCCGTGCCCCTGGGGATACGCATACCACACTTTGGGAAACACTGCCCTAGACAGTAACCTGTGTCTTCATGTTAAAAGCTACTTCTAGTTTCATAAGTTCTGTTAAATTTTGAATGTTGAAGAAAACTTACTACTTTTAAGTTATTACCATCATGAGATACAGTATCATTGGTCATATTCTTATCAAGTGTGGATTAGCAGTTTGAAATTGTTACGATAATGGAGTATATATTTAAGTAAGCGGATAATTTGGTGACCAAGTGAAAACTTCCATGCTACTGTAGGATATGATAAGAGACCAGTTTCTTTTCTTTTCTTTTCTTTTCTTCTTTTTTAAAAAAAATATATTTTATTGATATTTTACAGAGAGGAAGGCAGAGAGAGAGCTAGAAACGTCGATGAGAGAGAAACATCAACCAGCTGCCTCTTGCACACCCCCTACCGGGGATGTGCCCACAACCAATGTACATGCCCTTGACCGGAATCGAACCTGGGACCTTTCAGTCCGCAGACCGATGCTCTACCACTGAGCCAAACCGGTTTCAGCAGAGACCTGTTTCTTGATTTCTGATAAACTGGTGTTTGGGCCAGTAATTGACTTAGGGTATTTTTACTTAATTGACTGGCCAAGAAAATACATGTTCTTTGTATTCTCAAGTGCATATTTTGTACCCTGAGCTAAAGTAATAGGTACTCATAAGTGAGTAATGAAAATAGCATGTAGGAACTTTTATCTTTAAAAGTACTTTTCTTTCAGGAGGCAAAACCTTCAACTGAGGACTTGGGGGATAAGAAGGAAGGAGAATACATTAAACTCAAAGTCATTGGACAGGTGAGTTTTGTTAGTTTTCTTTGATGACTCCTTGAATACGTGAATAATTTGTGGCACACAAGAATAATTCTGACTGGCAAGACAACAAGACCTAGGTTCATGTCATCATCTTTTTAAAAAATAATATATTTTATTTCCGGGGTGGGGGGAGAAGCAGGCATTAATGATGAGAGAGAATCATTGATTAGCTGCCTCTTGCATGCTCTCCCTCCTAGGGATCAATCCTGCAACTGGGGCATATGCCCTGATAGGAATTGAACCATGATCTTATGGTTCATAGGTTGACTCTCAATCACTGAGACATGTGGGCCAGGCTTCTTAAAAAAAAAAATAAATAAAAAAAATTGATTTCAGAGACGAAGGGAGAGGGAACTGTGAACTCCTGTTTCGTAGATAAGTGCTCAACCACTGAGCCATATAGGCCAGGTGGTAAAGATGTTTTATTTTATATTTTTCAGATTATCAGTGAGCTGTAATTTTTGGTCTATGTTTATATCCTGCTAGAGGCCCAGTGCATGAAATTCGTGCACGGCGGGGGTGGGGTGGGCAGGGTCCCCTCAGCTCAGCCTGCACCCTCTCCAATCTGTGACCCCTTGGGGGATGTCCGACTACTGGCAGTCGGAAATTCCTCTCACAATCCTGGATTGCTAGCTCCTAACCACTCACCTGCCTGCCAGCCTGATTGCCCCCTAACTGCCCCTGCCCCCCTGCCAGCCTGATCACCTCTGCCTGCTGGCCTGATTGCCTCTCACTCTCTCTCTCCCTACATACCTCCATGTCAGCCTGATCACCCCCAACTGCCCCCCCTCCCCGCCCCCCGGTCTGGTTGCCCGCTACTGTTCTCCCCCTCACCCCCGCCCCACCGCCCTACCGGCCTTGTCACCCCACACAGCCTCTTGCTCGGTCATTTGGCTGCCCCTCACCCTTCTGCTGGCCTGGTGGCTCCATGAAGCCTGTTCAGTTGTTTGGTTGTGACGGTTGCTTAGGCTTTTATATGGATAGATTGATTACATGTTCGTATTCTTCTCATTTACTGAGATTTTTTTGAAAAAAAAAATTAAGATATAATTCACATATCATAAAATTCATTTTAGAGTGTATAGTTCAGTGACTTCAGTTGTCGGGGAAGGTACTTTTTGTTTTGAGTTGCTTTGGGGAGGGGTTTGTAATAATTCAGCTTTTATTTTACATATGTAGGATGGACATGCAATTATGAAGAAATGTATTCTTTGATGCTTTTGCTTACACTGCTAACTTAAAAACTCAAGACAGATTGTCTTTGTTTTATTAAGTTTATTTTGAAATTGATCTAGAGCAGGGGTGGGCAAACTACGGCCCGCGGGCCGAATCTGGCCCGTTCGGCTGTTCTATCCGGCCCACAGAGCCAAAAGAGCGGCTCTCCCCCCCCCCCCGCTCTCCCCTCCGCTCCTTCACCAGCAGCCCAAGATGAGAGTGCCAGCATGGTCAGGTTGCTTTTGTTCCGGCCCTCCGGTCCAGTTTTAAGAACCCATTGTGGCCCTCGAGTCAAAAACTTTGCCCATCCCTGATCTAGAGTAATGATTAGAAGGTTTTAATAACACCTTTTATGAATACTAAAAAAATACTTTGGTGGGAAAATACAAGTAACAAGGTTTGTTTCTATTTGTGTAATTAAATTAGTTGTTTCAAGTAAAGCAAATAATTTACACAAAGAAGCATAATTATTCTCTTGTATCTCCTTAGGATAGCAGTGAGATTCACTTCAAAGTGAAAATGACAACACATCTCAAGAAACTCAAAGAATCATACTGTCAAAGACAGGTTTGTATGTTATTGTAGTAAATACAGTGCTTTATATGCAATTCATATATCTTTAAGGCTTACCAGTGTATGTAATAAAGGCAAGTACATTTTGGTGATCACTATGAAATGTCCTTGTTTGTAACCATGAATGTTTAGCCATATGTTAAATTTACTAATAATTATCTTTTGTTTTATCTTTGTTATCCTCACCTGAGGATATGTTTTCCATTGATTTTTAGAGAGTGTGGAAGGGAGGAAGGGACAGAAAGAGAAACATCGATGTGAGAGACACATTTATCAGTTGCCTCCCGCACACACCCTGGCTGGGCCTGGGGATTGAGTCTGCAGGGAAGTATGTGCCCTTGACCTAAGGCCCTTCCATCTTTGGGCTGCTCTAACCTGGCTAGGGCAATATTATATTTTTATTTAAAAAATATATATATATTTTATGGATTTAAAAAATATATATATTATTGATTTTTTACAGTTAGAAAGTTAGAAACATCGATGAGAGAGAATCATCGATCAGCTGCCTCTTGCACACCCCCCACTGGGGATGTGCCTGCAACCAAGGTATATACCTTTGACCGGAATCGAACCTGGGACCTTTCAGTCCGCAGGCTGACGCTCTATCCAATGAGCCAAACTGGTCTCGGCTATTTTATTGATTTTTTTTTTTTTTTTTAATAGAGAGGAAGGGAGAGGGATAGAAAGCTAGAAACATCAATGAGAGCGAGTAGTCGATCAGCTGCCTCCCGCACACTTCCTACTGGGGATGTGCCTGCAACCAAGGTATATGCCCTTGACCGGAATGGAACCTGGGACCTTTCAGTTCACAGGCTGACGCTCTATCCACTGAGCCAAACCAGTTAGGGCAATATTTTAAGTATTAATTAATACCTCGTATTACCGGTAACTGCTAATTGCATTCTGTGATTTCAGTATTAAAGATTTTCTCTTTTAAATAATCATATAGAAGTCTATTTAATTTAGTAATACCAAATTCTCATAGATTCTGGCTTTTATGAGTTAGATCAATAACAAATTCCTTTAACCTTTCTAGATTCAAATTCGGGCTCCATCACTGTTTGACTATGGGACCAAGAACAAGTTATGTGCCCTTAGAAAAATGGGAATATTACAGTGCCTACCCCATGAAGATGAAATGAGATGACCTACATAAAACTCTTACCATGATGCCTAAAAACCTTCAGTAAATGTTACCCATTATTATTATTAACAAAATACATAAAAAAAAAACCCAAATGTACTTGGAATTAATATTTAGATGCACCTTAAAATGGGGTTGTGTCCCAATAAACCATTAGTTGAGAATATTGTAAGTCAAAAAATGCATTTAATACACCTATTAAAATTCTATTGAAATTCATAGCTTATTATAGCCTATCGTAAGCATGCTTAGAACACAATATCCAGAAATGCTGGCAACACAGTACACTTAATCCTCTGATCTCATTGCTAACTGGGAACTATAGCTTGCTGCTGCTGCCCACCATCGTGAGAGAGTACTGTATATCACTAGCCTGGGAAAAAAATAAAAATTCAAATTTTGAAGTACATTTGATCCTTGAATAACACAGGGATTATTTTGTATGTTAATCTGTATTATTACTGTATTTTTAAAAAACATTTAATCACCTTTTTAGTTTATTTTTTGTTTGTTTTTATTAATCCTCACCTGAGGATATTGTTCTGTTGATTTTTAGGGAGAATGGAAGAGAGAGGGAAGGACGGAGAGAAACTTCCATGTGAGAGAAACACATCGATTGGTTGCCTCCTGCAGGAGCCCTCACCGTGGCCCAGGCCAGGGAGGAGCCTGCAACCGAGGGACATGCCCTCGACTGGGATTGAACCTGGGACTCCTTGGTCTGAAGGCTGATGCTCTACCTTCTGAGCCAAACTCATAAGGAAATATATTTATAACACTGTACACATTTATTGAAAAAGATTCATGTGTAATTGGACTCGAGAAGCTCAGACCCATTTGTTCATGGTTGAACTGTTCAGCTTCTACTGCACCTGTATCATCACTATTGGACCATTGTCAAGTCAAACAATCGTAAATTGGGACTATCTGTATAGAGGAGATGCCAAGATATGGTTTAATAATTGAATTGTGTGTTACACGATATTAACTCAGGTATTTTAGGTTTTCCAGAGGGTTTCTTTTTTCAGTTTAAATTAATAACTTATGTAAAAATCACTTTTGCCAGAAGAAAAAGAGATCACTTAGGTGTTAGGATAAATAAATAAAACAGTAAACATTTCTGTCTCTTCTTTTTTTAAAAAAATATTTTACTGATTTTTTTTACAGAGAGGAAAGAAGAGGAATGGAGTTAGAAACATTTATGAGAGAGAAACATCCATCAGCTGCCTCCTGCACACTCCCTACTGGGGATGTGCCTGCAACCAAGGTATATACCCTTGACCGGAATCGAACCTGGGACCTTTCAGTCCGCAGGCCGATGCTCTATCCAATGAGCCAAACTGGTCTCGGCTATTTTATTGATTTTTTTTTTTTTTTTTTTTTTTAGAGAGAGGAAGAGAGGGATAGAGAGCTAGAAACATCGATGAGAGAGAAACATCCATCAGCTGCCTCCTGCACACTTCCTACTGGGGATGTGCCTGCAACCAAGGTATATGCCCTTGACCAGAATTGAACCTGGGACCTTTCAGTCCCCAGGCTGATCCACTGAGCCAAACCGGTTTTGGCTGTGCATCAAAGTTCTTATCTCCTCTAAGATTTGTATATATAATATATATATATGCTTTATTTTTTCCTTTTTAGGGAGTTCCAATGAATTCACTCAGGTTTCTCTTTGAAGGTCAGAGAATTGCTGATAATCACACTCCAAAAGAAGTGAGTAAAATGTCTTCTTTGAGTTAAGAAAAATTTTAAATTCTGCATTGAATGATTTGGTTCACTGGTATTAAACTCTCCACTTTTTTGTTGTTGTTATTAAACTGCCCAGTTCTTGAATATTCTCTGATTTAAGTGCATTTGTCAGAGAGAAAAAGAATATTTTGAATTGAACTTCCCATATATTTCCTTCAAAAGTGCCAATAAAAAGAGAGGTTGAAAGTAAAATAAGTAAAAGTACTGAGGCTATCAGAAGACACATATCTCTTTTTTAAAAAAAGTGTATTATTAATTTTTTTACAGAGAGGAAGGGAGAGGGATAGAGAGTTAGAAACATCGATCAGCGTCCTCCTGCACACCTCCTTCTGGGGATGTGCCTGCAACCAAGGTACATGCCCTTGACTGGAATCGAACCTGGGACCTTTCAGTCTGTAGACTGATGCTCTATCCTCTGGGCTAAACTGGTTTTGGCTATTATTTCTTTTTAAAAATATATATTTTATTGATTTTTTACAGAGAGGTAGAGAGAGGGATAGAAATATTGATGATAGAGAAACATCGATCAGCTGCCTCTTGCACACCCCCTACTGGGGATGTGCCCGCAACCAAGGTACATGCCCTTGACCGGAATCGAACCTGCAACCCTTCAGTCTGTAGGCTGACAATCTATCCACTGAGCCAAACCGGTTAGGGCTAATTATGTCTTTTTGAAGATGGGACAGATATTCCTCAAATTTGGCAGATTTCTGGTACACTTTCATGGTGCTGGTGACCATTATGGTTTGATTTTGACTTTAAAAAAAATGATTTTTTTTTATTACTGAATTTTAGAGAGAGACAAAGTGGGAGAGGGGGAGAGAGAAACATCAATGTGAGAGAAAAACTTCGATTGGCTGCCTTTTGCAACAACCCCTACTAGGGATTCAGTCTGCAGCCAGGCCTGTACCCGACAGGGGATGGAACTGGCGGCCATTAGGTGTGCGTGCCTGGCCAGGGTTCGATTTTGACTTTTGACCATTTTGAGAACTTGATACAGAAGCTTAGAATATATATTCATGTATTTGGCTGTGACACCTTGATTTTGTTTTTAAGTGCTTCTGTGTCTTTATCATATAACCTGGTTTGTTCTGTTTATATATTCCTTCAATTTGGGTTTGTCTGACATTTTCTCATTATTAGATTCGGTTTTGTATTTTTGGTACGGTGGCACAGAGTGAAGCTGTGTACTTGTGAGTACATCGCACCAGGAATACATGATGACCATTTGTCTTGTGGGTAATACTAACTTTGGTAACTTAAGGTGGTAACTGTTAGATTTATTCATTGTAAAGTTATTTTTCTTTTTAATTTGTAATTTGTAGGGAAATACTTTAAAATTGAATATTCTTCTTGGGCTATTGGCCAGTGAGGGCCCCTTCAGGTTGGTGTCTGTGTTCTTAACATGTCTCCATCTTTTTAAAAGTTTTTAAAATATATAGTATATTCTTATTGAATTCAGAGAGGAAGGGAAAGGGAGAGAGAGAAATATCAATGATGAGAGAGAACCATTGATCAGCTGCCTCCTGCACACCTCCTACAGGGGATTGAGCCCGCAACATAAGTATGTGCCCTTGCCCAGAATCGAACCCAGAACCTTTCAATTCAGGGGCTTATGCTCTATCTACGGAGCCAAACCTGCTAGGGCTTTGTAAAAGTTTTTATTTGGGAGTGATTTTCAACTTGCAGAAAAGTTGCAATAGTAGTACAAAAAAATTTTACATTCTCCCATCTAGATACACGTGTTTTAATATTATCCCACTTTTGTACTTTTCTCCCCTCTTCATTCCCCCTCCCATGTATAATTGTATATATATCACTTGAACCACTTGGGAGTAGGTTGCATGTCTGGTCATTTACTACTTAATATTTTATTTATTTATTTATTTATATTTTACTACTTAACATTTTAGTGTGAATTTCTTAAGAACAAGTATATTTTATGTAACCATAGTACTGTTAATCAAATTCAGGACACTTAATATTATTAGAATACTTTAAGCTACAACCTAATTTTATCATTTGTCCCAATTATGTCTTTTATAATAAACTAAAGGCCTGGTGCATGAAAATTCATGCCCTGGAGAGGGGTTCCCTCAGCCCAGCCTGCTCCCTCCCACAGTCCAGGGGCCCACAAGGGCGGGATTTCCCCATCGATCAGGGGAAGGTGACGCCCCATCACACCTCTGCTGCTGCCACTGCTGGCAGTGTAAGCCTCTGCCGGCCCCGGTTACCTGGGCCTCGGGTGGCTCTGTGCGGCTGCCATCTGAGGCTTGCCTGTGCCTCAGGCCGGCCCTGGGTGGCTGCGGGGCTGAGGGGTCTGGGGGACTCTGAAGGCAGCCGCGTGGAGCAGTCAGGTTCACCTGGAGGCGGGCCCAGCTTTGCCGCGTGCCTGCTGTCCTGGTGGGGCTGAGGGGACTGGGCACCACCATCTTTGAGGGTGTGACAGTCAATTAGCATATTCCCTCCTTATTGGTTGTGGGCACGGCCATCTTTATGTTGGCTTGAGGATCAATTAGCATATTCCCTTTTTATTATATAGGATTTTCTCATGTCACAGGATCCTGTTCCGTGTCAACATATTTTACTCAAGTGCCTTGTTAATCATCTTTAATTTGGAACATTTCCTCAGCTATTCTTTGTTTTCCATTACATATATAATTTTAAGGAATACAAATCAGTTGTTTTCCAGAAAGTCCTGGATTCGTGTTACGTATTTTTGGATGGGATACTACATAATTGATGATGTGTCTTTCTCAGGGTATAGTATCGGTAGCACATGAAGCCCTTTATGGATGGTGTTGATTTTGTAAAAAAAAAGTTTTGATTTTAGAGAGAGGGGAAGGGAGAGTGATAGAAACATCGATGAGAGAAACTTCAGTCTGCTGCTTCCTGCACACCCCCTACTGGGGGTCGAGTTGCAACCTGGGCATGTGCCCTGACTGGGAATTGAACCGTGACCTCCTGGTTTGTAGGTTGATACTCAACTTCTGAGCCACACTGGCCCAGCAAACTATTATTATTTTTTAATCCTCACCAGAGGAGATGCTTAAAGAGTGGAAGGGGGAGAGAGAGAGACAGACAGACAGACAGACACATCAATGTGAGAGAGAAACATTGATTGAACCTGCAATCCTGGTATTTGTCCAGCAACTTTTTGGTGTATAGGATGATGCTCAACTAATCGAGCCACTCCTGCAGGCTTATTTAAACTATTAAATACACATTCCATCATGTTTTAAACTCCTCCAAGGTCCTGTTCAATAAACACTTAAGTTTTATATGTGAATAAGCTGGGAAGTGAAAGTAAGCAAAATCACTGACATATCTCTGTGTGTCCTTAGATTAAAGGAACCAGGACTCATAGTTTTAGAACAGTGTGACCGTGGATTGATCGCCTCGCTATCCTTTTGTTCTTTAAAACTGTGGCCACATAATTGCAGCCAATTAAAAAACCCAGTGCTTTTATATTCTAAAGTATTTTCCTTTTCTCTTACAGCTGGGAATGGAGGAAGAAGATGTGATTGAAGTTTATCAGGAACAAACAGGGGGTCATTCAACAGTTTAGATATTCTTTTTAATTTCTTTTCTTTTCCCTCAATCCTTTTTTATTTTTAAAAATAGTTCTTTTGTAATGTGGTGTTAAAATGGAATTGAAAACTGACGCCCCCTCATCTCTTTAAAACATCTGGTAATTTGAATTCTAGTGCCCATTATTCATTACTGTTTGTTTTCATTGTGCTGACTTTTGGTGATCAAACGTCAGCCTCCTTCACATTGCCCTCTCCTTTTGAAATATTACGTGTGCGCACAGGGAGGCCACCTTTTCCAGGCCTGTGCGTGTTCAGGCTTGTGCTATCAATAAGGTCGACCAATGCAAGTGTTCAAAATGACTTACTTCTAATTGGCCCTGAAGTTCTAGCGTGTGATTGCTTCACTCCTGGACTATGACTTTCAGTGGGAGGTGGAAGTTTTTCAGAGAACTGAACTGTGGAAAAATGACCTTTTCTCAGCTTGAAGCTACTTTTAAAATCTGAAGGTCTGGACCAAAAGAAGAGGAATATCAGGTTGGAGTCAAGATGAGAGTAAAGACTAACTCCAAAGATGGCTTCACTGAAGAGAAAGCATTTTAAGGATAAAGAAAAATCTTGTCAGAAATCCCAGAACAGTTTTAATTTTCATTAGCAGTTAATAGAGTTATTCATGCAGAAGTGTGTGCAACAGAACACTGCTCTTTTTGATTTTATTTGTACTTTTTGGCCTGGGATTTGGGTTTTAAATGGACATTGTCTGTACCAGCTTCGTTAAAATAAACAAAATGTTTGTAAAAATCTTACTAATGTTCCATTTTATTTTTATTGTATAGAAAGAAATGGCTGAAACAAGATTTTCTTGCATAATACTGGAAATTATTGTTTGTATATGGAACAAATAAATTTTTTCTTCAGTACTGTACAGTGATGATCGTGACTTTGAAGCACTGAAAGTTACTGAAGTGCCTTTTGAATTAAGGATTTAATTAAGGCCACAATACCTTCTTAAATGCTCAGTGTTCTGTGTGTGTTTTTAAAACTTGATATTTCTGTATGGTGCATATATATGACACTTACCCAGTCATGTTGAATAAAATGGGCACGTCAAAAATTCTTAATTGATTTATATTGATAATTTCAGTTTTCCCTCTAACAAAATGTTCTCTACTTACTTAAGGTTTGGTATATTTTGTTCATACTTTTCTTTCATTTCTTTTTATCTTATATATTTCAACTTAAAATGCCAATTTAGTTTCTATTAGCGGGCCTAACCTTTTAAGTTTTATTTATTTTCATTGATTTTTTTAGAGAGAAGGGAGACATTGATTTGCTGCCTCCTGCTCGCCCCCAACTGGGGATCAATCCTGAACTCAGGCATGTGCCCTGACTAGGAATTGAACCATAATCTCTGCGTTCCTGGGTCAGTGCTCAACCACTGAGCCACACCAGCTGGCTAACCTCTTAACTGTTTAATTAATCTCAGAATTTAGTATATCTGTGAAAACACATAATTCAGTTTCATGTTATCCCAAGTAGAATGCCATCTGAACATTTGAGAAGAGCAAATAAAACCTATCTCTAATGCATTTTATAAATTGTTATAAATTCCCTAATCAGGTCACCTGTTGAAAAATAATTGGCTTGTCTTATAAACCTATATCTGGCCCTACCTGGAAAATTATTTGTATTATACATGTATAGTCTAGGTAAATTAGAGCTTTTAGAGTGTCACCTGATATTTATTATATTACTATATATTCATCAGTGATTAGAAATTAGGCCCATTTGTAGAAAATATTCATTGAGTTGCATGTTTGTATCAGGCCTGAATAACAAACCAGATAGTCTATTTGAGCTATCCAGAATACCTGAATATGTATTTGGTATCTTAATTCTGTTTGTATCTCTGAAGGACCTCAGGACTTAGGTACTAGAGCTTAGCTACTGGGAAATAACTTTTTTGTTTGCAGTTAATTGGATTCTTCCAAATGCATTGCATTCTCCTGTGGTTAAAATGTGCTTGTAGTGTTGATAAAATAGGCCTTTCAAAGCAATAATTTAATAGCAAATCAGATTTGGACAGGAGCTTGAAGAACGTTTAGTGTAGCCACTCTACATAGTGCTTTACTGCAACATCCTAAATTTGTAAAAAAAAGGTAGAAAATAAAAGTCAGTAATGGTAATTTCCACGACAGGGATGTTTTCCTTGAGTGTTTTTTCTTTTGTTCTTGGTTGAATTATTTGGAATGAGTAAATGTGTAAGTAGGGTCAACAAAGTTGAGAAAAAGTGCATGGCATTCACTATGACTAATAGCCAAGGTTTGGGTCATTTTATTGCTAATTTACATAAATGAAAATAAGTATCAAGTCTAATAAGTTCAATAACACAGCAATACAGAATCAAAATTATGCTTGACTTCTGGATTGTAGAAATGCAGTTCCTGTAGAAAGCAAGTTCCTTACAGACATTAGTGGGAAATTTGAGGAAATCACCTGCAAAAACTAACTTTTTCAGCTGTGGACATGAAGTTTAGCATAGGGCAAAGGAAATTTGTGGGAAAGTTCAGGTTCAGATTATGCTTGCTTTGGTATCCTTTTGTAGATCTTTGCTGAGGCTCTCTCATTCCCTTCAATCATTCCATGATTGATCCTAGATACTGATAATATGATTTTAAAAAAATGGGATAAATATGTGTTTGATTTGTTCTTCAAATCACAGTTGGGAGCAAAAACTTAAAATTTGTTAATTTTCAGGGTTCTAAAATAGTATTTTCCAATAGAATTTTCTGTGGTGATGAAAATGTTCTATATTTGCGCTGTTCAGTATGGTAGCCAGTAAGCCACATGTGGTTTTTGAGCACTTGATTGTGGCTAGTGTGTCTGGAGAATTGAGTATTTTTACTTACATTTAAATAGCAACATATGGCTTATTGGATAGTGCAGTTCTAGAATCTCTACTTTGAGGGTGTGAGATTACTCACAAAACAGCTCATATTGCTCAAATGAACATTTATCAATTGATTATCCTGTTTTAAATAGACGTTAGCTTTTAGATTCTTGAATGAACTGGATGTGGTTTTGCTTTATAAAGACTATAAAATCTTTACTATATGAATGAGCTCCTCTTAGCTAAATCAATTTGCATTACAAAATTTCCATTTACTTGCAACTCTTTGAGACACATTAATGAAAATGGACTAGCCTAAGATTGTTAGTGCTTTACTAAATGAAATTTCTTGAAATTCAAACAAGTTATGAAATTTGGGGTCAATTTTAGGCATCAAAGCTTCTGAATTGAATTGATGGTGATGCTAGAGAGGGTAAATGATTTAGATGAGTGAAGAATTTAACTGGGTTGAATAGTGTATTCGTGGCAGGGAGGATTGTTGGAAATGGAATGAAGTTAGGTGTGGGTTGAGGTGAACAAGAGGAGATGGAACTAACTGGGCTCAATATGGAACATCATTATGGAAGGAAATTTCTCTCTTTTATCACCTCCCAACTTACTTTTTAGTTTTCTTCTAGCCTTAAGGTCTGGGTGTTTGTAGGAATTGGAAGTAAGAGTAGACCCAGGGTCTGGAAATGTTGTGTGCCCACTGCAGGCCATTGGCTTCCTTCCGGAGTTCTTGATAGAAATGAAGAGGTTTCCTCAAAGTAGACTTTTGCCTACGGAGACAACCCCACCCAAAATCCCAATACTGATTAAACGTCCTGGGAATGGTCCTTATAACTTAGGATAACTTTGGATTTTAGTCATCAATTAGACTTGGGGCTACTGATCTTGCATTTTAGTGTGCATATTGCATCATCCTCTGTTCATTTAGTTACACATGAGGTTTATAGTATCATGAACTTCCTATTAGTAAAGTAAAAGGAAAGGCATAATTCTCAGTTCTTAAACTTATATTGCTGGAAGGGACTCCCTTATTTTAGAGGGAAAAACGGGCCAGAGAAATTAAAGTACCGGGCCAGTATCACACAACAAAGAGGAAATACAGCCAATTGGCATTAAATTCTAACCCTGGAGTGAGGCTCGACTCACATCCCTTTATTGCTTGGTTGTCCGTTTCCAGCTATTTGCACTAAGCCTTTACAAAACTGCTCAACTTCTCAGATGACCTGTCAGTTTTCTTTTTGTGCAAAATTGGAACTTTAATAGCTTGCTTTTGGTCTCAATACTTATGAATCCAGCCCTACCGCTATGACAGGTGGAATACATAATTCTGAAGTGGAATCAAGATTTCACTAAAGATCCATTTTGTGCTTCACATAACAGATGAGGCAAGTCCAAGAGAGGAACAACTCAAGGTTAGGTGGGGAAACCTTGAAATAGAATTCTGGCTGCCTTCTCTCTCTGGTTCCCTAAAGAGCATTAGCTTAGATGCAGCTTAGAGAGTCAATTAAAACCATATTACCCAAGAGATCCTATTGTCAGGAAGATGCAATGATCTATTGTATGAGAGTAAAGGGGGGAATGCCGCTGGCCCCCAATGACTGGTTCTGGGCCTTTTCTCCGAACCAGGCCCTTGTGAGATCTGGTTTGAGTCTCTCTCTCCAACCTCCTCTGGAGGTAGTCTTTGTGCCTTGTTCACTTCATTCCAGCCATGCTGACTTTCTTTGGTTCTTCTAACATGCCAGTCTCATTCCTTTCATTGGCTCTTTGCCCTTTCTGTTTACCTGCTGAAATATTTTTTTCTCCTAGAGATTTATGTGGCTAAGTCCATGTCATTCAGATTTCACCTTATATATCTGAGAGGTCTTGCCCTGGCCAACCAGTCTAAACTAAGCCTCCTGCAATCCTATCAGAGGTTTAATGTTTCTCTGTGTAGCATTTATTGCCAGCTAAATTACAAACAGATTTGTTTAGGGTATGTTGCCCACCCCCTCCCCTAGCAGGTAAACGGCATGGTAGAAGAGACAGCTCTTCCTTACTCCTGAATTCGCAGTGTCCAGGATAGTGTTTCTGTTCTCAATAAATACTAATTGAGAAAGGCAGGTGGTTCAGACTCTGGGGTTGGAGGTTGAGGTTGCGGGGGGGGGGGGGGGGGGGCGGGGAGAGGAGTGTCTTCTATCTGGTCCGGCCACTGCCCCTAACTCACCCTCTGGCCCTGATCAAGATCCTCCCTGTCCTATGAACCAGAGGACTGAGATTTGCTCTAAACACCCAGCTTCAATACTAGTTCTGTAAGCCATGAAGAAATCCTGTGACATTGTAGCAAAGGACTGTATTTTGCGTTTTTTCAAACTGCGCTCAGGAGGGAAAACTCGCCTTGCCCCAGGGCGGCGAAGCACCAGTGCCGGGCAGTGAAGCCCTGGAACCATCCCCGGACGGATGGGAACCACGGCCCACACGCCCCGTACCTGGCTCCTTCCTGGGCTTGTTTCATGGCTTTCTCCAGAATCAGCCTGGCCGCTTCCTCTTTCTGCTGCCTCCTCTCCTCTGCTCCCAGCCGAGCCTTCTCCTCTGACTCCTGTTTCTGCCCTTGGAACTCCAGCCGCTCTTCTTCAGCCATTTCCATCAGGCTCCTGTGTTCCTCCGCCAGCTGCAGTTCCAGTTCCTGCTGCTTTTGCTTCTCTGCCTCTGCCGAATAGAAACGGGGCTGGTCTCACCCGGGGTCTCTCTTGGAGAACACGGCGGTCAGATCCACCTCCAGCCTGAGATTCCCAGGGGTTCCCGGGAAAGGTGCGGCCACTTGCCAGGTCCTGTGTGGGGCTGCCCTTGGGGTGAATTGACTGAGAGGATTATCATCAAGTACCTACTATGTGCAGTACACACTGTGCAGTGAACACGAAACCTGGGGGGAGGATTTTCCAGAGCCTCGTGGTCTCCTGAGGTGGTGTGCAGATGGGCTGAGGAGAGGGGGTCAGGTCAGGGTCTGGAGAAACTTGGTGCTTACTCAGCTGAACTGTCCAGTCCAAAGAGTGCCAGACGCAGCAGGTTCTTTCTCTTCTCAAAAGTGAGGCTGCAGAGAGTGCCCACATCAGCACCAGAAGGGCGGCCCTGAAGCTATCCAGAGGCCTGAGTGTTTCCATCTGCTGGGGAAGGAAGCTGGGAGCAGGGCTCTGGCTCTAAGTCAGGCAGCTCCCGAGCAACGTGATGCAAAGGGCAAGGGGAAGGGCCAGGTCTCTGTTCAGGGGATTCCTGCATTCAGAGCAGGAGCCAAGGGTCGTTTCCACAAGTGAGTTTAAAAAAAAAAAATCTATCTCAACTCACTATTGTCACACATTTTAGATATCTTGAAAAAAAAAAATAGCTCCTACATTTACAGTACTTCACACACTAAGAGCCAGGACAGGAATAGCTCCTGGGAAGTTCAAATGAACTCCCGAAGAGGGAGGAAGATGCTTCTGCCCAGATGGACAGGGAGGGGAGAGAGCTCCAGAACCCCTCACCAGCGCGCGCGACTTCCTCCAGCTGCTTCTTCCTCTGCAGCGCCTGCAGCCTCCGCCGCAGCACCTCCTGCAGCTGCCGCGCCCTCTCCTTCTCCTGGGCTGCCTGCTGCTGTCTCTCCTTCTCCTCCTGCCGCTGCTGCTCTTCCTCTTGCTTCTGTTTCCGCAAGCTGAGAGATCAGGGAAGATGGTCAGGAAAATGGCAGGGAAAACGGGCATCCTCGTGGGCTTTGCAGGCCACGTGGAACATCCCACTCCGTGGAAGCAAAGGCAAGAACACCTGGTACGCGCCTGGAACCAGAAACCCAGCTGTTGGGGCACAGCTCCGTGCTCTGGGGCGAGGGCCTTACGTCCCCACAGTTTCCTTTCCCACTTCCATAGCATGGAATTTAGAACTCACAGCTCACAGGGATGCTATGAAGAGATAAATACAAAGAAGCAAAAATCACTCAACTGGAAAAGCTAAAAGAAAAAAGAATCCAAAAATCTGAAGATAGTGTAAGAAACCTCTGGGACAACTTCAAGTGTACCAACATCAGAATTATGGGAGTGCCAGAAGAGAGAGAGCAAGATACTGAAAACCTATTTGAAGAAATAAATGTCAGAAAACTTCCCCCACCTGGTGAAAGAAAAGACTTACAAGTCCAGGAAGTTCACAGAACCCCAAACAAGAGGAATGCAAAGAGGACCACACCAAGACACACCATAATTAAAATTACAAGAGTAAAAGACAAAGAGAGAATATTAAAAGCCACACGAGAAAAACAGTTAATTACCTACAATTACCTCATGATTGTCAGCTGATTTCTCATCAGAAACTATGCAGGCCAGACAGGAATGGCAAGAAATATTCAAAGTGATGAATAACAAGAACCTACAACCAAGAATACTCTACCCAGCCAAGCTGACATTCAGAATTGAAGGTCAGATAAAGAGCTTCACAGGTAAGAAAAAGCTAAAGAAGTTCATTACCACCAAATCCGGATTCTATGAAATGCTGAAAAGTATTCTCTAAGAAGAGGAAAAAGAAGAAAAAGGTAAAGATAAAAATTATGAACAACAAATACATATCTATCAACAAGTGAATCTAAAAATCAAGTGAATTAAAAATCTGATGTACAGAATAAACTGGTGAATATAATAGAATCAGGAGCATAGAAAGGGAGTGGACCGACAACTCTCAAGGGGAAAAGGGTGTGGGGGGTACGGGAAGCGTCTGGGCAAAAATCTTACACCTATGGATGAGGACAGTGGAGGGAGGTAAGGGAAGAGGGTGGGATGGGAACCAGGTGGAGGGGAATTATAGGGGGAAAAAGAGGAACAACTGTAACAATCTGAACAATAAAGATTTGTTAAATTAAAGAAAAAAAAGATGGAATGCAATGAGTCCAGGCCCACGGACAGGTCTAGTGTAAAGCAGACAGTGTGGGCAGGGCTCACCAAGCCTTTTCTTTGACTGAATCGCAAGGCCCTGCCTGGAAGGCCCCTGAACCCGCAGTGACCCCTAATGACCGTATTTTCTTTGGTCCAGGTTTTTCCTAGTACAGCTGAGGACAGAGCAAAAGGAGACACGCTGCTTTCCTTCGGGCATGAGCTGCAGCACCAACTTCAAGCCTTAACAGGGCCCTTTCCTTCTGCTTCCTAACGTGGCCACGGCCCCGGGCTGCGGCTGGACCCACCGGGTCTCCTCTGCGCGGCGTCGCTGCTCCAGCTCCAGCTCCAGCTCCTCTGCGCGGCGTTGTTGCTCCAGCTCCTCCTCCATCTTCTGGGCCCTCTCCAGCTGCTTCTGCTGGAGCCGCCTCTGCTCCTCCTGCTCCTTCCTCTTCCTCTC
Organism: Vespertilio murinus; assembly: GCA_963924515.1. Classification (NCBI taxonomy): domain Eukaryota; kingdom Metazoa; phylum Chordata; class Mammalia; order Chiroptera; family Vespertilionidae; genus Vespertilio; species Vespertilio murinus. The sequence continues at coordinate 73,689,776 of OZ004711.1, read as the reverse complement.
CACCGCCAGCCGTCTCGTCTGGGCCCTTTCCATTCGCTGCCTGTCCCAGAGAGCTTTCTCCTGCTCCCTCTTGGCCTGGAGATCCTAAGGAACCAGAGTTCTCAATGCGAAGGACTACGGGGAACTGGTTTCGGCTCCAGCCCCCGCCGCCCCAGGTGAGGTCCCCCGTTCTGAGACGGAATCAGTACGATGGGTCCACACTCTGACCTCAGCCTCATAAGCTGCTGCCACCAGCCTGGGCTCTGGGACCTGACTGACCTGGGTGCAAGTCTCTCTCTAACTTGCTTCAAGATTTGGAGGCTGCAGCTTCATTTCTCCAATACCATCTTTCTCTTGGGGCTGGTACTGGGACTAACTGGATGGTGAAAGCGTCAACATCATGTTTGGCACAGAGTGTTTGTATGTCTAGCGCTCTCACCCCAACCTGCACTATTGAATCACCTGAGGAGCTTTTGAAAAACTACTTGAGCCGGGACCGGTTTGGCTCAGTGGATAGAGCGTCGGCCTGCGGACTGAAAGGTCCTGGGTTCGATTCCGGTCAAGGGCATGTACCTTGGTTGTGGGCACATTCCCAGTAGGGGGTGTGCAGGAGGCAGCTGATTGATGATTCTCTCTCATCGATGTTTCTAACTCTCTATCCCTCTCTTCCTCTCTGTGAAAAATCAATGAAATATATATGTATATATAAAAAAAGAAAAACTACTTGAGACCACGCCCACACCCAGTTCAATGAAATGAGCATATTTAGGTGGGAGGCAGCTAGGGTTTTAAAAAGTGTCTCAGATGACGCCAGGGGTAGGCACCCCAGGTTCTAAGGTAAAGGCTATTTACCAGGGCAGTCTTAGGTCAGACTCACATTTAATTCCAGACAAACACACTTTTCCCATATTTTGTCAGTCAGAAATATGCCCAAGAGGGGAAGCTCGAAAGGCAACGCTTCCAAGTATATCCAACTTGGGGTGAAACTTCCTTGCTTTTTTAGCCTCTGCAGAGGCAGCATGGCACTATGGGTTGACAAAAAATCTAAGAAATTATGATAATCTAGCAGGCTCAGAGGAGCTCTGCACACAGTTTGAACTTTCCGTCCGCTGTGTAGAGCAGAATTCTGTAACCTAGGCAGCTGGGAGGACTGAGACCTATAAAGCAGACATCTCTCTGAAATCCTTATACATAACTAGACGTCGATGCACAAACATTTGTGCAAGAGCAGCCTGCCTTCCCCCGGCTGCCGGCACCGGCTGCCCCCTGGCGCCCGGGACCCGGGCTTCGTTCCAGGAGCAGCTTTGCTTCGGGTCCGCTTCCTCCGGAAGGACGTCCAGTCTAATTAGCATATTACCCTTGTGTTAGTATGGATAATTTAAAATAGCGATAAGAGTTCTGATTTTGGAGTCAAAAGACCGGGTTTAAGTCTTGGCTCTACCGCTCAATGGTTGTATAATCCTGGCAACAGACTCTTAGCTCCTTCAAGCCTCAGTTTCCAGGTCTGTAAAGTAGAACTAATCATACCTAAAAGAGTGGCTGTACAGATCAAATGAGATTCAGCGGAGTTGTACCCTATGCATACAACGTGGGCAAGTTTAACCGCATTGGTTCAACGGGGTGTTTTTGTAGAGTTTAAATATACTTTTTTTTTTTTTTGTACAACATGTTTAAATGAAGTTCAGCACGTTCACCTCAGTGGAAGAAATAGCTGAGGAAAAATGGGCTGTTTGGGTCTTTTTGAGAGATGTACATTTAAGGTATTATTTTTGCTTAATTGCAGGGATGTTCAAGGGTCATTTTTCTTATACTCACTTAGTTTCTCTCTTAAATACTTGACGTTGGAGCCAAGGCCCCTGGAACAAAGTGGCTCTTCCGTGCAAAAGCCCCCGTGAAGGCAGGTGTGGGAGCTGCCTGCGGGCCGGCCGAGGGCCACGGAAAGCACACTAGAAGGGAGGTATCGCTACCGCCTTAGGAGGCACCCCAGGCACGAGCTCCAGGCCCAGTCAGGGAAGTGTGCTCGGCTCTGATGGACTTGATCCACCTTTCCTGGTAACAGGGAGGCCTGCACCCCTTACAGATGGCTCCCGGGCCAACTTCCTGGTCTTTAGGGTGGGGGAAGGGATACATGCCCTGGAGGCTGGGGAGCCGCAGAGTGCATCATTGCAGAGGTCCTTTGCTACCCTGTGACTTTGACCAGGTCTGGCTTCTTCAAAAAGCCGGTAGGCGAGTAAAACCGTTCTGCAGTAGAGCGGTTTCTGGGACGGAAGTAGAATGTGGGCACGGTGAGGACAGAGGAAGTAGAACACTGCGCGGTGAGGACGAGGCCCCTGGCTGGAGCGGGAACACGGGGCCTACCTCCGGAGGGTCCCGGGGGCTCCTGTCCTCTTCGGGCTCCGTGTGTCCCGGCACGGCCACCGCCGGGGCGGGCGGGGGTCTGCCATCATTTGAACCCCGGCTCTCCTGAGCGGCAGCTCCGGGAGACGGTTGTGACTCTTCTGCATCAAGGCCCGAGGGCAGCGAACCGCGGTCCGGGGCGCCTTCTGTCCCCGGAGAGCTGGAGGCTTCAGACCCACTGGGCTCCGCTGCTGCTTCCCGGCTCCTTTCCTTCGGTGTCCTTTTCCTTTTGACTCCTGACTGCTTTCCTTTGGGAATCAGCTCTGGTTTCTTCTTAGCCTTTGAGTCCTTTGACTTTCCTGGGTGAGAATAATCAGGAACACAGGTATGGAATGTGATCTCTATGCATCCTTTTTAATAACTTAAAATATATATATATATACACACACACACACACAAATATTTAATATGGAACACTTCACAAATCTGCATGCCATCCTTGTGCAGGGGCCATGCTAATCTTCTCTGTATCGTTCCAATTTTAGTATATGTGCTGCCAAAGCGAGCACAAAAGATACATATATATATTTATTAGAGGCCCAGCTGCCTCCTGAGGATGTGCCAGCAACCAAGGTACATGCCCTTGACTGGAATCGAACCTGGGACCCTTCAGTCTGCAGGCCGATGCACTATCCACTGAGCCAAACCGGTTAGGGCTGTATATATTATTTTTATCAAGATGTGGGTGTTGTATGATATCATGCATGCAGAGCTCCTGATACAGTGGGTGTTCAGTAGAGAGGTGCTAACGTTAATACCGTTCTCTCTCTCCGTGATCACAAGTCTCTAGGCAAGGCCAGCTTCCCCTGTCCCTGTCCCTGTCCACCGACATAGTGACGTGGCACCTGGGTCTACTGCTAGGAGACTCAACACAGAATGTGTCCCAAAGGCTCCACCCTGGTTCTCAGGGACAACCCCCGTCCCCAGCACACCGGCTTACCCACAACAGCCTTCGCTTCTCTGCGGACCTTTCCTTCTCTCTCCCCGCGGGGCACCGCAGACTTGTCTGTCTGAGTTCTTTTCTTTCTCTTGACGTTGTCAGCCAACTCCATCTCCTCCTGACGGTGAACATGGAAGGAAAGAGACTATGATTCCGGGACCATGATGCATGTAGGAAGGGGGGGGGGGGATCAAAGGAAGATTATGTTGAACAGGACGGAATGGCTTTGGATGGGAATGCGTGAGGGTTCCAGAGGAAGCGGAGGAGAGTGTGGAGCCTAAGGTTCAGCCTTTGATTTTCAACTGCGAGGTACAATTTCACAGGAGAAAAGAGGAACAGAGTACATTTTATGATCTGCCCCCCCCCCCCCTTTTAATGCTAAATCACAGTCTACAGAGCAGGATCAAATGATTTGTTTCAGGCATCATTGCAAAAAAAAAAAAGAAAGAAAGACACTTTAAACTTTCAGAATTTTAAAATTTTCAGGTAGCATTTCTCATATCAATAGTACTTTTACATTTTTAAAGATACATTTCAAATAAAATATAAGGCATATTTAATTAATAGACTAACTTCAGTTCTCTAGACTCCATGCAAGGCATACTTATAACAACTCAATGCATTTCAGCCAATAGGCCTGGCCCGTCCTCTACATTTCAAAACTGTCACAATTTTCCTGCTGGCGAAGTCAAGAGATAAACCCTCAGCCATTCACATGTAAACTTGCTATCTACTTTCTGGTGTTTACTTGCTTCTTAGGCAGAAATCTTAAATGCTGCTTTAAATGCCTTGGGAAACTAGCCTGTATTCATCTCCACCACCTATAAGGCTAAAAAGTCTGGGGTTTTTATTCTGTACTCGGCAAAAAGTTAAGCCCAGTTCAAAAACTAGGCGCACTCGTTTTTTAAACTGGCCTTTCGCCTTTACATGTGCACAGAAATCCCCGATGCATTCTGGAATATGAGGCATCTTAAAGTGGCTTTTTTCGGTGTCGTTTATCTATTTTTTTAAATTTTATTACTTTTTCAATTTTTATTTATTTTTATTTTTAAGGAAAGAAAAAGATTTTAAGATAAAGAATTATTGGCAGCTGCTAAGAAATTCCTTTAATCTCTTTTACTTGGTTACAAGTAGTTTACATGTGGAGGCGGTGGAAGTGCAGATGGTATTCTTAAAGATTTGCACCCTTCCACTCCAGGCTGTAAGGTTGTGGCTGCACCCCACTTAAACATTCTTAAACTCTCCTGTGTTGAATCAAAAATTAAAATAGGAATAGGAATTTTCTCTGAGCTTTCTGAATATTGGTCACGCAACTGCTTTCTAACCTTTTTCTGGGTTTCATCAACAAACCGTAAGAAAGAAATCAAGAATCTGACTACACTTAACAAAATCTCTTTGAGCCATGAGCGTAGTTTAAAGTGTTTAGAAAGATTACCCATGGCTGAAACCAGTTTGGCTCAGTGGTAGAGCGTCGGTCTGCGGATTGAAAGGTCCCAGGTTCGATTCCGGTCAAAGGCATGTACCTTGGTTGCGGGCATATCCCCAGTAGGGGGTGTGCAAGAGGCAGCTGGCCGACGTTTCTAGCTCTCTCTCTCTCTCTTCCTCTCTGTAAAAATATCAATAAAAAATATATTAAAAAAAAAAAAGATTACCCATGTTTTACTCCCAGCTGATTCAATTTCGCAACAATACACTCCCTCTACCTTACCATTCCTTAAATCTGTGGCGCGCGCAATTCTAGGGAGCGATCCCTCGCCTTACCTCTTGTTGCCTCTTTCGGCCCACGCCCCACCCTTGGGAGCCAGAATGCGGGGGCCTGATGTGGCGGGATCTCCCTTTTCCCTGTCCCCCACGGAAAGAGAGATGAACCAACCGGTTCTAAGGGGAGGTGGCCAGGGATTGAGAAATATTAGAAATAAAGAGAGAAGACACAGAGATAGATTTTAAGCTGGGAGCTAGGAGGGCCGCTGCCCTCCCCTGCTAGAGAGGCAGACTGACGACCTCCTGAGCCACGCAGCACATCTATTTATTCTCCAATCCACCAAGGGGGTTTCACAGGAAAACAAGGAGCCTGAGAGGGCACAGGTTCCACCCACTCCTTCCTCCCCAACAAACAAACACAAGCCAGGAACTAAGGACATCTCCGCACTCCCAGGGCGGGAGTGCCACTGACATGATTCTGCCAATATCCCAGGCCCTGTCAGCAACAATCTAAACAATGTCCAGGTATCTTCCCATTTGGCTCTCTACAGCAGAGGTCTTTTGCTACCCTATGACTTTGACCAGGTCTGGCTTCTTCAAAAAGCCGGTAGGCGAGTAAAACCATTCTGCAGTAGAGCGGTTTCTGGGATGGAGGTAGGACGTGGCAGCTTCCCCACCGCTCCGCTGCGCGGGGAGGACGAGGCCTCTGGCTGGAGCGAGAACATGGGGCCTACCTCCGGAGGGTCCCGGGGGCTCCTGTCCTCTTCGGGCTCCGTGCTTCCCGGCACGGCCACCGCCGGGGCGGGCGGGGGTCTGCCACCATTTGAACCCCGGCTCTCCTGAGCGGCAGCTCCGGCAGCTCCGGCAGCTCCGGGAGACGGCCGCGGCTCCTCTGCACCGAGGCCCGAGGGCAGCGAACCGCGGTCCGGGGCGCCTTCTGTCCCCGGAGAGCTGGAGGCTTCAGACCCACTGGGCTCCGCTGCTGTTTCCCGGCTCCTTTCCTTCGGTGTCCTTTTCCTTTTGACTCCTGACTGCTTTCCTTTGGGAATTAGCTCTGGTTTCTTCTTAGCCTTTGAGTCCTTTGACTTTCCTGGGTGAGAATAATCAGGAACACAGGTATGGAATGTGATCTCTATGCATCCTTTTTAATAACTTAAAATATATATATATATACACACACACACAAATATTTAATATGGAACACTTCACAAATTTGCATGCCATCCTTGTGCAGGGGCCATGCTAATCTTCTCTGTATCGTTCCAATTTTAGTATATGTGCTGCCAAAGCGAGCACAAAAGATATATATATATATATATATATTAGAGGCCCAGCTGCCTCCTGAGGATGTGCCAGCAACCCAGGTACATGCCCTTGACTGAAATCGAACCTGGGATCCTTCAGTCTGCAGGCCGACGCACTATCCACTGAGCCAAACCGGTTAGGGCTATATATATTATTATTTAAAAAAAAATATTTCATTGATATTTTACAGAGAGGAAGGGAGAGAGATAAAGAGCTAGAAATGTCGATGAGAGAGAAACATCGACCAGCCGCCTCCTGCACACCCCCCACCGGGGATGTGCCAGCAACCAGTGTACATGCCCTTGACTGGAATCGAACCCGGGACCCTTCAGTCCGCAGACCAATGCTCTACCACTGAGCCAAACCGGTCTCGGCTATATATATTATTTTTATCAAGATGTGGGTGTTGTATGGTATCATGCATGCAGAGCTCCTGATACAGTGGGTGTTCAGTAGAGAGGTGCTAATGCTAATACCGTTCTCTCTCTCCGTGATCACAGGTCTCTAGGCAAGGCCAGCTTCCCCTGTCCCTGTCCCTGTCCCTGTCCCCGACATAGTGACGTGGCACCTGGGTCTACTGCTAGGAGACTCAGCACAGAATGTGTCCCAAAGGCTCCACCCTGGTTCTCAGGGACAGCCCCCGTCCCCAGCACACCGGCTTACCCACAACAGCCTTCGCTTCTCTGCGGACCTTTCCCTCTCTCTCCCCGCGGGGCACCGCAGACTTGTCTGTCCGAGTTCTTTTCTTTCTCTTGACGTTGTCAGTCAACTCCATCTCCTCCTGACGGTGAACACGGAAGGAAAGAGACTATGATTCCGGGACCATGATGCATGTAGGAAAGGGGGGGGGAAATCAAAGGAAGATTATGTTGAACAGGACGGAATGCCTTTGGATGGGAATGCGTGTGGGTTCCAGAGGAAGCAGAGGAGCAGGTCTCGGAGCGTGTGGAGCCTAAGGTTCAGCCTTTGATTTTCAACTGCGAGGTATAATTTCACAGGAGAAAAGAGGAACAGAGTACATTTTATGATCTGCCCCCCCCCCCTTTTTGATGCTAAATCACAGTCTACAGAGCAGGATCAAAGTGAAGCAGTTTTCACCTCTGATAGACGGCGTGGCCACGATTACCGGCTAAGTGGTTTAAATGAAAGCCAGCCAGCGTTACTCACTGCTGCAGCATTTGCTCGCTCTCAGGAAGCCTTAAACTCTCCCTGTGGGCTGCAACAACACGGAGGCTCCTTCTAAGAGAGGATGGCAGAGCAGGGTCACAGCTACCCCCTCAGTACCTATGATATTGTGACATAGTAAGAAATATACGTTTGGCCTTCCGTCCTCAGGCCCTGGCACAAAGCTCCCAAAACCTGTCATTTCTGGAGCGGGAAGGGAGTACGTTTTGTTATTCATATAAGGCTCCTTTCAACAGCACCTGAGATTATGCTAAGGAGGAGACTTTGGAAAGTCCCTGAGGAGGGGGAACTGGTTGCCAAGGGAAGAAACCAGGTGATTAGAGGGTTGGACCTGTTAGAACCCACCCCCCCCAACCGCAGAGGGGAGAGAAGGGCTGGTGTTTGAGTTAATCGCCCTTCGCCAATGATGTAATCAACCATGCCTGTGTCATGAAGCCTCCATAAAGATCCAAACGGAAGTTCAGAGAGCTGCTGGGTGTGGACACATCCACATGCTGGGAGGGTGGCAGACCCCAAACTCCATGGGGAAGAAGCTCCCACAGTTGGCACCCTGCTGGACTCTGCGCTATGTATTTCTTCATCCGACTATTCATTTGGGTCCTTTACCTTATTACACTTTGTAATGAATCAGTAATAGCAAAAGTAAATGTTTCCCTGAGTTTCGTAGCCATTCTAGCAAATCATCAAACCTTTGGGAATGGGCGGTGAGAATACCCTGCTGAAAGCTTGTTGGTCAGAAGCACAGGCAACAACCGGAGGCTTGTGATTGACAGTGAAGTGGGGGCAGTCTGTAGGACTGAGCCCTGAACATGCTGGGCCTGCGTGAACCTGGGGTAGTTATTGGCAGAGCTGAGTGTAGGACACCCAGCTGGTGTCCCAGAGAGGTGGAGAATTGGTTGTTGTGGGGAGAACCCCCACACGTTTGGTGTAAGTGTAGGGATATGGCGGTTTCCTTTTGGGACCTTTATAGGAATTAGAACAGGCACCCTGTCCTTCAGTTCTGGGGGGCAGGACCTGGTGAGCAGGCCAAAGGCCGGACGTCAGCTCCAATTCGCTCGCTTTGTCAGGTGCCTTTACACAGTAAGCAATCTACACAGCTACCGCGGGAGCCTGCTGGGAGCATGGGCCAGGTGGGGCTTTGTGACCAGGCTCTAGGTCTTCACACTCACACGACTGGGGCTGAGTGGTGTTTGCTGCTTGGGCAACCTCGGTCTAGTCTTCCCTTCTTTCTCTTTGGGAAGAGGAGGTGTGTCGACAGCACCCAGGCTCTCTGGGGACCCAGGCCCAGATTCTGCGAGTCTTCTGTGCAGATGGATTGCGTCATAATCTCTGCCCCTTTGGAAAAAGCAAACCAACAGGACCAAACTAAAGAGAAGACACTGGCAGACAAGGAAGAGAGAGTGTGAACACTGAGCACCCGTTCTCTGTCATTTCACACACCTGGCCGTTTCACACACTGGTGGGCATTTCACACACGTGGTGGGCATTTCACACACTTGGCCATTTCATACACCTGGCCATTTCACACACTGGTGGGCATTTCACACACTTAGTCAACCCTCTTTTTCTGAATAAGGAAGATGAGAAAGTTTGGTCTTCCCTTTTGAGGTTGTCTCAGGCTCAGTTCTAAAACTTAGGTAGCAGGAAAAATAGTTTGCCTCCTTGGGATTGCATGTTTACACCTTCCCTTGAATGACAGAGGATTATCTACCTGAAATTTCTTCTGCCAAAGGCATAGCTGAAAAATAAGGTGACCTTTAAGAAAGATTGCATAAGAAGATGCAGCAACCCATCCATTCCTTTCTGCCCTTGGAATTCTATTCTTGGTCAAATTCAGCCACCAAAAAGTCAAGTGCTGTGTTAGTTTGAGCTCTAGTAGCATTGTCGTCACTGACAGTGTGCCTTGTGAACAACTGAGTTGTTTCCTCTGGGTGAAAAGGTCAGCAGAGACAGCCACAGGGATTTCAGGAGCAGCGACAGCTCCTGTGCGCCAGGCCTGGCTCGGGCACTTTATTTTTCAGCCACATCGGTATTACATTTATTGTGCTGTGCGAGCACAGGGCCTTACTATAGAAACTTCAGAAATATTTGTCAAATGAGGTAAATGGAATTTTCCTGTAAATATACGAGTCTTTAAATCATTCAATGTCACTCTATAAAAACCCACAGAGGTATCCTTTAGCATTTAGGGCTGGGAAAACATTTATTTCCCCCGAGGAACAGGTATGCTGTAAATGAGAACCACAAACCTGGCTGTGTTGCTTTTTCCCTTCCACGTTCAGGAATCTCTGTATCGGGCCTGAAAGCCTGTTCTTTAATCACACTACCTATGACGACTTTTGTGGAGTGCTGGTGTTCTTTTTTCTTTTCCTCCTGATTAAACAATTTCTCTCTCTCGATGGTTTGTTATTGAAAGTAGTTTAAAACCATTTTGGAAAAAGATGAGATATGAAAGTAAACCAGAATTCTTCAGAGAACTGCCTCTCCATCCAAGTGCCCTTTTCCCTTTGTTGCTAGGGAACACAAAGCCTTCTTTCTTAAAAAAATAAATCTTTATTGTTCAGATTATTACAGTTATTCCTCGTTTCCCCCCCCCCCCATAGCTCCCCTCCACCTGGTTCCCACCCCACCCCATGCCCTTACCCCCACACACTGTCCTTGTCCGTAGGTGTAAGATTTTTGTCCAATCTCTTCCTGCACCACTCACAACCCTTCTCCCTGAGAATTGAAAGTCCACTCCATTTCTATGTCCCTGATTCTATTATATTCACCAGTTTATTCTGTTCATTAGATTTTTAGATTCACTTGTTGATAGATATATGTTTGTTGTCACTTTGTTGTTCATAATTTTTATCTTTACTTTTTCCTTCTTCCTCCTCTTCTTAAAGAATACCCTTTGCTGCACTGTTCCTGAAATCCAACACTGGTTTGGTGGTGATGAACTCCTTTAGCTTTTTCTTATCTGTGGAGTTCTTTATCTGACCTTCCAATCTGAAAGCTTTGCTGGGTAATCTTGCTTGTAGTTTCTTGCTATTCATCACTTTGAATATTTCTTGCCACTCCCATCTGGCCTACATAGTTTCTGTTGAGAAATCAGCTGACAGTCATGTGGGTACTCCCTTGTAGGTAACTAACTATTTTTCTCTTGCGGCTTTTAATATTTTCTCTTTGTCTTTTACCCTTGGCATTTTAATTATGATGTGTCTTGGTGTAGTCCTCTTTGGATTCCTCTTGTTTGGGGTTCTCTGAGCTTCCTGAACTTGTAAGTCTATTTCTTACACCAGGTGGGGAAGTTTTCGGTCATTATTTCTTCAAATAGGTTTTCAGTATCTTGCTCTCTCTCTTCTTCTGGCACCCCAATAATTTGGATGTTAGTACGTTGAAGTTGTCCCAGTGGCTCCTTACACTATTTTCATATTTTTGGATTATTTTTTTTTTCGGTTGGGTGTGTTTTGCTTCTTTGTATTTCAAATCTTTGACTTGATTCTTGGGATCCTCTAGACTGCTGTTGGGTCTCTGTATATTATTCTTTATTTCAGTCAGTGTATGCTTAATTTCTGATTGGTCCTTTTTCATATCCTTGAGGGTTATACTAATTTCTCAGAGGTTTCTAGAAGATTTTTGAATAATCTTATAATAGTGGTTTTAAATTCTATATCCAGTAGTTTACTTTCCTCTATTTCTTTCATTTGTGACCCTTTTTCTTTGTCTCCACATTTTGGCCACTTCCCTGTGTTGATAAGAGTGGCCTTGTGTCCCATAGGGCCCATTGGCTCAGCCTCCCCAATTACCTGAGGTAGACACTCTTGGTGCACCTGTTTGTGGGTTGTATGGACAGTCTTATTGTAGTTAAACCTTGATTGCTGTTGGTATCACTGGGCAGAACTGACCCCCAGGCCAATTGGCTGTGAGGACCAGCTGTGTCTACAGTGGGAGAACTGCTGTGCTGGAGACACCCATATGATGCAAGACTTGCTTCAGTGGGGCTTTGGTGCTCACTGAGTCTTCCCCCTGAGTGTGTCTCTTATGGATGTGAAGAGCTGTAATCTGGATGGTCTCACTCTGACCACAGGGTATACTGGCTCTTGGATCTCCAAGGAGGTGAAAGTCAGCCACTGCCTGAGGCCATTCAGCAGGAGCTGCAGAGAGATCTGCAGATTCCTCCTCTTTGTTTGGGGTTTGGAAGTGCCCAAATGAGGCCCAGTTGTGAAACAATGCAGGCTGCTGCTTCTGGGCCTTAGGACTTTTGGAAGCTTTGGAGCTCTCTGACCCAGCTGCAGTTTGTTAGGTTTTAGGTTACAAAAGGACAGGCCATTTACATGCAAAAGCTGCTGTGCACAGCTTGGGTGGGGTTGTAAATTGGATGGGGTGGGGTCTTAGGGAATCACAGGGCAGAGCAAACAGCAATGGCTCCCAGTCAGTCCTGCCCGGGAGAAGTCCCAGGGTCTCTGTGTCCCGCAGCCCCATGCAGGAACAATGATTGCTGTGAGCACCTCTGAGAAAAAGTCTTCCTTATGTTCTGGCCTGATGCCAGACCGTCCAGTCTCTTCCCATATGAGTCTGGGTCCCCAGAGTCTCGCCCAGAACTGGAGTTCAGGGCAATCAGGAGCTTTTATCTCCCTTCTGATAGAAAAAACACAACAGCACACCCAGTTGCCAGCCCATTTCAAGCGTGCCTCCATACCACTGCACCTCTGTACCTCCTACCAGCGCTTTTATTCTTTCCTTCTAGTTGTAGAACTTCCACTCAGCCAGCTTTCCCATGGTTCTGGATGGTATTTGTTTTGTCTTTCAGTTGTAGTTTTAATGTGGCTGTGAGAGGCAGCAAGTACAGGTGTTTACCTATGCTGCCATCTTGGTTGTTCTCCAACAAAGCCTTTTTGACTCAGGAGGGAATGCCTACCCCACCAGGCAGGGGAGGCAGGTTCTCAAGTCCTGGAGGCTCAGGAGAAGCCACAGTAGGTTCAAATTCCAGATGGAGGTAGAGACCGGAAGTACTTAATATATGCTAGCATTTAGTGTTAGTATTACCAGTGTTATTTACTTTACCCACAGCCGAGTGAATGCTGAGAGGAGAAACCCGGGTGGATGGACAGACCTCAGCTTTCTAGGTGTATCTGTAGATCTCAGTTAAAGGGACAAATGGAGAAAGCTGCTTCCACACTGTTAGAGTGAAATGTCACTCATCACCACCCAAAGAGTATGGTTTAAATAGGAAATACATCACCGTACCGTCCTCCCAAGAATCTTTGTTTTTTAGACAGCAGTTTAATTCTGGCTGTCAGAGTATGCTATCAGCTGAGGATCTTTAGAAGAAACAGAAATGAAGTGAATTAAGAAAAAAACCCCAAGCCCAGCCAGTGTGGGTCAGTGGTTGAGTGTCAACCTAGGAACCAGGAGGTCTCGGTTCGATTCCAAGTCAGGGCACACCGCCCAGGGTTGCAGGCTCCATCCCCAGTATGGAGCATGCAGGAAGCAGCTGATCAATGATTTTCTGTCATCATTGATGTTTCTCTCTCTCCCTCTCTGAAGTCAATAAAATTTATTTTAAAAACAAAATAAAAGCAGAGAGGTCCACGTCATTCCAATTTTGAACACTTACGCCTTTTGGACAGTGTCTGGCTTACGCCTCTGGATGTTTTCAGCCCAGGAAGTAATGAGAGGCTTTGGATCTGTGAAAACAGAGAGTACCCTTCATCAGCAAAGGACAACGGTCAGTGGTCCCAAACATGGAAAAAATGTCTACCTGATAAGTAGTCGACAGCATGCAAATTAGAACAGTGAGAGAAGTTATACCTAGGACATTAGCAAATACCGCAAATGACATTAAAATTAGTAAAACCCTTTGGGAAATATGTATCAAGAACCAGAGAAACAGCTGGTCTTTGATTAGGAACCTCACTCCTGGGTATTTATCATAAGGAAATAATTCAAAGGAAGAAATAGCCTTTTGTGCCAACTTACTTATTACAACTTTATTGTTAATAGTAAAAAATTAAAAATAGCTCAACAATGGGAAATTAGGGAAGTAACTTATGATGCATTAATTTGACATTTAAAATTATGGTTGCAAAATAAATGAGCAGTATGGAAGGTGTGATACAATGACAAAAAATATAAACTATAGTATGCTAGAATTCTGTAAAATAGGTATGTAGATGAATAAAGTGTGGAGGAGAAAGTAGAAAAAATAGATGGGAAGGTTTATGTGTACTTATATTTTTCTTAAAACCCTGTGAGGTGATAATATTGAAAAGAAAATTGATTAAAAAACCCCACAAATGTTGTTGCAGGAGGAAGGCTCATGCAGGTCACACAGTTGGTACTCTTTGCTGGGGATGCCAAAGACCATACTGTGTAGATCTTTTATTTATTTATTTTTAATTAAAAATATATATTTTATTGATTTTTTACAGAGAAGAAGGGAGAGGGATAGAGAGCTAGAAACATCAATGAGAGAGAAACATTAATCAGCTGCCTCCTACACACCCCGTACTGGGGATTTGCCCACAACGAAAGTACATGTCCTTGACCGGAATCGAACCTGGGACCCTTGAGTCCGCAGGTCAATGCTCTATTCACTGAGCCAAACCGGTCAGAGCTGTGTAACACTTTTAAAATGAGAAGAAAGTCTAGACTAATACTTCATATTGGACTATCGGCTAACTTTTATTTTAGTTACTGTAAACAATTTTTATTTTAAAAAAATATATTTTATTGATTTTTTACAGAGAGGAAGAGAGAGGGAAAGAGAGTTAGAAACATCAATGAGAGATAATCCCCTACTGGGGATGTGCCCGCAACCAAGGTACATGCCCTTGACTGGAATTGAACTGGGACCTTTCAGTCTGCAGGCTGACGCTCTCTATCCACTGAGCCAAACCAGTTTCGGCTGTAAACAATTTTTAAATGACGGAAGATATATTGCATTGCAAAAAATTAAGAAAACATGAAAAAGCATAAACACATAATTATTAGAATGACTAAAATGAAAAAGACTGACTACACAGAGTTGACAAGAACACGGAGGAATTGGAATTCTCATACACTGCTGGTTAGAATGTAAAATGGTACAATCACTTCAGAAAATAGTTTAACAGTTTCTTAAGAAATTATATATATCATGTCATCTACCCATACTTCCAGGCAGTTTATCCAACAGAAATGAAAGCCTATGTTCATACAAAGACTCGTACACAAATGTGCACAGTAATAGTTCATTTGTAATAACTGAAAACTTGAAACAGCCCCTATGTCCATCAACAGGGGCATGATGAACAGACTGGTGTGTATATACAATGCAACACTCCTCAGCAGTAAGAAGGAATGAAGTAGTGATGCACTCAACAACATAGATGAATCTCAAAAGAATTCTGTGGTAAAAGAAACCAGATAAAAGAGTACATGTGGTATGATCCATTTGCATAAAACTCTAGAAAAGCAAATGCATCGATAGCCACAGAAGGCAGACAAGTGATCGCCTGGGGATGAGGGAGGCTGGGGCGGGGCAGGCATGAGGAAATGTCTGGGAGAGATAAATGTTTTATCTTAATTGTGGTGGGTGGTTTCATGGGTGTATACATATGTCAGAATTTATATAGTAAATCTCAAAAATTCTCACGAGAAAAATTTGTTAACTATATGAGCTGATGTATGCTAACTAAACTCACTGTAGTAATCATTTTGCAATATATTCATATATCAAATCATTATGTTATTCACCTGAAACGAATATAGTGTTATATGTCTTTATCCTTACAAAACTGGGAAAAACTCAAAATTATAGCAATGTTTAATGTTTCAATGACAGAAAATTTTGTAATTATACAAAATTAAAACTAAAAATCTTTTTGAAGCCCTGTCCGGTTTGGCTCAGTGGATAGAACGTCGGCATTCGGACTAAAGGGTCCCGAGTTGAGTTCTGGTCAAGGGCATGTACCTTGGTTGCGGGCACATCCCCAGTAGGGAGTGTGCAGGAGGTAGCTGATCAATGTTTCTCTCTCTTCAATGTTTCTAACTCTATCCCTCTCTCTTCCTCTCTGTAAAAAAATCAATAAAATATATTTAAAAAAAATCTTTTTGAATAACAGAACCTAATATTCAATCTCTGTGTTTTTTTTCATTCTCTTTGAGCAATAGATGCTTGCACAAATTAATTTATTTCTTCTCAATTTTATTTAAAGGTATTATAATTTAAAGAAAGATTTGAAAATAGAAAGTTCATCCTGCCAGTATCATTCTCTTAATAATATAGTCAATCCATCTTCCCATGTTCAATTGTTGTCCCAGAGCCTCTTTTCAACTTGGGCTTCCTCTGCCTTTCCCACACATTAAGGGAGGCATATAGACCAACCTCCAGGCTTCGGAGTGCGGACAAAACTTAATATACAAGGTTGTTCAGGAAACTGAGAAGCTGACTGAAGTGATATCTTGGAATCAGTCTTGACTAGCATGTAATATTAACAAAGCGTGAGAGCTCATTACAGTATTTTCGTGATAAGGGGAACTCTGTGAGGGTGTCTCTCTTTAGCATGGCCGGCTCAGAAAAAGCTGTGTCATTGGGCATCCACTGCCCCCCACAGCTATTTGGAACAGGTCATGATAGGACCAGCAGAGGGCGCGTTTGTATTGACCAAGAGCTGAGGTTCTACACTGGTGTCATCTCACCATTTTGATTAGAAATTGAAACCCTGTCCGTTTTGGGATGGGAACCACAGCAAGGTGATTTTGGTTTTCTCTCTCTCTCTAATAAAATAACCTGATATTTAGGAAGTTCTGAAATAAACCAAGGCAGTATTTTGAATTATATTTACAACTTTTCACTGTTTTTTTTTTTTTTTAAATCTGTAAAATATTTTAAGAATGCAGAGTCTTGCCAAGACCGGTTTGGCTCAGTGGATAGAGCGTCGGCTTGCGGACTGAAAGGTCCCAGGTTCGATTTCGGTCAAGGGCATGTACATTGGTTGCGGGCACATCCCCAGTGGGGGGTGTGCAAGAGGCAGCTGATTGATGATTCTCTCTCATCAATGTTTCTAACTCTCTCTCCCTTCCTCGTAAAAAAAATCAATAAAATATATTTAAAAAAAAGAAAAAAAAAGAATGCAGAGTCTAGAAAAAAATACTGCATCATGCTTACTCATGTACTTAGCACCTAATTTTGTGAAATCTTAACATTTTGCCATATTTGATTCACATTTTCCCCAAATAAATAAATAAGCAGTCCAAGACTTCATGCTATCACATATATGTCACTTCCCTCATTCTCTCCCCCAGAGATAACCATTCTCAACTTGGTACTTACTAGTTGACAGGGTTCAAAATATGTCTCCTTAGCATATTGAATATTTTAAGCTGACGGACCCTGAGAAACAGCGGGGGCAGAAAGGATCTCACGGCCCTGTTCTCCCTGAAGCAGGTCAGGTGAGGGGCCTCCCTTTAGGAAAGGAGCGTCCTGATTCCTGGAAACCCCTTCCTCTCCCCACTGTTTTATAATGCCGCTTTTGTCATACGTGAGTGCTTCCCCGACTCCCCCCCCCCCCCCCGACTGCCCCGATTCTCTATACTTTTCTGTCTCTAAGCAATATCATTTAGCTTTAAAGTAAATTTTAATATTTTTGCTGAGCAAACTCTTTCACTTTGCTTTTGTTCATCATCATATTGGCATTTTTGACCCCTCCTTATGACTTTAGAGATCAACTTACCATGTTCCACCAAAAACCCTATTGGGGCATTTTAAAAATTGGAATTGCGCCCCGCCAATTGGTGTGGCTCAGTGGTTGAGCATTGACCTATGAACCAGGAGATTAGGGTTCGGTTCCCGGTCAGGGCACATGTCCAGATTGCAGGCTCAGTCCCCAGTGTGGGGGATATATATTTTAAAATTACATTTTAAAAATATATCCCCAGTGTGGGGATATATATATATATATATATATATATATATATATATATAAAATTATTTTTTAAAATTACATTTTTCCTGCCTTCCTACATAAACTGTACCACTGATAACTAAACAGTAGAAGAGGGAAGTTTCTTTTTGTAAGAGTTTCCCAAATAATAAGTGAAGAAAGAATGACAAAATTTAACCATCACTATTTTGCAACCTCTCATGGATGAAGAGACAAGCAAATTTAAAATATATATACATTTTATTGATTTTCCACAGAAAGGGAGAGGGATAGAGACCTAGAAACATCGATGAGAGAGAAAACATTGACCAGCTGCCTCCTGCACACGCCCTACCAGGGATGTGCCCGCAACCAATGTATATGCCCTTGACCGGAATCAAACATGGGACCTTTCAGCCCGCAGACCCACGCTCTATCCACTGAGCTAAACTGGTTTCGGCAAGGCAAACAAATGTTAAGTCTCCTGATGGGAGAACACAACGCCCTCCATGAAGTGACTTGCCAAAAGGAAAAACCAAACCTGTCTGTGATCAAGTCTCTAGATCTAAGTACTAACTTAAATGAAATACAGAAGACAGAGGAACCTGTGAAACTACACCACCAAGATGCAATCAACAACATCTAAATGGAGGGAAACTCTACAGAACAAGTGACTCAATTTCCTAAAAATAAACTAAAAGTTTAGTTTATTTCCTAAAAATAAACTAAACATAAGTTGTGGGCAGGAATGGAGGGGAGCCTATGAATTAAATGAGACGTAAAGGCCATATAACCCATTGCAAATGAATCCTAAAACCATTGTAACAATTGTGAAACAATTGTAACATGGAAAAAAACTGATTGTATATTCAAGTACATTAAAGAATAATTCTAATTCTTAGATGCAATAGGATACTGTATTGCTATGGTTATGTCAAAAAATTATAAACCCACTTATCTTTTAAAAAATATATATTTTATTGATTTTCAACAGAGAGAAAGGGAGAGCTAGAAATGCCAATGAGAGAGAAACGTCGACCAGCTGCCTCCTGCACACCCCCTACTGGGGATTGTGCTCCCAACCAATGTACATGCCCTTGACCGGAATCGAACCTGGGACCTTTCAGTCCGCAGACCGATGCTCTATCCACTGAGCCAAACCGGTCTCGGCTAAACCCACTTATCTTTTAGAGATAAATACTCAAGTGTGTATGGGTAGAAGGATATGAGCCTGGAATTGGTTTAGAAATAACATGGGAAGGAGGAAGGAGCTGGGGACGCAGGTGAACAATACTGGCCCGGAGATGGGACATGGGATTCATTGTGCTGTCTGTTCACCTTTGTGTATGTTTGGGGTTTTCCATAATAACAATTCTTTCACAACTGCATTATGAATCATGCTTTATGTTTTAAAACACTTTTTCCCACCAGCGATTTTTATTTATTGATCTACACTTAGTAATCTTGGTGAATTTTGGGGTCTTTTAATGGTTTGTCTTTTAATAGCTTATCTCTGTAGAGGCCCTCGGATTTTCCATGGAGGTAATTCTATTGGGAATGATGACAGTGATACTTCCTTCTTTTCATCCCTTTCCCTCTTGTGCTGGTTCAGTGTTGAAATAGAAACAATGAGCAAGGGCATCCTTATCCTAGTCCTGTTTCTAAAGCGAATACTTCTCAAGTTCTACCATTGCAGTGTGATGTTTACTGCCAGTTTTTGGTAAGTAATTAAAAACATAAGTATTTTTTTATTGATTTCAGAGAGGAAGGGAGATAAAAACATCAATGATGAGAATCATTGATCAGCTGCCTCTGCATGCCCCCTACTGGGGATCAAGCCCGCAACCTGAGCATGTGCCCTGACCAGGAATCAACCTTGACCTCTTGGTTCATAAGTTGTCGCTCAACCACTGAGCTATACCAGCCAGGCGGTAGATACTCTGTCAAAATCAGGATCTTCTAGTCTTAGTACGATAATAGGTGCATTTTATAAATTTATTTTTCCTTTTGCATCTATTGAGGTGACCCTAAAGTTTTTCTTTCACTTCTTTTTTTTAAAAAAAATATTTATATTGATATCAGATAGGAAGGAAGAGAGAGATAGAAACATCAGTGAAAAGAGAGAATCATTGATTGGCTGCCTCCTGCATGCCCCCTACTGGGGATTGAGCCTGAAATCTGGGCATGTGCCCTTGACCAGAATCGAACCTGGGGCCCTTCAGTCTGCAGGCAGACACTCTGTCCATTGAGCCAAATCACCTAAGGCCAGAAACATTCTTCAGGAAGCATCACTTTCTGCTCTGGAGGAGAACTTTCTGGAAGGAAAAATAAAGCAGCAACGGAGCGTGTAGGTCCTCTGGGTTGCTGAGAATTAGCATGCTCTTTGAACCCGGTACCAGGGCTCAGAGAGCAGAGCCTGGCCGAGTCCAGTGACTGCGCAGGCCTCGCACGGACCAGTTCAGGGATTGTGTTCTTTACCTCACCAACATCATGAGGTGACACTGGGTGGTCTCACCTTCCAGGCTGCAGATTGGAGGGCAGGGGCTCGGCCTTCTGGTGTCCACAGCTTTAAGAGAAACCTTTGCAACACTGGCTACCCCTCACAGCTCTGCGGTTGGGCAGCCAGCACACTAGTGTCTTCTGGGGCGGTTTCCTCCTGGGGGCAGAAACTGCCCCTGAGCAAAGGCCGTGAAAACCAAACGAAATTGCACTAAACACCCACAAGCACTGAGTAGAGACTTGGATTGCCTTGGTTTTAATAATTAGCTGCAATTTGCATAATTGTCTTGACCTCTAGACCTCAACTTCATTTATCTGTAATATAAAATGATGTCTAGAGATTTTAAATAATCTCCCAGATTCTTGCTGGCTTAAACAATCGCTGCCATAACTTTGTGACGTTTCTGACTTTGTACCCGTTTCCTGATCAGAAACACACAGATGTAGTTACAGTTCTTTTAAAGAGCCAACGGCTTGAAGTCATAGGAACCTGGGTTCATACCTCAGCTCCTCCGTTTACTGGCCGTTGCCTTGGGCAGGTTGCCTAACCTCTCTGAGCCTCATTTTCCTTATCTGTGAAACAGGGATAATGTTCTTTATCTCATAAGGTTACTGAGAGGCTAACATCAGATAACTAGTACATATCAGATAAACTAGTACTAACCTTTCGCAGATGCTCAGGCTGGTAAGGCTGCTTTCCCAGATTGGGCCTGCTATCCACACCTGGATTTAAGCAACAAAGGACTTACACAGAGGACTCAATCAGTCCCCCAGAGCAATCCCCACCCCACTGAGACCGATTTGGAAAGTAAAGAAGTCATCACGGTCCTGGCCGCTTTGGCTCAGTGGATAGAGCGTCGGCCTTCGGACTGAAGGGTCTCAGGGTTGATTCTGGTCAGGGCACATGCTTGGGTTTCGGGCTCAGTCCCCAGTACAGGGTGTTCAGGAGGCAGTTGATCAATGAGTCTCTCTCATCATTGATGTCTATCTCTCCCCTTTCCTTTCCTCTCTGAAATTAATAAAAATTATATATATATATATATATATATATTTAAAAATCATCATATTACTAACTTAGAGCAAGTCCCTCCTGACAAAGTGCAATCCATGGCTACTAACATTGAAGTCTTAAAGAACTAGATTGAAAGCTAATCTTCCGTGAGTCCTCATTCTGCTTCAGGCATTCTTACAAGCACATGACACATTCACTCCTTTATGTCACAACCACCCCATGAGATAAGTACTGCAGTGTCCCCATTTTACAGATGATGGGGAAAAGCCCAGAGAGTTCAGTAACTTACTCAAGGCCACACAGTAAGTGGTGGAGCTAGGATTTGAACCCAGGGAACCAGGCTCCATAATCCGTGCTAGTGATCACCGTTAATGCTGCCTACCCTTCCACACCCACCATTTTTAAAAGATTGGAAATTCTTTGGAAACATTAGCATGTATCGTTTCTGACAGGCAAATGCCTTCTTTAGTGTCCTGCCCTGACGCTGCCCGAGGGACAGTGTGAATGACCTTTATGGGGCTCAGCAGCAGCCCGCCCCGCTGTCAGGAGGCAGGCAATGTGTTTGACTGACGTGGTTGTTGCTCAGATTTGGCCACATTCTGCGCTGTTTGACCTCTGCTGCCCTCGGTGGGACCTGGGAGCCTCGTCCGCGTTCACAGTCCGCACATGGACTTGGGGTGCGGAAGACTGAGGCCTGGCTGTTGTCGCTCAGCTGTGGAAACGGAGGCGGCAGGATGCTCGCGTTAGCAGGAACCTCGCTTAAAAGCTGGACCAAACCCAGGGAGGGTGCTACCATAATATTGTATTGTCTCATATCCAGAGCTGTGACACCTTGTTAAATGAGTATGAAAATTGTTTTTGTCTAGAATGGCAAGTGCCCTGACCAGTTTGGCTCAGTGGATGGAGCACCAGCCTGTGGACTGAGGGGTCCCAGGTTCGATTACAGTCAGGGGCATGTGCCTTGGTTGCGGGCACATCCCTGGTGGGAGGGGGTGTGTGCAGGAGGCAGCTGATTGATGTCTCTCTCATTGATGTTTCTGGCTCCCTCTCCCTCTCCCTTCCTCAATGTAAGAAAATCAATAAAATATGTTAAAAAAAAATAGAATGGCAAGTGAAAGTGACAGCAAAAGATGTAAACAGAAAGATCAGGGTTAAGGTGAACCCCAGATCCATGACGCACATTCATCTCCAGGCAGCTCCTCTGGTCTCTCCCCTCGGGGTCCAGATGCCCCAGGGAGAGCCGGGTGTCCTTTCAGATGGGCAGTCATTGTGACCTCCTGCTCCACAGGAACATTCACTGAAGGACTTCGGTACACGAATTACTCCACTGACTCCTCAGGCAACCTGTGGCTTCAGCCTCGCAGCGGGCACTGAGGCGGAGGTGGAGGTGGAGATAGCCCTGCTCCAGAGCCTGTGCCCTCCACTCAGCGCCCAGTGTGCTGCTGGAGCCTAAACAGAGCGTCTGATGTGAGCTGGGAAAGGCGCCCCCAGGCATGGGTGCATAGCCTAGTGGGCAGCGCAGGGTTTCAGCTCTCACTTGCTCCCTCTGCTGGACGCCTTCGTACTGCAGACTACAAGCAGAACCCAGGCGACCTGGCCCGCCCAGCTTTTACTCCTTGAGAACTCAGCCTCTCACACGTGCTTTCCCTCCTGCGAGAAGCGAGGAGGAGAGAGAACAGCTCTGCTACCTGAGCCTGGCCCACGCAGCGTCCCCCCGGTCCCCCAGCCCCCCCCAGGGAAGAGCTTAGTGTCTTGCTCAGGGCCTGGGAGTATGAACTATGCCAAAAAGCCCAGTCCCAGGCCCAATATTTCCTAGGATCATCAACATTATGAAATGGAGTCTCGTTTTGGGAGGAGGCCACCCTCAAGCAGCCCTGGGTCTCTCTCTCAAGGCGCTGTCCCCATCTGATGATGGGACGTTGTCCCTCCAGGCGGGAACTGCGGCCCCCTCAGCTGCATGTCCCAGCCCCGTGAAAGCAGCAAACACAGAGGTGGAGGTGCCTGCGGGCCCTTTAGTAATGCCCGCCCCCACCCCGCGTCTCCACTCTCTTCCCTCCACCTGCAGCCACTGGCAGGAAAGAAATCCTTCAGTGAGTGGAAGCATGCTATTACCCAGGTGATGCACTGAGAACCCTTCAGAGCCAGACTGAGCGCTTTGGTCTGCATCCTGACCCCAACCCATGGCCTCGGAGGAGATGGAGGGGCCGCTCCCCATTAGGGCTGTGAGCAGGGCACACTTCCTCCGGCGGTCGCTGTGGTAGATCCTAAAGCCCAGCCCCTGTGTCTCTACCTTGGGTGTAAAGATGGTCTCCTCTGAGGGGTCCTCCTGCTTCTTCCCGGCAGTCCCCTTCACCTTCAATTTCCTGTTGGGTTAGCACACAACAAAAGCACAGAACACCAAGTGAGTGCCAGTCCTCCAGCAGTCCACGCCTTTGGTAAAAAGGAAGCCAGTGTTCAGTTGTTTCTTCTCTTTGTATGTCATCTTATCTTAACTTCCGGTGGCCAGGAAGCCTGCTACCAGTGTGGAAGGCCCTGCGAGGCTGGGTGGCTTAGCGACAGCGCTGAGCAATTTAGGTTCCTCATCCTCCTGTGGGAGGCTCAGCCCCTTCCCCTGGGCAGGGCTCATGCCTGGCATCCACCGGTGTCAACGGGGTGGAGGTGGGGTGAGCAGTGGCAGGAAGAAGAATGTCATAGGCTAAGGCAGTGGTCGGCAAACTCATGAGTCCACAGAGCCAAATATCAACAGTAGTACAACGATTGACATTTCTTTTGAGAGCCAAATGTTTTAAACTTAAACTTCTTCTAACGCCACTTCTTTAAAATAGACTCGCCCAGGCCGTGGTATTTTGTGGGAGAGCCACACTCTAGGGGCCGAAGAGCTGCATGTGGCTCGTGAGCCGCAGTTTGCCGGCCAGGGTCATAGGCGAAGGCCAGCTGGTGGGAGGCAGCGGCGTGCCTCCAGGACGTGAGGGAGGACCAGTGTGAGGAGCGCAGAGAGTGAGGGAAGCGGGAAGGGTGGGAGGAGTCACACCTTTAGGTGTGGGGTAAGGCCTTTGGTTTTTATCTTGGGAACAAAGGGAAGGCACTGAGGGCTTAAAGTCAGGGAGGGAGCAAAAGGGTGAGATCGGCCTTTTGTGGAGAGTCCAGGATTATCACGGATTGGGTTCCTTATCACATCTAATTCCCTCTTCCTTCTTTCTCTGAGTCGCACAAGCTGCTTGCAGTCCCACTGTCTACATCTCCATGACCGCGGCTCTCAATCCTGGCTGCATATTAGAACTCTTCACGGAGCTTTAAAAAAGACCATTCCCGCCAAAACCGGTTTGGCTCAGAGGTAGAGCGTCGTCGGTCTGCGGACTGAAAGGTCCCAGGTTCGATTCCGGTCAAGGGCATGTACATTGGTTGCGGGCACATCCCCGATGGGGGGTGTGCAGGAGGCAGCTGGTCGGTGTATCTCTCTCATCTATGTTTCTAGCTCTCTATCCCTCTCCCTTCCTCTCTGTGAAAAATCAATTAAAAAAAAAAAAAAGACCATTCCCAGGACCTAACCTCAAACATTAAAACAGACTTCTCTCAGCTCCGGCATTTTTAAGGCTTCTTGGCTGATTCTAGTATTCGGCCAGGATTGAGAATCACGGATCTTCTCTGGAAGGGCGGCTCTTTAGTGGCCGAAGATGTGGCAGGTAGAGCCAGTGACCCAGGGAAGCCCCGTGTGTCTGAGGAACCAGCCTTTGGCCTCCGTCCTCTGGATCTCTGATGAGTCCACAGCTTCATGTCAGCTGCGGGGAAGGAAGGACTCTGGTGTGGAGGGCCCTGCAGGTCTCTCCTGGAAGCCCCGTTAGGAACAATGGGCTTTCCAGTTTATTAGCAAATACCCACGCTGCGTTGGGAAGAGACAGTTCATTTTCTGCTGACTTGTTTGACATTCTCCCCTCGCCGGAGGGCTTTTTACCCGTCGTGTTTCTCACTTGGTAACTTAGTGTTTGTAGCTATGAGACAGTCAAACATAGAAAAGCTGGGGCAGTTAAGTAATTTTCTTTCTTTTGCATTTCCACTTGTGGAGACAAAGCAGATTTGGCCTGATGCAGTTAAAAACTCACACCTCGATACATGAAAAGGTTTTAAAAAAATTATTGCAGGAACAACCTGCCTCAGTCATACTAAAATGCTAAGGTGGAAGACTAGAAAGAAGCTAAATTAAATAAAAAATTATTGTTTATACTAGTAAATCCTTTTAATCTGACAGGAAGTTGGGTTAAAAAGAAGAAATAAGCATTCTCCTTTGGAAGAATTTTGAAGCCAAGAGGATAAACCTTGAGTCTTAACAATAGGCAGCGACAAGCCTCCTGGGGCAAGAAATAGTCTCCTCATTTCACAGATGGGAAGATGGAGGAAGAGGCAGGGATTCGGAAATAATATTTTGGAGAGTCCCTGGTAGAAAAGAAACAGTCTTGCCCTGGCTGGGGGGGCTCAGTGGGCTGAGTGTTGTCCCATGCACCAGAAGGTCGCCAGTTTGCTCTTCATCTGCTCACTCAGCTCAGGACCATCACCGCAGTGTGTGTTGTGTGCCAGGCATTGTGCGAGGCTCTGGGGGCGCCAAACTGAAAGACCGATTTGTAAGCAGCTCCCCGATTTCATGGAAACCCGACAAGAAATCTCAACCGCTGCCCTGCAGTGCACAGCGTTGTGACAGACGACGACAGATTTCTGCAGGAGGTGAGGCTAAATTGGGCTGGGGAAGGCTTGTCGCCAGAGGGGCTGGCGCTCAGTCCTGCCGAGAAGGGCAAGCGGGGCAGCTCCTGCGGAGGAGGCCGCGTGCTGTGGGGGCGGTGTGATGGGTCTGCAGGGCGTGGACAGTGGGGCTCAGCCACGGGCCAGATCTTAGGTGGTGCAGTCTGGAGTTTAAAAAAAACCCCCGCATTTGTTATATTTTTCTATTTATAAAAGAAATACATCTTTGATGCTGGGATTTAATGGGAAGGCAAACGGGGACGTGGTGAGGAATCTCAAGCAAGCCAGGGATATGACTAAGCTGGATTTAAAAGGTGCGCTGGCAGCAGCGTGGGCGGGGCGGGGGCCGGCTGGGTGGGATGGAAACAACACTTTGTAAACGCAAACTGCAGCACTGAACCCAGAAAGACAGTTGGGGTGCGGACCTGGGAGTCCGGCGGCCTGGGTTGAAAGCCTGACTCCAGCCTGCACTTCTTGCCTCACAGAACATGCAAGTTATTTAACCTCCGAGCCTTAGTTTCTTCACATGACAGGGGTGGGCCAGGTGACCGTAAGGTCTCACCTGTCCTTGGAGAACCTTCCACCTGCCGTCTACCCTCAGGCATACCACCCCACCCGAGCATGGTACTTCTAGGCCCATAGCAGGCTTTCGTAAGGAACTGTGGGAAGGATGGGGGAGCATGGGGTGCAGGAGTCAGACCTGGGGCTCCGGCGGACTGTGGCCTATGTTGAACTCAGCCTTTCCATCTGTGAAATGGGAGGGGTGATAAATATTGTACAGATTCCTTAAAAGGCTTAAGTAGGAAAATATATCATGTAACAATGCATCTAAAAGACTAATTTCAATACCTTCTTAATGATGGGAGAAAATCAGTATCTCATTTGAAAATTTCAACTTCAAGATAGTACAGCATTTTATGGGTATGAAAAAGAACCCATGGTTTTTCTTTAAAAAAGGAAACTGTTTTATGAACAATTATAAGGCATCTTGTGAATAAGATTAAAATATATTGCCCAGCTAGTGTGGCTCAGTGATTGAGCATCAACCTATGAACCAGGAGGTCATGGTTTGATTCCCAATCAGGGTGTGCTGGAGGAAGCTGATCAATGGTTCTCTTTCATCATTGACGTTTCTGTCTACTTCTCCCTTCCTCTCTGAAATCAATACAAATATATTTTTAAAAGATTAAAATAGGTTCAATCCCACACCCTCTCCCAGGTTCTGACGCTAGAACAAAGGGATACAATTAAATTCCTACACAATTCACATGTTAAAGGCCATTGCATTTGGAGACAGTGTTGTTAAAGTGGTAAAATGAGATCATCAGAGTGGGCCCTAACTCACCACGAGGTAAGGAACACCGACAACCCCAAAGGGAAGATCGTGTGAAGGTACATCGAGGAGAAGGCTATCTACAAGCCAACGAGAGGCCTCGGAATAAATCAAACCTGCTAACACCTTGCTCTTGGACTTCCAGCCTCCAGAATTGTGAGAAAATAAATTTCTGTTGTTTAAGCTGCTCAGTCTATGGCACGTTGTTATAGTAGCCCTTCTGAACTAATATAATAAATACTAAATCAAGGCAATATTTTGAATGCTTGTAGCAAATATCTTTTGTTGCCCAAAATCATCCTCTCTTATTCAGATTTTAAAGATCCAGTTTTCCTCTTTGAGACACTTCTCCCCTCCCTACCCCTCTTCCCTGTGGCTCCAGGCTGGGCCAGTCAACGTGTGCCATTCCCCTGGCCATGCTGATTCATTTGGGCATGGACATGTGACCCAAGTTGGGTCAATGAGATTCATTTCTAGAATGATCTAGAAAAGAGCAGCCGGTGGTCATCTTGCCACCACAGGGAAGAGCCTATCTAAGAGGAAACAGGAAAGCAGAGCTCAGCCATGCAGAGAAGAGAATTGGGGCAAATACAGGATTCTGAATCAAAGCCCCACCTTGCAGAGCTGAGACGGGAGTTGACCAGAGAAGATGTAACATGAGAACCCTGGATTAGCTGAGGTAAGACTCTGCAAAGTCTCTGACAGTCTACAGCACTGGCTAAAAGCCATAACATGTGTCTTTGGTTTCTGTCTTTCCTAGTCACTTCTTATCAAAGGGCGGGGATTTTGTCCTCTCTAGAGGGTAGCATGGAGGACCTGAGACCCTTCCATCCCAAGCCTTGCTAGGTTCCTGATGACTTTCTTTTACTCCATGGTAATTTATTTCCAGTTCATCGAGCTCTGAGGTGGGCAAGAATGGGCAGGAAGAAGACAGAAGGCTGTGGGATGAAAAGGGGGATCAATGTATGGGGCATGCGTTGGCCACCTCCCATGTGCCAGGTGCGGTGTTAAATTGGGCAGAAAGGAGTATTGCAAAGGGGGACAAATGACATCTCTACAAAAGGCACTTAGTACTCTAAACTAGGTGTGAGGCTGACCTTGGGAGAATAGGAAACAAGATGAGACACCTGGAATAGGATTTGCAGTTGACTTCTAAATAGCTAACCAAGAACTAGTCTTCTCTACAGTAGGAATATCGGGTCTACCAAGGTACAGTGGTAAAATGGTGACAGTTATTTGAACTGCTATTAAGATAAAGTGAGTTATATTTGCCTGTTTTATTATGAGGTGGTTCAAGTTCAAGGTTATCCTTTCTCCTCTCTGTTCCCTGTCCCCCACCATCCCAACCAGACACCCAACTGATTTGTCCCTGGCGGCTGGCTGCAGTTACTGTCCTAATTTGTCCTTTCTTCATCTGCTCCAAACTGCCTATTTTCTGTCCCTTCTGATAAAGCAGGAACTCTGAGGGACTTCTGAAGCTGTTTTGTACCATGCAGAAGTGTATTAGCCGAACGCCTGTGTGTGTGTCTATAAAACCCCTCGTCCTCTCAGTGTGAGATCACCTTCAGGAACCGTGTCATGTCGATGTGCAGCTTGAGCATGTAAAATTTCTTTCTGTTTGAACATATCTGCCCTTTATTTATACAACTTTGAGGCTCTCCTGCCTTCTGAGCCGCTGCCTTCCAGGTCTGTGGGGCGGCCTGTGAAGAGAAGCAGAAAGCCCACCTTTCAGAGGAATGATACACAGTGCGACCAGAGTGAGTCTAAATCCCCAAATATTTATAGAAAGTGATTTTTCATCGTTGGAACACTAATAGTAACACCTATTTTTACCCGGGAAGACACAGGGGACCATATGTACACAGAATAACCCGAGACTGGTTATTAATTCATACCTGGCGCTGGTGCAATGGGGAAGTGGAGAAAGGCACCTTACTGTGCCCCAGGGTTGTAATCACTTTAGTTAATCCTCACAACAGCCCTGTGAGGCAGATGCTCTGATTTCCATTTCACAGATGAGGAACCGGAGGCTCCAGGAGGTTAAGTAACTTGCCCAAAGCCACACAGTTGAAATCCCCATCTTCCCAAGACTCCTTTCTTTTCTTTTCTTTTTTTTTTTTTAAAGAATGATCATATTTCTTTAAAAAATATATTTTATTGATTTTTTACAGAGAGGAAGAGAGAGGGATAGAGAGTTAGAAACATCGATGAGAGAGAATCATCGGTCAGCTGCCTCTTGCACACCCCCTACTGGGGATGTGCCTGCAACCAAGGTACATGCCCTTGACTGGAATCCAACCTGGGACCTTTCAGTCCGCAGGCCGACGCTCTATCCACTGAGCCAAACCGGTCTCGGCAAGATTCCTTTCTTTCTTTTTTTTTTTTTTTTTAAATATATTTTTATTGATATTTTACAGAGAGAAAGGGAGAGAGCTAGAGAGCTAGAGACATCGATGAGAGAGAAACATCGACCAGCTGCCTCTTGCACACCCCCTACCGGGGATGTGCCTGCAACCAATGTACATGCCCTTGACCGGAATCGAACCCGGGACCTTTCAGTCCGCAGACCGACGCTCTACCACTGAGCCAAACCGGCTTCGGCAAGATTCCTTTCTTAATGAGATGGTTTATTTAAAAATTAAAAAATATATATATATATATAAATACATATTTTTATTTATCTCAGAGGTAGGGAGAGGAAGAGAGAAACATTAATGATGAGAATCATTGAATATTGGTTGCCTCTTGTACGCCCCACACTGGATTGAGCCCGCTATCGAGGCATGTGCCCTTGACCAAAATCAAACCTGGGACCTTCAGTCCACAGGCTGACGCTCTATCCACTGAGCCAAACCAGTTTTGGCTAGGGCTGATTTTGATACTTCTATAGCTTCCTTGGGTGGTTATTAAATCTGTCTTGCAGCAAATAGAGTTATAGCAAGGTTCTGGTTTATTTCCAAATGTAAAACATGTTTGCCGCGTTAGGAAGAGCCATTTGAACAAATCGAGCAGAGAGCGAAGGAAGACGGGCTAATAGAGGAGTCTGGGAGGTCCCAGGGGCTCGCAGTCTTGGGGCCATGCCTTCTCCCGTCACCACAACATGCAAATGGCGCCCTGCTTCAATGCACTGCCCAGTTGGATGTGAAGTTGTTTTCCAGCCCAAGTCTTTACAGCATCATGGGTGATCATTCCGGGATGCGAACCAGTGTCCCTCCTCTGCTCAAGACCTTCAAAGGCCTTTGCCCTCAGGATGAAGGCCGACCGGCTAAAAAGGTTCACAAGACCCTTCCTGCCTCATTTAGTCATTCAACTGATATCTACTGAGCGACTTTTCTATGCCCAGCAGAGCAGATACGGCAGCGCAAGAAGCAGAGAGAAGGCACCACCCTCTGACACTGCACATGCATTCCACGGAGAGGGAGGAGACAGTGAGCAAGCAGGCCATGCGTTATGTCTGAAGGTGATTCGTGATATAAAGAAAAGTAAAGCAAACAGGAGAGCAAGGAGTATCTGGGAATGCAGTGGAGGCTGCAGTTTTAAGCAGGGTCGCCAGGGAAGGTCCTACAAGAAAGCCATGCGTGAGCTCTGCAGAGGGCGAAGGGAGGGTCTGTGGGGCTCTCTGACGGAGGTGCTTACCTCTCTTCGGAAACAGCCAGCTCAAAGGGCTCCTCTCAGTGCTGACCGTTCAGTTCCTGGACAAGGCCAGCAAGCACGCCCTGCCCTCTCCTGGGAACACACTCCTCCCTCCCTTCCAGTTCCTTCTCATCCTTCAGGTCTGGCTTATCTGTGCTGCTCACAGCATCCCAGAGCACTGAGCACTCCCACCAGTGTCTGACCGGGGCTGGGAACTGAGGCTGCAACCGAGGCACGTGCTCTTGACCGGAATCAAAACCGAGACCCTTCGTTTCGCAGGCGGACGCTCTAACTGCTGAGCAACCAGCCAGGGCCCCTTGATACATATTTAGCTGAACGAAAGAATAACCATCGCGTTGGGGACAAGCTACAGGCTATGGCCCAGCTCAGTGCAAATGCAAAGGGCCAGTGAGGTCACCTTTTCAGGAAGGGTGTGTCCACTTCAGGGGCCTGTCCTCCGGCGGCTCTGGCTCCTCATCCCCAGGGGGAAAGGGCTTTTCCAGGGCTGACTTGCTGGGGTTGCATACATTAGTGTGCCATGAGGTCACCCTGGGTGTGGGTTTGATCATTTCTGTATTTTCTAGGAGACTCACTCTCAGAAGTCTGTTTCTCTGGGCTGTCAGAAACACCCCTCCCGTAGCACGTATATACTTTTCAGTCTTAATGATGAATTAACGGTTAGTGGGTCCTCACAAACAGCCATCATTCCAATGAACATTCACGCCCTTTTCCTTTGTTTTGAAATATGGCTAGAGTTAAAGAGTTTTCCGGACAAACACATATCCACTTTTTTTTTTTTTTTTTTTTTTTTGAGATCTCAGCCATATATTTGATTAGCTTCTCTGGGTGAGATAGCCCTTCCCTTGTTTCTAGATCAAATGAACGCATTTTGTCCAAGCTAGAATCAGCAAAGCATTCCAAGCTCTCTAGCTTCCAAAATGCCTCATGAATCACTGGGTGGAATAATAGAAATGTGACAATATTGATTTAAGGGAAATTTCTCCACTATCTCCGAGAGACAATTCTGGGTTGGGCTGGAGGACAAACAGCATAGCCAAGCCCAGTCCCAGCGGCTGGAATTACTGTAACTCCTCATGTGGGGTTCAGATTGAAGAGTGGGGAGTTGGGAGGCTTTGAGAAAGTCCCTTCAAAGCACTTGGCCTATAAATCTTTTGATAAGACAATTCTCTTGACTATATGGCTCATCTCTCTAACATCTAGGGGCCATCAATTCTAGCTTAATGGAATGTTTGCAGAGAAGGCTCTGTCGTCACTGGAATGTGAAGTACTGTTTGCTTATTATGTTCAAGAGTTCTAACCAGTAAATGATAGTGAAGGGGGTTAGGGAGATGGGAGGAAAGGAAAGATGAACTATACAGAGAGGATTCTGAGAGGCAGTGAGGAGAGAAAGTCAGAAAATTGGAGCCAGGAAAGAAAGCTATGCTTTGGGGCTGTTTATTTTTATTTATTTATTTATTTATTTATTTATTTATTTTTAATATTTTTTTATTGATTTCTTACAGAGAGGAAGAGAGAGGGATAGAGAGTTAGAAACATTGATGAAAGAGAATCATCGACCAGCTGCCTCTTGCACACCTCCTACTGGGGATGTGCCCGCAACCAAGGTACATGCCCTTGACCGGAACTGAACCCAGGACCCTTCAGTCCGTAGGCCGACGCTCTATCCACTGAGCCAAACCGGTCCGGCTGGGCTGTTTATTTTTAAGACATATATTTTTATTGATTTCAGAGAGAAAGGGAGAGGAGACAAAGAGATAGAAACATCAATGATGAGAGGGAATCACTGATCTGCCGCCTCCTGCACACCCCACACTGGAGATTGAGCCTACTACAACATGGGCATGTGCCCTGACCGGGAAATGAACTGTGATCTCCTGGTTCATAGGTCGATGCTCAACCCCCGAGGGGTGGTTTTTCATTGATTCATTAAATTGATCTTTACTGAATGATAGTGTATGTGTCAGACAAACAAACACATGAGTAAGCAAGATGTTAGGGAGTGATAACTCTAAGAAGACAATGAAATGATGACAGGATGGAGGTTGATGGGGTGGGACTTGCCTTTGGGTGACCAGGAAAGACCTCTCTGAGGAGGTGACCTTTGAGCAGAGAGCTGGGTGACAATTAGGAGCCATTCCTGGAAGGGTCTATCTTTAGCACTCTGTGTATCTGATTATTCAGAGGTAGGACCAGGCAGGGATTCTTTGACAAGGAAAGTAGAATTTCTGATGTCTGCCTGTTCTGCCCCAGCCTCCCGGCCCCCTCCCTGCCCATGTGAGGCACCCCTCTGTTTTCCGAGCCATCATAATGGACACTGGCAGCTCTTGGGCTATTTTGAGAGCAAAGACTGCAGAATAAGAAGTGAACAGAAGGTCTCGGAAGGTGCAGAGGGGAGAAGGAAACACAAAGTTAGACCGAAGGGTGCAGATGGGGGAAGTAGGAGAAATCAGAGACGCCTGGAGCTTTTTTGTTTCTTCTCTGTGCATGCTGTACTGGGGTGATCACCACGCGGAGGGAAGGGCGAACTGTGGAGCAGGAAGTCAAGCCCCTCCCTTCGCCCTGCACACGTTAGTGTTTTTATGTCCTGCTAGAAACACCTGGAAGCCGTTCCCTTCAGTAAACGAAACAATAAAGATTAATGAGCTAATGGGGTAAGGCTGATTTGAATTGCACAGAAGGTGTTGTGTAAGTTCTTGGCATTTAAAACGCTATCTGACATTTAAAGGGAGAGGACTGCTAATGAATTCAAGATCTAACACTCCGAGAGGCCGAGCCGTGGAAAACCCGGGATTATTATCTTGCTGTAAACATGATGTGACTCAGTAGAAAGCCAGAACAAAAGAGAGCCATCAGCTGTATGCCAATATCCATATGCGCGCGCACACACACACATAATGCAGCCAAACTTACAGAGGACGCCCTCAAATTAAATAAATAGTTCCTTTCCTTTCTTTTCTTTTTTTAAATATGTTTTATTGATTTTTTACAAAGAGGAAGAGAGAGGGATAGAGAGTTAGAAGCATCGATCAGCCGCCTCCTGCACCCCTCCCCCCCCACGGGGGATGTGCCTGCAACCAAGGCATGTGCCCTTGACTGGAATCGAACCCGGGACCTTTCAGTCCGCAGGCTGATGCTCTATCCATTGAGCCAAACCAGTTCGGCAAATATTTCCTTTCTTAATTTTGGATTATAACATCTGAGCTACGGACTCAAGAAGGAATGCTTCTCCCCAACAATTTTTCCTCCTCCTTCAACGTGTGTATTTTGAAGGGTCACGACGGGGGGCTGGCTGTTCAGCCATTGGGATGTCTTACCATAAGGAGGAAAGGAGATGGCTAAGGTGACTGGACGTCCCACTTTAGGCGGGACAGTTCTGATTTTTAACAATTTGTCCCGCATCCCGCGGCGTTTAAAAAAAAGTCCCAATTTTGGAAAGATTCTATTAAATCTTTTGGACTTTTTAAAAAACGCCGCGGGACGCGGGACAAATTGTTAAAAATTAGGACTGTCCCTCCAAAAGCAGGATGTCCGGTCACTTTATAAACCCAACCAGCTAGCTCTCCACCCAGGGGTCCCCCAGAGCCGCGGAAGATACGGATCTGTCCTGCAGGCGTCTCTCAGGCCCTCCTCTGCCCTCACTCCGGTCTAATTGGGGCTCCCGCCTCTGAAGCTGCAGCTTAATGGCTCCGAGAAGGGCTATTATCTCTCATTAACGAGGCTGCAACACTCTCGCTGCTAACTGCCTCCCACGCAGCGCACAACTCCATCCTCCGGGAGCAAGCTGCCAGGAGGCTCTGGGAACCTGTGGGCAAGCTGAGCGGAGGAAGAAAACAGAAGGCGGGAGGGGGGCCTTTGGAGCCAAGATCTGAGGTGTGCCGGGGCACGCACCTCGCATTATCTTCCTGCGGGGAGGGCAGGGGCGGGAGGCCGTTGCCGAAAGCCTCAGGTGGTCCATCAGGTTGTCAGATGACACCTCTGTGCACCAGGGCGCGTGCCCCCTCCTGGGAGCGAGCAGAAGGAGCGGAGCCAGTCTCTCCTTAGGGCCACTGGCCCCCTACTTGGCGGAGTCTGTGCCCCCTCTTCCCTGGGTGGAGCGGGGCGGAGAGGCTCTGAATCCCCGTGGGGATGGATAGATCTGAGAGATTTAGTTATTGGGACTAGGTGGGAGGAGGGAGCTGGCATTCTGAGCTTCCCCTTGGCCACGTCCCCCGATGGGGTGGGGACCAAATCCTGGAGAGGGCCACTCCTGCCAGGACCTGTGCCTGGCCTTCCCAGGCTGTGATTTCTTGCCCACGGAGCCTGCGGGCCTGCCAGTGGGCAGCAGGGATGGGGTCACAGGTGGGGTTGAGGGGGGATGGAACTCTTTGGGGCTCCTACGACTGAGCTTCCTAGAGGGATCGGAGTGGACCAGTGGCTTCTTATATCCTATCCACTTGGAGGGGACCTTGCTGGTGCAAGGCTGGCCACCCCAGCCACGCCCAGCTCCTACTCGGAGACCGTCTCCAGGTTCCCGGGCCTCTGGCCATGGCTTCCTTATGAGGAGACAAGGGACTCCAACCGCAGTGTGGCCCGCTCGGCACAAGGCTGCTCGGCCCCCTGGGCTCCTCACGCTCCTCTCAGCCACCTGCGCCCTGGCCTCCCCTCACCTTCTCAGGGCACTTTGGAGCTGGTGAAACGGGCCGAGGGACAGCTTTAAGACAACTCCAGGAGATAGTTTGCTTGGAAGCCAGAGAAGAGCTTTCTTGTTCCTCCCTGTCACGAATGTTGGTCTCCATCCACTTTCGTACTCTAGTCTACGGAAGGAGATTTACACCGAGTGTTTAGCACCTTAGCAGAAGGGCTAGCAAACGTGAGGCCGGGAGGAGAAAGGCTGCAGCCTCCAGACTCAGCTTTTGTGAGGGGCTCACTGGGTAACTTTTTAAAAAATATATATATTTTATTGATATTTTACAGAGAGGAAGGGAGAGAGAGAGCTAGAAACGTCAATGAGAGAGAAACATTGACCAGCTGCCTCCTGCACACCCCCTACTGGGGATGTGCCCCCAACCAATGTACATGCCCTTGACCGGAATCGAACCCGGGACCTTTCAGTCCGCAGACCGACGCTCTACCACAGAGCCAAACCGGTTTCGGCTCACTGGGTAACTTTTGCCAAGTTGGTCAGCTTTCCGTGCCTCAGTTTCCCTACGTCACTGTTCTCCTCGGGGAGTTTTTGAATCATGAAACCCAGGCCTCTTCAATTCCAGGGCTTCCACGATCTGGAAAGAAGTCTTATCTTGGAATTCTAATTGATATTGTTCTCAGTTTAATGAAGTGCTTTGTTGACACAACAGAATCATTGTTTATCTGGCTTAGCAGGAGCTGGAGGAGAAAAAGTTTAAGCCAAAAGAGTGATCTCTCCTGCCCCAGGGGAGGTGGAAAGGAGCTTTTGCTGTGAGGGGGCGTCTGGCTGCCTTCAGGCTGGGACTTGGCCTGGTTTGGAGATGACGCACTGCACCTCGTTTAGCCTGGGAGGTGGGGGGTGGGGGGTGGGGGTAGGAGGTGGGGGATGGGAGGTGGTGGGTACAGGGTGGGAAACCGGAGCAAGTCCCTAGCTCCTTCTAAGCCCCACCTTTATTTTAACCCCAAATTTGCGGGCTTTCCTTGTTATGTTGGCTCTGGCATGACTTTTCCAATCTGACAACAGAGAGATAGGGAATCTCAACTTGCAAACTGATCTCACTCTGAAAAGGTCAGTTCGAATCAGTTGATTTTTCACTAGAAAAAGAAATGTTCCCCGTGGTATTTGTATTCCCACACTGGCCCATAAAAGCTTATCTAAGCCATAATTTACTGGACAAGGAGTTGAACTAGTCCCGGTGATGCTGGGACTGAGGAGGCTGGGAAGAAAGGAAGAAATGCCTTTTCCCTCTCTTTCCTGCCCCTTCTCCACTGGCGGGCTCCCCGCCCCCCACCCTGCTGTCCTCTGGCCTCTACCTTTTTCTCAGCAGCGCGTGCTGGGGGGGGGGGGGGGGGGGGCGGGGTGGCTGGGGCCCTGCCGGACTCCCTGCCCCGCTCTGCCCCGGCCCTTAGGTGCAGAGCAGAAAATGATTCAAAGAAGGTTTACAGTGAGATATGAGAAACCCAGAGGAGTCTCGAGGAGGCAGAACTGCAAGCAGTGAAACAAAATTTCAGACTGTATGGAGGATCCTGGAGGGGTTGGGGGTAGGGCTTGGGGGAAACAGTTGGTGGATTGGCTCAGAGTCCTGCCTTTCACGCTTCTCTCTTTCCATCTCCGAATCCTTCGATGGTACACAAGCTCCAAGCTCTGTTTTAGAATGGCTGTCATGGCAGAGGGCGGGGGATGGAGTAATAGTCACTACTGTAATTTATTGGGATTGCTTAGTGACAAGCATTGTGCTAATCCTGCTCCATATGTTGTTTCAGCTAATCCTCGTCATGACCCCATGAAGGAAATATTATCCTTTAGAGATGAGGAAATTGAGCCTCAGAGCATTAAGTAACCCGCCTGCCACCCGAAGGACAGGGCAGAAGAAGCTGGATCTCAGCGCAGCTCGATGGGGTTCCCAAACCAGGAGGCCACATGCCGAATTGGGCCCCGTGTGTGGTGACATGTCTTCTCATCTGCCAAGATGGGGTTATAACTGTATCTGCCCCACAGGGCTGCTGTAAAGGCTAAGGGAGACAGTGCTGAATAGTTAACCTTCCCATAGTTAACCTCAAACACATGGGCTGTTATGACCACTTAAAAGTATCCTCTCCGGACAACGGCGAGGCAACTGTTGAAGCTTATGACAGGAACATTCATGACACTATTCTCTCTACTTTTGCATATGCTTCAAATTTTCCGTAATAAAAATACAAAAGAAAAAGAAATAACTAGGCACATACTATGTGTCTGGTTGGAACCAGCAGCCAGCAAATCAATAAACAAAGACTTACTGGAATAAATAATAGTCTAAGTAAAAACTCAACAAACGAAAGCCTTGATTTTGTCATTAGGAACAAATTCCTCTCTGTAAATTATCCTTAAATTGTCAATGAGGTTTTTGGGTTGACAAAGTAATCCTGTGGTTGAACCAAAAGATCTTCAAAAAAACCTTCGCGAAGTTTTACAAGGAAAGCTATTTGGGAAGCCAGGAAGAGAGGAAGGGGGAAGGAGCATGGAACTTGGGGAAATGCTGTCCCAAGCCTTTAGAAATGAGGAACACACGGTGGGAAGTACAGCATACTTCCCTCGATGGGGAAATGCAGACTGTTAATTCTCCTACAGACCAGCCCAATCTGACCTATCAGCCTCAATCCGCACGAACCCAAAGCTTTTCCAGAGGGTGAGATACCCAATTGTGGCAGCCAACAGAAGGAAGCATCTGCAGAGTGTGGGGTTGGTAGAGAAATGTCATCTGAACTTCCAAATCATTATCACTGGAAATAAAACAAGCACGATCTCCAAATCCAATTTAGAAGATTAGAGTTTTTTTCTACCCGGGACATGGACCTTTTGGTCAACAAAAGATTCATCTATCTCACCCCTTAGCTCCCATGGGCCAGGAACTGTGCTAAAATGCTAAACACATGGGACACAAAGGTGAGTAGGCAATTTAGAAAGAAAGTCTGTCTTTACAGAAAGTATAGCCTGTTCTTTTAGACATCAGTCAAAAAGTTCAACAGAAGGTAGGGTATCAGAAGGACCTTTGTACAAAAACTTAGTGTGTCTACAGGTGTGTGTGTGTGAGTGTATGTGTGTGTGTGTGTGTGTGTGTGAGTGTGTGTGTGTGTGTGAGTGTGTATGTGTGTGTGTGTGTGTGTGTGTGTGTGTGTGTGTGTTTTCTTTGTCCTGAAAGAGGAAGGCTGAAAGGCGATATGAACACCATCTGTGAAACCACCGAGGAAACAGATGGGGTAAACACAGGTTTATTCAACCTAAATCCCAGTGCACTAGAATTACAGGTTGCTCTTTGAAAGCCAAAAGAGGTAAATTTAGACCACATAAGATCAAATATGAATTTCTACTGTTGTAAACTCATGAAACCTGAGGTCAAGAGGTAATCTGGGTGGAAACAGAAGTGGCTTTGTGAAAAGGGGAAAAGGGACACGAGTCCAGTGTAACAGGATTTTTAGGGCACTACCAGAGTTCTAATCCCTACAAAGCAACAAAACCAAACCCAAGACAAAGCCCGTGAGAAAGGATGTTTGCTCTCTCTAACAGACAGAAAACGGACTCTGAAATCTGGCGAGGTTTCTTTCTTATTTTAAACAAAGATGCAGCGATTCTTGGGTAAGCTAACTAGGTTTGTTCTTTGATACTCTTTACTGACCGCCTCTCTGAGCGGACACTCTATAAGCCTCCCGCCCAGGATTACAGAGAGCGATCTGGACGGACAAGAGAGTTTTATACTTTGAGATGCAAACTTTTCAGAAAAAGAGGCAAATTCGTTGTTCCCAAGGCCTAGGGTCAGAGGCATAAAATGCTGAAAGGGACTGAGATCCTTAAAAGGAGAATTCTGATAACTCTATCCAACAATCTAATAAAACCTAATGAATGTTAAATAATGTTAACCAACAGAAGTTAAAAAAATAATGGCGCTATGCTGCTGAGCCTTGTTTAGTTTTCTGTGCCCTTGCTTTCTGTGCCCCTCGGTCATGCTAAGCCAGACTTAACACCAGGTGTCCTCATGATCTATTTTTCCATCTTACAGGGAGAATTTTGAAAAAAAAAAATGAAAAACAGGAAGACAGACTAAAAAGAAACTCAACCAAACACATCCCTAATTTCAAATTAGCATGACTGCATTTTTTTGGATGAGTTATATGCAAGTCTTTTCCTTATAGATTCATTTAAAAATATTTTTATTGATTTTTATTGAGGAAGGGAGAGAGGGAGAAAGAAACATCAATGATGACAGGGCATCACTGACTGTCTGCCTCCTCTACGCCCCCTACTGAGGATCAAGCCCGCAACCCGGGCATGTGCCCTGACCGGGAATCAAACAGCGACCTCCTGGTTCATGGGTTTATGCTCAACCACTGAGCCACACTGGCCGGGATATACATACATTTTTACAAACATATTGCAGCAGTCATGGTTGATATCACTTTGACTTCCATTTTAAAAATCAAAGATAGTTCTCAACTGGCTCCGGGGACATGTGGCGAGGTCTGGAGACATCCTTTGATGGTCACCTCTGGGAGTGTGTCACTGGCACTTAGTGAGCAGAGGCAAGGGATGCTGCTCTGCAACCTACAATGTACAGGAAAACCCAAGCAGCAAAGACCGTCTGGCCCCGCATGCTGGGGGGTTGAGGTTAAGAAACCCTGTTTCATACCATTGGTATTAAATCACAATTTCTAGTTGGAACAAGCATCGCCTTTTTATGCCTGAGTTAAACCCCTCACTAAGAGGGGTACGTCACAGTTAACTCTCCAAGGTTGGCCTGTCAGTAGGCTGTTTCCCATTTTTCTCTATTATAGATAATGCTGCAATAGACATCTTCGCTCATGTTTTTCCTGCTGAATTATTCCCTTAGGATAAGTTCCCAGAAGTCAGAAACACTGAATCAATGGCTAAAAATATTTTTTCAGGTTTTCACAAGTCATATTGCCATTTTGCTTTACACATGGATTGAAACAAATCACACCCCACCAGAAGGGTGCAGGTTTTACCCAGACCTTGGCAGTTCTGCGTGTTCTGTTGCCTTTTAAAAAAGCGAGAGGACACACACATCTCAAAGAGAGCATTGATCTTCCGTTTGCCTCAATTTGCATTTAAAGTGCCACTCAGGAGGAATATTTTTCCATATTTGCTTTCTATCACTGTTTTATTGTTTGTCTTTTGATTATTTTTCCGGGTTCTCAAGGTTTTCCTTTTATTTATTTATTTTTAAAAAATATTTTATTGATTTTTTTACAGAGAGGAAGGGAAAGGGATAGAGAGTTAGAAACATTGATGAGAGAGAAACATCGATCAGCTGCCTCCTGCATACTCCCCACTGGGGTTGTGCCCACAACCAAGGTACATGCCATTGACCAGAATCGAACCTGGGACCCTTCAGTCTGCAGGCCAACGCTCTATCCACTGAGCCAAACCGGTTTTGGCTCAATGTTTTCCTTTTAAAATTGAACAAGATCTTTACTGAATATAGATAATAATGCTGTTTTAGTGAATGCAATTATTTTTAAACTTAAAAAGTTTTACTTTCACCCCCTCTCCCTCCAGCATAGATATGTTAATGTTTCCTCCTAGAATTTTCATTTTTAATACTCTTGTTAGGTGCTGGTCACCTCAGCCACACTGCAGCCTCTGGGGGGACCATCGCTGGCGATTGATGTCAGCCACCATGTAGGAACTGCGCTGGTCTCTGACAGTATCCCAGGCACGAAATTTCTCTTAATCAAATGAAAGGCCTTAGGAGGTGCCACAGGCAGGAAGGGGAATCCATGTGAAGGAGACGATCACATTCCGTGAGGAGCTCGCAGGACCCGCATTAAAAAAGGGCACCATACCTTTAGGACCTCAGAACTGGCAACGCTCCATCTGCAGCTATTATTAATATGCAAAAAATGCCTTATAAATACTTGATTCTGTTCGCAGTGGGGAGGCCGCTCATTTGAAAGAGGAAGTGGGAGCTTGGAGTTGAAACACGTCTGCTTGTCTCCTTTTCCTTTTTTCCTTGCTCTTTTCATCTCCACATTTCCCCTTGTAGTTTTCTGCCCCCTCCGCCCCCCGACTCAACCCCCCCTCAACCTCTCTCCTCCAACTCCTAGGGAGTGGTTGATGCCAGCTGCTCCTCTCAGTTCTATTTATGGATGGACCTCCGAGGCCCTGGTCCGCCGCCAGGTGTGGAGGGGTGTCTCAGGAGCTAGGCCCACGATTTGCCATCCTGTGTATTGGGAGGCAGGCGCCCCGAGTCCTCCTGCCCCCTTCCCGGCGCAGACCCCACTTAGGAAACGCACCGCACAGGCGTTTAAATCCAGGCAGTACCGCCCGGCCTGCGTGGCTCCGGGGCTGAGCATCCTCCTATGAACCAGGAGGTCACGGTTCCGTTCCAGGTCAGGGCACATGCCCGGGTTGTGGGCTCATCCCCAGTGTGGGGCATGCAGGAGGCAGTTGATCAATGATTCTCTCTCATCCTTGATGTTTCTACCTCTTTCTCCCTCTCCCTTCCTCTCTGAAATCAATAAAAATGTATTAAAAAAATAAAATACATCCAGCCAGTAGGGGGCATCCGTAGGCAGCCTCCGGAACCCTGTATCCATGAACCCAGTCACGTCTGCCAAGCACCCACCAGCTTTCTCTCTTACCCGCCCCTCAGGAGTTATCTCCCAGTTCTGGGTCTGTGACTTCTCCCTAAAGCGTGGGGATACCGAAACATCCCACCTTTGGGGTTTCTTCTCCCCTTGCAGCCTGCACCGCGATAAAAATGTGAAAGCATTTCATGTGACTGGACTCCTAATATGGGAAGACCCCAGTGAAGGAGGGGGAGGGGGAGTCAGTGGGGAGTTGGAGGGAGGGAAGGAAGAGCAGAAACTGCTGATGCTGATAAAGATCAATTCTGTGTGATAGCCCAGCCGGCTTCGGCGAGGAAGGCGACAGTGAGCGGAATCCATCAAGGTAGTAACTGAAATCTGCTGGGCAGAAATTTGTTCCTAAATCCTTTCCAGATGCTTTATAGTAACTCGAAATTAGTCGTTTACATGGAGTAGGCTGAGGAAGTAGTTAAAATCGAAGTCAGTGATTAATCTAATAAAGGACCATTACCCTCGAGAAGTTGGGGGGGGCAGGGAGGATACCACCCCCCCTCCGCCTCCATCTTCTCTGTGTTTGAGGGCTGGTGGGGCTCCCTAGACTTTTCCTTAAGTGGTTTTCCTTTTGGGGGCTGCTGCTAGAGGAGAGAAGGCAACTGGCTCTGGGGGGAACGACCCCCCTCTTTTCACGAAGGAGGCACGTGACGTTCTCAGAGCAGCTGGTTTTGCCTCGGCCTCATGGGTGATCCCAGGGTCAGAGTGTCAGACCCTCGGCCTGGAGTTCCTCTGACTGCAGGTTAACATTGCCGCCCGGGACTTAATCTGACACGACCGAGCCCCTCTTTCATTGCAGGTGATGTCAGTTCTCCTGAAACAGCCACGGGGCTGGGTGAAACTGGAGTGTGTTTAGGGTATGTGAGGTATTTGCAGGGCCTGTGGAGTTGTGGAATTACCAAAATAGAGCATATGGCCTTAGCCAGTTTGGCTCAGTGGATAGAGCATCGGCCTGCGGACTGAAAGATCCAGGTATGATTCCGGTCAAGGGCACAAGCCCGGGGTGTGGGCTCAATCTCCAGTAGGGAGCATGCAGGAGGCAGCTGATCAATGATTCTCTCTCATCCCTGATCTTTCTATCTATCCCTCTTCCTCTCCCTTCCGCTCTGAAATCAATAAAAATAGATTTTAAGAAAATATATAGCATATTATCTTTTCCATAGCTACAGACTCTCTTAAAACAAGTTTCTTGAGCCCATATAAAGTGTGTCTTCAAAGTGGGAATGTATATTAAAAAAAAAAAAAAGCAAACGTTGGCTGTGGCTCGTCAGCGGTGGGAAGGGATGGCTCCGCGGAGGCCTGACCGGGCCTGGGTTCTAACGGGGAGAGTTCAGGCCCTTCCACAGAGCCAGCTAGTCGCACAGATGAAAACAAAAACGACTTTTATCAGACTTTAAAAAAAATCTATTAAAATGTATACTTAAGATTGTTTTT
Organism: Vespertilio murinus; assembly: GCA_963924515.1. Classification (NCBI taxonomy): domain Eukaryota; kingdom Metazoa; phylum Chordata; class Mammalia; order Chiroptera; family Vespertilionidae; genus Vespertilio; species Vespertilio murinus. The sequence continues at coordinate 73,646,418 of OZ004711.1, read as the reverse complement.
TAATGAGAGTGAGGGAAGAGGCGAAAGTGGGGCTGGGCAGGAAGTGGGAGATAAGAGAGAAGAGATCAAGCGTCCTTGCTGCCCGGACCTGAAGGAGGGAGCGGGCTGGGCTGCTCAGGGTCTGGGAACCTTGAGCAGCAGCAGGGATTCCCCTGAGTTGTCTCTCCAGAGAGAGTTGGAAGACAGTTCCAGCCTCAAAGCTTCCAATGAAGGAACACAATTGCAAATACTTGGGAACATATGCCTTGGAATCACTGATAGATATTCGGAACCCATCCGGATGTAGCCTTTTTCTCCTTTTTTTAAGGCATCCTTGTATTTTTTTCCTTATAGCTCTATTTCCCCCTCCACCCCCTCCACATTAGGAATGAGAATTGGAGTGGAAAAATGGGCCCATTGCCACGAAGTCTTAGTGCCTCCAGCCTCCATGGATGGCACCTTTCTTTGTTCTTTGTTCCCTTGTTGGTGTTGCAGAAATGAGGGAAAAGCCCATTCAGCTTATTCATGAACGTGAAGAGCCAGACAAAACATTCCAAGTCTATGAGCTAAGGAACCTCTGTGATTTTACAGTTCATCTGTCTCATTTTATTGATGAGGCAAATGAGGCCCAGAGAGGTGAAGAATCTCATTTAGGGACACACAGCAAGCCAGGACAAGAACCCAAACGTTCTGACTCCCCATCTCCTGCTCATTTGAAATCAATACTGTAGCCCTAGCTGGTATCTCAATGGTTAGAGCATTGGCCTATGGACTGAAGGGTTCAGGGTTCAATTCCAGTCAAGGGTACATGCCCAGGTTGTGGGCTCAATCCCCAGTACGGGGCATGCAGGAGGCAGCCAATCAATGATTCTCTCTTATTATGGATGGTTCTCTCTCTCCCTTTCTCTGCCTTTCTGAAAACAACAACAATGTCTCATAAATAAATAAATAAATAAATAAATAAATAAATACTGTACCTGCTTCTTTGGCTTTTGGGTCAAAGGTGAGGTTTCCTTAAAGATCATGTCAAGATCGGTTCCAGATTCAGCATTTGCTGTGGTAGAAATTAGGAAAGAATCAAAGTTGTCAGATGTAGGTCTCATGAATTTTCATACATGCCATATACATGCACACCTAGTTCATGTGTGTAAGATTATAAACACACATACGCACACAGATGGCATTCATATTTACTCAACAAAGAATACCCATAACCTCTATGGGCAGTCTAAACACCGTGTGACTTGTGGCGTTAAGGCATATTCACATTCCTCTTTTCTTGTTTGGTTGATCTTTGAAAGAAAAAATTAAATCCTTTGTGCTACTTAGACTCAGATAAAGCTGAAATTAAAAAGGAAATATTGATGGGAAAAATCTGCTGATGCTGCTGAATATAAATTTTGTATGATAGCACTTCACAGAAGCAGGAAAAGGCTTCTGCAACCTTCCAGATCGAGAGATCAGAGATGTCCCCTTTCCCTCACAGTGTGGAGGGGCGACAGGAGAGGAGGGGGTGTGATGCCACAGTGGGCCCCCTGCAAGACGCAGGTGCCGCACAGCCACAGACATGGTGTTGGTGTGTAACCCACACACCTCTCCTCTGCGGTTGTGCTATCTCTGCTCCCTACAGGTGTGGAAACTGAGGCTCAGCAGGTAAAGTCACCGACTCAAGGTTGTATAACTAGTGAGGCATTTTTATTGATTTTAGAGAGGAAGGGAGAGGGAGAGAGAGATAGAAACATCAATGATGAGAGAGAATCATTGATCGGCTGCCTCCTGCACGCCCCCTACTGGCCATCGAGCCGCAACCCAGGCATACATCCCGATGGAGTATTGAACCAGGACCTCCTGGTTCATAGGTCAACCACTTGGCTGGGCACTAATGAGGTTTTGAGCCCAAGATTGCCTGATTTAAACCCCAAGCTGCAGAGGGATAAGGGTTTATTTTATTTTTCCTCCTTCCTCTTAGAAAGTAAATTTAATGTTTATAAAGGAATGTTTATTTGAGGAACAAATTCAGCCAGGCGCACGGCTCCTCTGGCAAAGGAGGTTAGCCTCCTGTGTGGGATGGGTGTCCAACGAAAAGTTCTCTCCATGCTTGCTGCTCACAAGTAGCTCTTTTAAGAGCCCGGGGCCACATGTGACTCTGCTTCTTTGTCTCCCCGACCTGCAGCCTCCGGCCACGCCTTGTGGGCTGACCTTCCCTCTTCTGCTGTTTCTCAGCTGTCCTCCTCTGCCTCCTTTGAAAGTGGCTTCTGTACGGATTTCAAACGTTTACAAATTGAAAACAGCTGGGGAAACTGAGGCCCAGAGAGTGGGTTCCTGGGACTGGCTCAGGGCCATACCTTGAAATAGCCCCAGACCGGATCTCCCGATTTAGCATCTTGTGCTTTCCCCTCCGCTCACACTGCCTCCTGCGAGCCTGCCTTGAGCCTGCCACATCCCAGCTGCCTGTTCTCCGGACAGGCCCGCCCCGGCAGAATCGGGTTGCGACGAGGTTCATTTCACTGTGGCTTGAAAGGAACCCCGGGTCTCTCTTTAGAAAGGAAACTTATAAATTCTAACGCATAAGGAAAGCTCTTGCAACACCAGGAGAAGGAATCAGTCAGCCAGAGTTCAAGCAATGTAAACACATTTTTAGATAGGAGGCTGAAAAATCGCTTAAGACTTCTCCATCTCGTGGGTTCAAGACCCTGATAATTTACGGAGGCCTGAGCTGTCGAGGAGGAGACGCAAGTCAAACTGCATTCCTGGGAGACAGAGCAGGGGTGGGGGGTGGGGGGGTAAAACTTTCTCTCCCGACCATGTGGGAAGGCCTGTCCCCGTTATCAAGCCGCAGAAACGCGCTCATTGACTCAGGCAGACGACCGGCTGCGAACCCCGGCCGGCTCCTTTTCATCACCGCGGAGGCGCTGTGAGCAGCCACAGACACGGGGGCACCGCCTCCGGGCCGGCCGCGCCCTGGGAACTGGGGGTCTCTCTGTGAGCAAGATTTCTGCCACCGCAGAGATAAACAGAACACACTTTCCCTCCCTGGCTGGCCAGCATCAGGCCGGAGCAGATCTTCAAATGCGCGCATTAATCTAACCCCAGGCTTTTAGCAAGGAGATAGCCTTCCCTCCAGATAGCCGGGCGGTCCAGAGATGACCCTTACGAGATGGGGTCTCATCCCCAGCCTCCTCCGCCTTCTTCCCGTCATGGGATCCTTCACCAAACACTCAAGACGCGAACAGCGGGGAAGAGCATCTGATTCCAGTCTGGAAGAAGATGCCTTAACTTTTCCTTCTGTTTAAACCGACGCTGACCATGTTTAATTGCCAAGTTGTTGGTCACTGTTTTCGTTAAAAATGAAAGATAGTCCTATGTGCTCTGGCGGGTCCCATCTGGCGTCAGAGTGGAAACCAAACTCCGAAGGGTCACCTTATCAGGCAGAGCGGGCCACCTGGCCCCTCCATAGATGGGCGTCGGGCTTGGGAGACAACTTCAGACCCATAGGCTCCAAAGTGGCCCACCATTCTGTGGTCACAAGGGCAGTAGCTTTTGGAGGTGCTGGCAGGAGCCTCTTTAAAGCTATGTAGGGCCTTTTCCCACACATAGCTCTCTGAGGCATGAGTAGCCTTTGATCATGAGCCTGCTGTCATGGAGCTTCCCCCACACTCAGAATGGTTCATCATTGCGGAGGGGTCTATTCATTGCCAAACGGATCTCAGAGAGCAACTTGGCCTTCTCAGAGCTTTGCACACGGACATACAGCAGGAACCAATAGGTGGAGGCCTAAAAGTCAACCTTCATGGTTTTTATTTTGGTCCAAAATGGACGATGCAAAGGCAAATTCCAGATTATTAAGAAGAAATTCTTCCCAGTATAAACTAAACCATAAAAGGAAGGATAATTCTGGTCCCTTTATATAGCCCAGCTGACCTTTCCTTAGGACTGCTATATAAAAATACTTATTTCATATGATATGACCCAAGATGGCTATAGCCTATAGGGTGCTTATTGTGTTATAATAAATCTCAAGTGTGCTTGTTTAGTGTAGGAGACTGAGACCCAAGATGGCCTTTTGGTATTGTCATTATCAAATTCTTGGGGTAAGATTTAAGACCTTGCTAATGCTACACATTTTCTCTTTAAATCTTCCTGGCTGACGAGGAGGGTGAGACGGGCATATCAAATAGTTGCTCAAGACCTGAGAAAGTCTCCAGGCTAAAGACATTCCCCCCAGGGAGATCTATTAAAGGAGTCAACCAGACGGATCTAGAAGATATGAGTCATTCTGAATTTAAATATGGAAATGCAATAAATGCAAGAGGAATATTTTTCTTCCAATTTGGAATAATCGTTCTTTTACTTACTTATGTCTTCGTAGAGACCGAGGCTAGCTCAGTCTCAAGGGTCTGGCTTTAGCTTTGGGAACACCAACTTCTCTCAAAAGTTCATAAATTATTTTTTATGGAGACGTCCAGTGGTACATGGCGGTTTACCAAGCCCCAAATGGAACGCAAGCTAGATGACAGAATTTAACCTTGACTTGTGTAGCAATAACAACAACAAAAAATCAACTACATGAGAAACCCTCCAATCAAGATCTATCATAAGATTAATAAGGATACATCTGGTGGAAGAATGTATGGAAGAAGGGAATTAAAAAAGAGGTTAAAGGTAGAGCTACATACAAAGTGGCTAATCCATTTAATTCATGTGGTGGCCTTACTGGTACAGAAAATAATTATTCTTGTTCCCTTGCTCTCAAACAAGTATAGACATCTGGTCTCCCAGCCTCTAGTCTTTCCCCCTTCAATCCATTTTTTATATAGCTGGGAGAATCATTTCCCTGAAATAAAAATTGGTTAATTCAATTCCTGTGTAAACAGGATCTCAAAGCCTTTGGGATAAATTCCTTAGTTGCTGGTTATAGCCCTTTATAATTTAGTTCTTGCTTACCCCTCCAGCTGAGTTTCTCACCACTTCCTCCCTTACATGTGCCCTGGGGCCCAGGTATTACAAGCTGCTCTCACTTCTCCCATGCTGCCATTTTTTCTAACCTTCATATGGCCTCTTTCCCTGGAGCCTCCTTTCCTCTTCTCCACTTGGCCACTCCCTAGATATCCTTAGAAACTCAGCCCAAGTGTCCTCTCCTTCCAAAACACCCCTCAGCCTCCAGGCGGAGGCAGCCTGTGCTCATTCATAGCTCTAAGCACATAGCTCTAAGCACACTCCTCTACTTTAAGGCATGGACCTCGTCTCTCAACTGTATTCTTGTGCCTAGCACTGTATTTGGCCTTAGTAGGTGGTCAATTAGTATTGATTGAATGAATGAATGAATGAATGAATAAGCAGTCTTTATGTGCTCTGTAAAACAGACTTGCTAATTCTTTTTATTGGACATGTTCTGATACTGGTGTCTTCATTAATTTTCAAATGACAGATTGTAGAGAACTAAGATAATAGCAAGTAAAAATGCTTAGGCTACAGGGAGATGTATGAAAGAAGCAAGAGAGAAACCAGGAGGAAAAGAATTCTGAGTAAAAGCCTCATGCTTCTTTGTTCTTTGAAGAGAAGATAAGCATCTAAAGGGCGATAAAATAGTATTTATAGATTATTAATGAAAAGTATAATTTTTATCACTTAACAGAACAAAAATTAATATGCCAAACCTTTTTACAGGTGGAGAAGTTTAAGTGATACACATACACACATCTCAGCTTGTGCCAAGTACCACATCACTGGTTGAGGAAGGCCCTGACTCCACGTGCATCTCATCCATTAATGATCTTGACTACTTTGGGAGCGATGCATTCTGAGAATTTCAGGACTCCTTAGTTTTGTGAATACCCCTTGTATATCATATTCCCCAAAAAATAAAGTAGAAATGAAAAAAGAAGGGGAACTCTTTAGACTCTTGATGATTCTATAAATAAATGAGTCTATAAACAAGGATTATAAAAATTTATAAAAACCATTTTTTGGGGTCAGAGACTCATCAAATTGTTAAACCCACTTCACTGTCTCTTATTTCCATCACCAGCCCCAGCAATTGGCCTTCTTTAAAGGGCCACTAAGAAAAAACAATAGCCTTAGCCAGTTTTGCTCAGTGGATAGAGCCTGTGGACTGAAGAATGGCGGGTGGGTTGGATTCCAGTCAAGCGCAAGTACCTCAGTTGCAGGCTCAATCCCCAATAGGGGGCGTGCAGGAGGCAGCTGATCAATGATTCTATCACTGATGTTTCTGTCTCTCCCTCTCTCTGAAATCAATAAAAATATATATAAAAAGAAAAAATGATTAAAAACATATAAATCAGTGTTGTTCTTAAAAAAAAAAAACTTCACAGGAGCTATTGCAGATGTTACAATGAATATAAAGCACAACACTGAGATGTGGGTGCTGGGTGGTTGGGTGGGTACACTCACTAGCTTAGTGATGGTCTCCTGTCTCCCACCCTCATGATATCTAGGATTTGACTTCTTGCTTCTGCAAAATGACAAACTGCATGTGTCCCTGACTACTGAAGTCATTTGCAATTATTTGAAACTGATCTTTTAGTCCACAAATAACCAATGCCCACCATCTATAAGATTTTTAAAAATCTTATCTTTTTTACCTGAAGCTGTTTATTAAAACAAAGTGACCAACAAGAAAAGAAAAAGTTGTGAAAACTCTATAGGTGATTCCAATGAATAGATGTTTTTAAATTGCTCCTTTGAACTCAATTCCAGGGGATATTAAGTATTTTCAGAGTAGTGTTATATCCATTTTCCTAAAAACAAATGGGGGATGTTAAACACAAAGAGATATAAGAGCTTTTCTTTAAGGTTGTTGAACAAATCAAGGAGAAAATATGTTTCCTACATTCTAAGCCCTGAGAAAGGTACTCTGTGCTTATAAGGGCAGTCCTACTGGGACGCCGTTTCCTGCAAAGACTATGTTCTGCTTGGCGGTGAGTCTCCCAGATCATTCTTAAAACACACACACAAAAAAGCCAAAACAAGTTTAATCTGTAGTATAGCTGAACTCTTTTATTATTCAAATGCACATAAAACACCTATAGTTTGTGTGTGCCAGCAGCATTCTGCCAGGTCCCTGTGGTACTAGCAGTCCCCTGTCCTTAAAGCTTGCAGTCTAACGGAGAGAAAAGCCTCGTAAGTAGACCATTCTTAAGAGAGATGCTGGGATGGGCTACGTGCCTACGCACCTACGGGGTGCAGAGAGAGCGGGCGGAAGGGGCCTGCCACCCAGTCGGTGGAGAGGACTGGGTGGGAGGCACAGAAAAACTGCCTGGAGGGAGGTCGATTTGAGAACGAAATTGGGAACTGGATGATTTAGTAAGCGTTAACCAGGGAAAGGGGTAAAAGTTGGGGGAAGCAGAAAGTAGAATGGTGGTTGTGAGGGGCTGGGGGATGGGGGGGAATGGGGAGCTATTTCAAGGGTATATGGTTTTAGTTTTGCAAGATGAAGAGAGTTCTAGAGATTGGTTTCACAACAGCGAGAATGTACTTGACACTACTTTACCCTTAAAAAATGGTTAAGTTGGCAAATTTTATGTTATGTCTGTATTACCACAATTTAAAAATATGTTGGGTGTTAGGAGGAGATGAGAAATTGTGCTTCAGGCGGAGGGAACAGTATTTTCAAATAACTGGAAATGAGAACAAGACTTGAGTTAGCCTAATTAAGGTCTTTTAGTGACTAGGAATAGAGAAGCGAAGGAGTAAGTTTCCTTTCCTTTCCCTGGACATACAGCTTGTTATGGGCAATTCTGAAATAGTTTGTCTTTGGCATTCTACCATTTCCCTTTCTGTACTTTTCCCCTTCTTCTGCCTCCTTCCCTGTATAGCTAATATTCTCTATTAATCCAAGCCCTCTGGGGCACTGTACCAGTCTGGCATGTTTCAACCCTTAAAACCCTTCTTACCCTAAAATTACCCCCTCTGTTTCCGCCCCTACCAGAAACTGTAGTCCCTCGACAGAGCTGTTCTCATCTAGGTTGCAAATAAATAAAATTTTACTAAAGTGTAAATGACTATTAGCTTCTCAGTATCAGTACTTTAAGAGAATACCTCTGAATCCAAAATAAGTCTATTACTGGTGAGATTTAAATAGTAGAACAGCAGAAGTGAAGTTATAACATTTTGGTCATATTAGGAAGAATATTTTTGGTCTGGAGAGCTACCCTGTAAACAGGCCCTATCTTGCTGGAAAATCTGTCTCAAGAGTTTGGGTCTCCCGAACAATTTCTTCTTCTTCTTCTTTTTTTTTCCCCAGCGTCTCTCCTTCTCCCATATCTTTCAAAGTTGCAAATCATTTTCAGTGTTATCCACAAAAGGGGAGTTGGCAGGAGAAAAGAACAACAGAAGCCAGTTGTTTGCACGGATCATTTTTAAGTCAGGAACTTCCTAACGTCTCACATATTGTCAGATGGAAATGTGGCTATGTAGACTGACATCACCACTAACCCTAAGTGGTTAAAAAAAAAAATGCAGGTTCCTAAGGTTCACATCTCAGCTTCACCACTTAGCTGTGTGACCTTGGGCAAGTCACTTAACCTCTCTGAGCTACATGGTCCTAGATGAAAAATGAAGATAATGGAATTTATCTTACATCATGGTTGTGAGGATGAAATGAAATAATGAGTGTAAAGCACTCAGTGCAATGACTGGCATATCAAAGGTAGACAACAATGGTAGTTATCATCCTGATCCCTTCCTCCTCCTCCTCCTGCCCCTCTTTTACTGAAGGCTTCTAGTATTTAAGAGCTGCTTTGACCCATTTCCAACCAATGAGAGAATGAGCAGACCTGATGGAAATTCCTCCCACCACGGTCAGCCTCTCCACCCAAGGAGAGGGCAGGAAGGGTACTATAGAATATCATATCCGAGTATTTCTCTGCTGACGGGTTTTGAGATTGGCAAGCATATGACTGTGCCTTTTTTCCTTCTAGTTTTGCAGCCTCTGGAAAAAACAGTTCCCTCCACTCAGCTCTGGCTCCGGCCCTCCATCGATGGCCTGGCTTCCTGTTCCTTCAGCAGGTCCCTCACTCAGGATTCATTGCTGCTTCTCCCAAAATAAGCAGTAAGGAAGACCACACACACGTTGCTATTAATCAGAAACTATTTTTAGGAGAGAAAGTCTCTGCATAATCATCCTTTCCCACTGGTCTGCAGCAGAAGCAGCGATGGCTGTGGGGGGAGGCTGAGCTAAAAAGTGAACCGATCTTCCTAGTTTTTGCTTGGTCTTCTATGGGGGAAACAAAATAGAAAAGGAAGCCAGGAAGAGGCAGAAATGGCCTCTGTCCTCCATTAAAAAAAAAAAAGATTTTAGAGAGGAAGGGAAAGGGAGAAAGAGGTAGAAACATCACTGATGATTGAGAATCATTGATCAGCTGCTTCTTGCATGCACCCCCCGCCCCAATGGGGGTCGAGCTTGCAACCCAGGCATGTCCCTGACCGGAATGGAACCAGGGACCCTTCAGTCTACAGGCCAATGCTCTAGCCACTGAGCCAACCAGCCAGGGTTCAGTCCTCCATTTAAAATACAAGCCCGAGAGTCTTTCTCTCAGACACTTTCCCAGTTTGTGGTTGTGCAGACTGAGCTGTACACAATTCTAGGAGCCAATGGCGTCTCATTATAATGTGAATTGTGCAGCATATGACCTGCAGAACCCTCAGGACATCCCTGAGAATTCCCCTTCCTGGGCCAGCTAAGCACAAGCCCTGGTTCAACCCAACTTCTCTTTCCCCCCACTATTTACACTCAGACCAGAATACACAGGGCTGCCCCCGAGTAACTCAGGAATCGAACCCTCTTTCCCACTCACTGCTATATTGGGGAAGAACTTACGTATTTCTGGAGGTCTAGGTATGAGATAATATGCTCGTGACTCAAATGACAGAGACGAGAAATACAGGTGACTTTTTGAGGAAAATCTAAACTTATAGATGTTGAATACTAGACCTCATTTTCATGGCTGAAATGTGACCTGACATATTCATACCAGTTGTCTGAAAAGGAGTAAGAGTTTTACCTAAGGAGTGTGAAAAAGCCTTGAAAAAAGCTATTTTCCTTACCCCAAGACAGGGGAAGACACAAAGTGGATGCCTTGATGCGTAAGCCTCGGAATGAATGGGATGGCTTTGAAAATTCCTAGATGCTATCTCAGAGAGAAGGTGGACTTAGGGCTTAAAAGCATTGAAGAAAGCAATATTTTAATGGACCATGATGCCCAATTTCTGAGAGGGGAACTCTTGACAGAACAAAAGCATGAAACAGTTACCGCTATGGCCCAGGCTCCGCGGAGGTGCCCAGATTTGCGCAGCAGATGTGCCGCAGAGCCCTGTGCACACAGCAATGGTGGGATGACAGACGCAGGCGCATGTGAGGCCCTAGCCTCCAGCTGTAGTGTGAATACAAGGGTTGGGCCAGGGGGGATGTGAGGGATTCTAGCCCATCTGATTACAGCCAGAGACAGGCTGTTGCACAGGCCCGATGAATTTGTGTGTGTGTGATCTCTTAGAGGCACCATGGGTGAGAATTATTCTCCTAGCTGTCCTTGTCCATCACATGAAAATTAATTAAAACAATGCCATATCAGTGGCCCTGGAGGACTGGGATGTCAGACCAGAGAAAGACTGTTAAGTATGTGTGTGTGGACAGGCAGCAAAGGGATCAGGTGAGTGGATGGAAAATGAAAGAATGGTTTTTAGTAGGAAATTGTGTGTGTGTGTGTGTGTGTGTGTGTGTGTGTGTGTGTGTGAGAGAGAGAGAGAGAGAGAGAGAGAGAAAGGTGAGATATTAAGGAGATAGCAACAGGGAGGAAAAGATCAAGGAAATCATAGAAAATTCAAACTGCAAAAGATTTCTAGATTATCCATCTAATACCTAATAAAACAAATTTTCCAACACATGTATGTATGCATTTATGCTTCGTTGACTCATTAATGGGGATAACCATACTAGAGAGGTTGCCAGAAATGAATGTCTGGGTTATTGGTTTGCCCCAGTGAGGTGGGGCTTGGAAGAGCTGCTCTTTGTTTCGTTCCCACCTTGGTGTGCACTCACGTGCACACACACACACACAGACACACACACACACACACACATGTACACGCACAGGCACAGCCACACACACACTTAAGCTCAGGGTGGTGGCTTGGGATTCTGAGAACCAACACCGGAGAGAGGGAAAAGCCATAATTAGTGTTAATTGTTGACCCTCCAGTTCCAGAATAGATGCTCTGGAGAATGGGAAATGAGAACAAACATTAATTATTGAGGAAGGGACCTTGGAGACAGACACTCTGGATTAAAAGGAGAGAGATAAATTGCATAATGAATGTTAATTTTCCCTCAAAGAATTGAGTGCTCGGTGAAAAAGGGGCTCAGGAAAAAGAGACTAAAACAATCATGAAAGAGAAACCTCAATGTGTGTCGGGGTGAGAGGGGACAGGCGGGTTATACAAACACTTTCCATCACTGCTTCCGCCGTGCCCTTTGCCTCACTCACAGCTCCCAAGAAATGTGCTATCAGGGTTTTCCTTAGAACTCATTACTCACCACAGAGTTCTGCTAGGAAGCTCAGCCTCTTCCCTGAGAGCACACAAGCCAGAAAACAGCCACACTGCATTGCTGACAGGCTTGGGGGCACGTGGCACTGGGATTTGTTTTCTATGTGCTGGCGGGAGTTTGACTTAAAATGAGGGAGGCGGCCGGAGCTGAGTACCACTCAGGAGAGGTTGTGCCCCATGGGAATGACTCAGGCTCCAGGGACATAACTGCTGCTTTATCTTAATTAACACACACACACACACATACACACACACACACACACACACACACACACCCTCTCCCCAAATGAATCCTCTCAACTGAAAGTGAAAACAGAAAAAAAAGTGACTTGAGCAGAAAATAAGAGATGAGGATTGTAGCCGATTTTGTCAAGATGCTTTACAAACAGGCTTGTCACTGCTGCTCCGATGCAGGGTGCTGGTGGAGGTCCCACATCCCGTGGGTGGCCTGGGGACCTTCCTTCTGTATCTGTCCACGGTCCTCATCCGCTAGTGTCTGGATCAGTGGCTGGCAAACTGCAGCTCGTGAGCCGCGGTTTGCTGCCCTGTTGACTAATGAGTTTGCCGACCATTACCCTTACCCAGAAGTTTTGACTTCAGGTTAAAGACATGAGTACATTATTAAAATGTTTAAGTGTTTTTCCCTAAGGCAGTGGTCAGCAAACTCATTAGTCAACAGAGCTGTTCGAAAGCCACAGTTTGTAGACCACTGGTCTGGAGATTCTGCAGTAGCCCAAGCTCACGACCTTTTCTATTGCCGGTTCTGCATGCTGGCACACACGTTGGCTTGTAGGACATCCCTCCTCAAACCTCTGTGATTCCTTGTTGCCTGAGAAGCGGCATTTCAGCTCTCTCCTTGCATAGGAGGCCTTGCTTGGTCCGGCCCTGGCCTGTCTTTCAGCTCTGACCCCGCCAAGAAGCTCCTCCACAGTCCATTCTGCACATCGTCCTCCTCCTACATCATCCCATACGAACGAATACCCTACTTCCCTGTCTCTTCGCCTTGGTTCACGCTGTTCCCTCCGCTGGTTATGCCCTTCTGTCTTCTCTTTCTCCGCTTCGACTCTTTCTCAAGTCAGTGCAAATGGAGATTCTCTGGAAAAACCGGGTCTTGCCCCCTAGATTAGAATGAACTGCTCCTTCCTTGGACACCCCTGACTTGTGTTATGTAGGTGTCTATTACAGACCTCATCTCGCCTTGTGGTCGTTAGTTGCTTGAGAATCTGTCCTCAGAAGGACTGTGGGGTCCTTGAGGGCAGCGGAGTGTCAAAGCAGCGAAAGGGTTTGCCCATGATCACAGGAATCATGGTGGTGGAGTCAAGACTTAGACATTTTAGTCTAGAGCTCTTTCCTCTCCCTCACGCTGCCTCACCTAAAGGACTTGTCCTTTACATGTCAAGCACCTTCACCAAGGCAGTCGCTGCTTAAGAGAAAAGCTACCCCAGGAAAATCATACTCTGTCAACTATCCCACCAACACCCAGGGATCCTTTGACCCATGGTCCCCATCACCAACGTTATCACACAAGACAAATGGGCAGAACAAAGAGCATATGTTTGCCCCCAAATTACCAGTGTTTTGAGACCAGCTGGGATATTCTTGGATCCTTTATCTTTTTGTTTACCAAATTGCAGACCATCAGGAAATGACACCACGTATATTATCTATTACCAGAAACACATTACCTAAAAGTAGTGATTTAAAACAACAAACTTTTACTGTATCTCACACAATTCCTGTGGGAATCTGGGAGAGGATTAGGTGTATGATTCTGGGATAAAGTCTCCCAGGAGGCCACAGTCCCGAGGTCAGCTCAGGATACAGTCACTGGAGGTCTCTGGGTGGGAGCATCCCCTCTACAGTGGCTCACACACAAGCCTGCAGAGCTCATTCTGGCTGTTTCCGTGTGGACCTCTCCCTTTCACTGCCTCATGACGGACATGGTGGTTGGCTTTCCCCAAAAGGGAAAGCAAGGAGGAAGTGCCTTTTACTTTTTATAGATTTTAAAATCTTTATTATTGAAAGTATTACCCATGTCTCCTTTTCCCCCCTCATTGACCCTAGCACATTAATATATATTTATTAATTTCAGAGAGGAAGGGAGAGAGAGAGAGAGAGATCAATGATGAGAAAGAATCATTGGTTGGATGCCTCCTGCATGCCCCCTACTGGGGATTGAGCCTGCAACTTGGGCATGTACCAGAATCGAACCTGGGACCCTTCAGTCCGCAAGCTGACTATCCACTGAGCCAAACCAGCTAGGGCTCCTTATATATTTTTGGATATTAACCCTTTATCAGATGTATCATTGCTAAATATGTACTCCCATAGGGTGAGGCAAGAGGTTTTTTTCCCCAACAGGGTGGGACAATTTCTTCCCCCCAGGCAAGAAGCTGCCTCATTCGTAAAGATCTGCAGGAAAAAGATGTCCTCCACTGACTGCATGAGGAAGACTCAGCACGAAACTGGGGTGTCTGCCTTCTGAGCTCTAACAACCCCCCCCCCCCAACTCTGGCTTCTGCTCACACAGCCCCAGCCCACTCTGCCCTCCCTGTGCCCCAGCCCGAGCTGAGTGGCTGCACACGACATTTCGTGTGTCGGCCCCTTAAGAGGGTGCGCGCTGTCCCTCCCTGGCAGACAGCAACCCCCTGCTTCTCGCAGCCAGATGTTACGTGGGCACCCGTCTCAGTTCCCGTGCTCTCTGCCGGGGAGCCCAGCTTGGGGATTAGACCTCAGATTGCCAGTGGCAACCCCCCAGGGCTGAGACATCTCTCTCTCCCCCCGGGCCTCAGTTGCTGCCTGTGGGGGCCCGGCCAGGCCTTTCGCGCCCCCGCCCCTCCTACCAGACTCTTTGCGGACCCGGGCCGGGGTCTAGTCTCATCCTCAGGGATCAGGGTTCTCGGCAGCTAGACCTCAGGATGGTTTTGATTATTCAGGATGGTTTTTCTGTATTTCAGTTATAACTCCAGTTCGGGTCTGCAAGCGTGTTAACATGGCTGCCACCATTCCGCCGCCATTTTGGAACCGGAAGCGCCTTTTATGACGCAGTCGGCGGCGCAGTCACACACTTCACAGCCCCGAGGTTCTAGGTTTCCCCCGAGGGGCCGCGAGTCCAGCCCACTCTCCAGAGGGGGAGAATGAAGCTCTCTCGCTTTATTGAAAAAGGAATGTTTGTTGATTTCAGTGAGGAAGGGAGAGGGAGAGAGAGAAATATCCACGATGAGAGAGAGTCGTTGATTGGCTGCCTCCCCCACGCCCCACGCCCCCACACGGGGGCATGTGTCCCGACCCGGAAGTGAACTGTGACCTCTTGGTTTACAGATTGACCCTCAACCATTGAGCCTCATCAGCTGGGCTAGGCTCTCCCTTTTAAAGGAACAAGTGTCAGAGGATTTGTAGACACACGGGGATAGGCAAAAGTAGGTTAAGAACAATAACAAATAGCACAATAACTGATGAATACGTAATACTACAGGGCATAGACTGTTTGGTGTACTCACAACTACTTTTTGCCCACCCCGGGTATTTTAAAACCACCGCACCAACAAAGAGTTGCAAGAGATAAGGATGCTAATTATGTTACTAAAAACAGGACAAGTTCTGGAGGTGAAAATCCATTTAGGACAAGAACCAGTGTTAATTGGAAATTCTGAAAGAGATCAGGAATTTAAATTTACATGGGACCTGAAGTCCTAAATCATTAACATAGCTATCCTTGAACTTCCTGCAGTAAAAAACTTCTGAACAAAAGAACTTTTGAAAGAAAACTTCTATTGCTGCTGCTGCAATTAGGAGAATAGATTCAAATATATTTGAATCAAGAATAAGCAAATTAGAGGTCATATCCAGTGTTTTAACTTGTATCCTTCTAAGTTAACTCTTCTTTTTTTTAAATCTCTGAAATTTTCTGAGTGTTGCAATGCCCCAACATGACCAAGAGGGTCAAATTCCATCTCCAGTCTTCACATTTTTTCCCCTTTTTCTGAAGGTTTATATTCATCTCTCTATTCTGTCTGAAAGCAAGATATCATGACCTAACTGCCTAAGAATTTATTTCCAAATAGATGTTGACAACTTCTGAAAGTCTCAGAAAGACAAGCATTCATTTCTTTTACTGAAGTTTTTTTTTTTTTTTAAATTAAAAAACAACAACCATGAAACAACAAACTATGATCCCCAAAGAATTTTCCTTTGTGGGACCTGGGGTATTCAGTCGATCAACAAGCATGTCTTGAACATATGATAAAAATAAGAGGTTCTCGAGGACTCATCCATTTGGGAGCTAAACAGAAAACAGATGAGGATAAATACAATAATCACAAAAGTGGGATTGAGAGAGAGGAATGATGGGAGGCTACATCCGGGCAGCTCTATGCGATGAGATGGATTTATGAAGGAAAATGTCCCAGAAAAGATAAGCCTTCCCCTGGAACTTAAATTATATTCTGTTTGAGGGAATTTGGGCAAAGGCTGGGAGATAAGAGCAGAAAGACAGAATGTCTGGGGCTCGATTGCCAGGGAAGGCCTGAGTATAGTTGGAGCTGAGATTGGACGGGTAGGGAGAAAGAATAGTGATCAAGGTGGACTTGAACAAACTGAGCTGCAAAGAGTTCGGTGTGGTTGGAGCAAATCATTTGCAAGAAATAAATGATTTTTTTCCAGTAAACTGCTTCTCAAAACAAATCAAAACAAGACAAAACAACAAACGTTTCCTATTAATAGGCTCTTAGAAAGCTAGATCTGTTCTATGGACCTTGTAAGGAGATGTGGGTTTGAGGTCCTACTTCACCTTCCAGGGCACCATCCAAGCACCATTAAGACTAAAAGTCCCCCGTCCCCTAAATAAAAAATAAAAGCCTGGTCTGTGTGGTTCAGTGATTGGGTGTTGACCTATGAACCAAGAGTTCATGGTTCAGTTCCCATCAGGGCACACGCCTGGGTTGCAGGCTCGATCCCCAGGGAGGCAGCCGATCAATGATTGTCTCTCATCATTGATGTTTCTATCTCTCTCTCCCTCTCCCTTCCTTTCTCTGAAACCAATAAAAAATATATTCAAAAAATATTAAAAAAAAAAGACTAAAGACTCATAAACTATACATGGAGAGAGGCTGGTGACTGATTCATTCATTCAACAAGCTCACCGTGAACGCCTTTCAGTTGGAAAGGTAAATTGGATTAATGTTCATGGGGTGGGACAAGATGGCAGGCAAGTCTCCGTTTATTCAGCATAAATTTCATTTCTCTCTCTCTCTCTCTCTCTCTCTCTCTCTCTCTCTCTCTCTCTCTTTCTCTCTCAAAGTTATTGAAAGGCTTCCCACCAGCACGTATTGTGATCCTGCTATGTATGCGTCAGGCACTGTGCTAGGTAGGGGCCAGGGATGCTGAAATGACTGAAGCATCCTACGGACAATGTGACAACAGACTGAAAATAGTTTCTCTTCCGCTTCTGACTCCTGCTTTGCCAAAAGGGGAGCGGTTTCTCCCGGAACAGAGAGCACAAAAATGCAGCAGGTGAGCAGACTCACATTCGCTTTCCAGCTGCTGCACCAGCTGTGTCACAAGGACAGCGGCCTCCACCTGTCTGACTCCCGCCCCCGCCACGTCGAACCACGGTATTTTTAGACTCCTGTCACGGTGATAGAAGTTCTTGAGCAGTGAATTTGGAACCAAAACGCAGTCCGATTTCTGGAAACCACGTCCTAGGTGGCCAGGTCAACCACGACAACAGACACAACGTGAAAATGCAGCCATGGACAAGGGAACGTTCCAGCTGCTGTCTGTGGAGGAGGTGGGTCTCTCACTCTAGGGGGGACGGGGAACTTGGACGCAGCGAGGGACTGACCCAAAGTCACCTGACCACATAGGGGACAAGCTAGGGCTGCTCAGATCTCTTGGCCCCGAACCCACACTCTTCGTTCTAAGCCAGCCATGACATAACCCACCATCCGAGTGCAGACTGCGCTCCCCCCCAGCCAGAGGCCCGCTGGCCGCTCAGCTCCTTCCTGCACAGACACCCCGATGGTTCCCGGTGGTCGACACTCATCACCCGCTGACTTCATTTTCCTCCCCCCCTTTCAGAGTGGCTGCTGCTGCCCAGAGCCGGTATCTCTTTTTTTCCAAAAAGGGAACGTGCCAGAAGGCATTCTGGAAACGGCCTTGCTCTCTGTCAGGAGCCAGATGATTCACAGCCGTGGACCAGCGCACATCACAAGGTTGCCTGATCGGATTACCAATTAGCCACCTCCACCTCTGGAAGGTGCTTGCATGGAGGAGGAACGGTGGTGTTTGGTTTGGGCACATACCAGAAGGGCTTTATCTCTCCCATCAAGGCATCAGCGCGGCCCATCCGCCTCCTCCGAGCTGAGCGTTCTGCGGGACTTCTCTCTCCAGAGGCTCAGCAAGAGGAAACTTGTTGTGCAAACATTGGGTTATTATATCTGAGCTACAGAAGCGCCTCTGTGTCAGCGAGAGGGAGAAACCGGCTGACTCGCGTCTGTGTTTAATGATGTCTCTGCCGCCGCCGGGAAGTTTGGAAGCTGCAGGTAAAGCGTTTCCCTGCGAAGAGGAGGCCGGCCTGGGATTTATCCTCTTACCCCCGCCCGCCAGGAGCGGCCCCGGGAGGGACAGGCAGACGCCTCCTCCGGGGACCCGGCAACAAGGGCCCCAGCGAGGGGGTCTCTGCACTCCTCTCGGAAACAAGCCCACGCATGAGCAGCATTAGCCCCAGGGCAG
Source organism: Vespertilio murinus (assembly GCA_963924515.1). Lineage (NCBI taxonomy): Eukaryota > Metazoa > Chordata > Mammalia > Chiroptera > Vespertilionidae > Vespertilio > Vespertilio murinus. Next base: position 73,628,145 of record OZ004711.1, on the reverse strand, counting down.
GGAGGGCGGCCGAGCCAGGCCTGTGCTGCCGGGATCCGGTGGGAAAAGGCTGCTGTGCTCAGGGCCCGCCGGAGTCCGGGGTCAGGAGTAGAGTTGGCCACCAGCGAAGTAGACATTTACAAGTACACAAGCATACACACGTATACGCAGAGGCATGGCATGCATGAATGAAGACACAAACACACATTTATACAGAGATGTGCACACATACTTACACACATGTATACAGGCATACCCACAAAGCAGCCATGCACACCCAGGTGTGCATGTATGTACATATATGTATACAACACATGAAAAGGATATACACCTCAATGCATACCCCTTGTTTGCAGACATGCATGCATACCATGTGCCTTCATACATGTGCCCTCATACACACCTCCATTTATATACATCCAACCTAGACACCTGAGATTTCAGGCTGCACTCTTGTTATAGTTACGGCTCTGGCATTCATTCCAGAGATTTGCCCTTTATAAGTAAGGGTGGCTGGGTAAGAGAAAGTGTGTGCTGGGTGTACATGTGTGTGTGTGTGTGTGGGGGGTGTGTGTGTGTGATTTGTCCTGGACTATACAGCCTCCCAGGGGTGCCCTCGCCGCTGTCTTGTGGTAGCCAGTGTTTGTATCAAAAGTGAGAAAGCAGCAATGCCTGCGAGTGTAAAGGCAGGGGTTGCAGCAGAAGGGCTCTGTCTCTGAAATGGTTAGTAAGTGACAACCGCGTCTTGGGGGAAACGGGAGAGTTGCAGGGAGGAATGGGATTCAGTGCTGCCCATTTCAGCCTTAAACAGACAATCTGTAAACGCATCGGAGGCATGTGTTTAATTATGGACCTATGTACTTAATTTATGATTGTAAGATGTCAATATACATGCTCGGAGGGGTGTGGAGACAGAGAGGAAGAGGGCGAGGGAGAGAGAGAGAGAGAGAGAGAGAGAGAGAGAGAGAGAGAGAAAGAGAGAAGGAAAGAGAGAGAGGAAGGGAAGGAGAGAGAGTTAAATAGAGGCATCTGTCTCTGGGCGAGCATGAGCTGACCATGGTGAGAATGAAAGATGCGGGGACTGTTGCTTCCTTGGTGGCCCTCAGTCCCCATGTGCCCCGGAGTGTCTCCAGCAGCTCTGAGTGTGATTCCGCCCCGCTAACAGATGCTTTTTCCACATTGTCTGCTGCCCAAGCGCCTCCTTCGTCTGGTGCTCCGCCGGGGAAAGCAGCCCAGGGCTGCGGAGAGGGAGGGAGAGCTGGCTGGGCTGCAGCTTCTAGAAAATGGCTCGTCTGTCTCCAGCCTGGCACCTCCCCATGGGATTTTCAGGGGCAATTTGGACTCGAAGCAATTTCAGCTTTACGAGCTGCTTTTAGATCAAAGCCCCGTGGAAGCGGTTACTGTACTGTCTTTGCATTGTTGCTCTTGTATAAGCATCTTAGTCTCCGAGACTGTCAGCTCCTAAGAGTGAGAACGGAGTCACAGAGGGTGTGGCCTTGGCTGCCTCACCCTTCAATAGGAAGTGGAGTCCTCTCTTTGCACAGGCCTGGGCGGAGGCTGCCTCCTCCTGGGGGTTCTCCCGTCGTCCCCCCCCCCCCCCCCCCCCCGCTCCCAGCACCTCCAGGCTCCCTGGCCCCGGGGTGGGGTGGGGGGTATGGCTTGGGGCTGAGTCCGTCTGGTAGACCCGGGAGCGCATCTCCCTGAGGGCGAGGGAGCTGTGTCATCACACGCTGCGCCAGGCGCGAGGAGAGCATAGGGCAGCTTGGCGCTTGGTGCTGGCACAGCAAACCCTTAAACATGAACTGACTTTAGGGAAATGCGTGGTGAACACAAATCCCACTGGCATTTTGGAAACACGGCCGAATCCCCCCGCTTTCCATGGGGTGGCGTTCAAAGGCTTACACCACGGTTGCCTGGGGGCCCTGCAAGATGGTTAAAATGAGCCTGAAGCCACAGACAAGCCACGCTGGGGGCATCCAGGCACCCGGGGTGATTACCTGGTCCTTCTGCTGGGAGTGTGCCCCTGGGGCCGGCGGGGCTGCCGTGGCCTGCCGACCTCAGGCCGTCCGGGCCCCTCTGGCCCTCTGGACTTCCTCTCCCCTCCATCAGGGACGGTGGTGGGGTCACCTTCTGTGCGGCGGCACCTCCACCTTCAAAATCAAAAGGAGAAAAAGCATGAGCCAGAGGACTTTGGAGTCAGCAAGAAGGAGAGGCAACCTCTTTTCTAACTTAGTTGATGGCCCCCGGTGTGCAGGTTGGTTTATGCCCCTTGTTCTCAAGTTTGTCCCTCTGCCAGAGGTCACGTAGCTCTCCTGGCCAAGATGAGTTTCCTCTTGGCTCCAAGAGCGCCTTTCTTCGGTTGGGGGAGCCTCCGGAACGGGAGGATCTGAGCTCTGGAGGTTGTTACTCTCGCTCTGTTGGTGGGCTCCTGGTTCCCAGGAAGGGCCAGAGGGACTGCAGGGTCCTCCCGGCCCAGAGTCCGCAGGTTCTTACTGGAGGAAACCACCCTTAGAACTCATGGGGTCATTGGCCAAGAGGTCCAACCCCAAAGCAATTTCCCTGAGCAGAACCAATGCTCGCCTGGCTCCTCAAGGTCATGGGTCACAGTAGCACTTCCCGGGGGCAGGTGGAGAGCAACGGGGTTGATGACAGTGGCCCACCTCTGTTCTCGCTTTCTCTAACGCTTTCTGAAAACTAGCAAGGACTGCTCTAAGGAGCAGTAATCTGTCTTTAAAAATATTTTTATTGATTTTAGAGACGGGAAGGGAGAGGGAGAGAGAAACATGTCCCCTAGAGTGCAACCTGGGCTTGTGCCCTGACCAGGAATCGAACCGGCGACCTCCCAGTGCACGGGACAATGCTCCACCAACTGAGCCACACCGGCCAGGGCCCAGGTAACCTAGGTTATCAGGACCTTGTCTTAATCGCCTTCGGCGAGCGTGGTCTTTAGTTCATGTCACCATGCAGCAGCTGCTGCTGTGTGTAAAAGCTGGCTTCCCACGCAGCCTCCAAGTACCTAAAGCCACTTGTTTATTACAAAGGGGAAAGGGGCATTTTACAATGGAGAAATCTAGCCTCCTTCGACCAAATAATGAAATTTAACATCACCTGTAACGGGACAAGCTATACAAACGAGATAAGTGAAAAGGGATATTTTGTGTCCCTGGGTGCAATATACAGAGAAGGACCCCTCACCTGCTATTCCTGCCAGAACCGTTGGGTCAGAACATAGTCACAGACAGACACGTCTAAATTGAGGGCCATTCTTTAAGCAGCCAGCCTATCCTCTTCAAAAATGTCAGTGACTTGGGAGACAACCCCGCGCTCTGGGTGAAAACACAACAAGGTATTCGGGATGTCTTAGGCTAGCTCCCCCCTGGCAGGGAGGCAGAGGAGGACAAGCTCGAGACACTCGGTCCTGATGGCCATGGCAGCTCAAAAGGGGAGGGCGGTGCGAGGTACGCCATCCCCATGACACAAGTCACAGCCGTGGCCGTGGTTCCGGCTGCGTACCTGAGGGTGTGGCCGCCCCTGGAAGGCTCTGATCTCACCTGTTCACAGACAGCAGCCCTTGCCCACATTTGATTTATCTTTTTAAAAAAACATATTTTATTGATGTTTTACAGAGAGGAAGAGAGAGGGATAGAGAGTTAGAAACATCGATGAGAGAGAATCATCGATCAGCTGCCTTCTGCACACCCCCTAATGAGGATGTGCCCACAGCCAAGGTACATGCCCTTGACCGGAATCAAACCTGGGACCCTTCAGTCCGCAGGCCGACGCTCTACCACTGAGCCAAACCGGTCTCGGCTTATTTATCTTATTTTAAAGAAAACTTTATAGTCTTTAGGATGACGAACTCCCATTGAACAGATAGAATAAACAAGCCCCCGCCCCAACAAGGAAAGGAAGTTCTCAAAACCAAAATGTCTCAAGAAGGTGCTGGCGCAGGCCCATCGTTTTTTTTTTATTCCGAAAAGCAGTGCGTGCAGGGTAAGGAGCAAGAGGCTCGGATGTTGGAGGTTCCGGCGCCGGAAGGCCAGGCTCCAGTCCCAGCTGGGCCACTTCCGGTCGTGTGGCCCCAAACAAAGGGCTTATCTCGGGGGCCCCAGCGTTCTAATCTGTGAAAGGAGGGCAGGGCTGCTGTAAGGAGGAAGCGAGACACCATGTGTTACAAGTTAAGGACAGCGCCTGGCACAGAGGGATTCAGAAGGCCTTAAATATTAAAGCCCCCCCTCTGCTTCGATGGCCACGGTCGGAGATCACCTGACATTGTCTGGTAGTGTCATCAGGCACTTGTTCTTTGGAAAAGAGGCTCAGTTTTCTGAGAATGGGGTGGAGGGTGGGGTGGGGGGAGGGAGCGTTCTAAATATGGCCGTTACTTCCCACCTGTCCAACACATGCAAACACACACCCACGTGTATAATTCCAAATGTTCATATGATGTCTTGAAAGATCGGAGTTGCCGAAACCGGTTTGGCTCAGTGGATAGAGCGTCGGTCTGCGGACTGAAAGGTCCCAGGTTCGATTCTGGTCAAGGGCATGTACTTGGTTGCGGGCACATCCCCGGTGGGGGGGTGTGCAGGAGGCAGCTGATCGATGTTTCTCTCTCATCGGCGTTTCTAGCTCTCTATTTCTCTCCCTTCCACTTTGTAAAATATCAATAAAAAATATTTACAAAATAAAAATAAAATATATTAAAAAAAAGAAAGATCGGAGTGAAGGATTTTATTGTTGCTATTATGGACTTTTTAATGAGTAACTACATATTCCTAAAGAGATTAGAAATGGAATTGTGCTGTGAAAAGCCTAGGATAAACTATGGAGCATGCGGCAAAGTTTTAGTCGGTTTGGTGCTGCTTTACATCTGCGACCAGAGATGATTGAGTATCAGTGGGGGGAGGAGCTAACGAGTGACTGATGAGCTAGGCACCGGGCTGGCTCTACCGCTGCGAGTCGGTTAAGGCAGCTGCTGGCAGAACGAAAGCCATCGTCACGTGGCCACCTCCCCCCGAGCCTCCTTCTCCATGGCCGAGGACCTTCCTGTGTCTCGCCTGGCTTCCCTCTGGGCTGAGATTGCTGGGGATGCCGGAGAGCAGGAGTGGCTACCTTGGGGCGAGAGCGTGGCCCTGCCCGTGTCCACTGGGGGAGGCGCCGTTAGCTCCGCCGGCCGGTCTGAGGGCGCGAGCTTCAGGGGAGGCCTCCGCGGAGCACTGGGCTCCTCTGTGTCTGGTCCTGACTCAGCAGCACCTGGGAGACGAGGAGAGAGCCAAGCTGTGGTGAATGCCTGTGGTTTTTGCCAGCTGCCTCTTTTTGGAGGGACCCATCTCTTCCCTGTTTGCACCACGCGGTTTGGGTGGAGCTGTGTCCATTCCCTGCATCTGTGGACGGGCACGGGGCTGAGGCCCGGCCAAGGAGAGCACCTCATTGCCTCAGCCATAGAGACTGGGTCCAGGGTGGGCACGTAATACACTCAGAGGCCATTCTAGTACTTTTATTTTATTTATAAATATATTTTATTGATTTTCCACAGAGAGGAAGGGAGAGGGGTAGAGAGCTAGAAACATCGATGAGAGAGAAACATCGACCAGCTGCCTTCTGCACACGCCCCACTGGGGATGTGCCCGCAACCAAGGTACACGCCCTTGACCAGAATCGAACCTGAGACCTTTCTATCTGCTGAGCCAAACCTGTTTCGGCCGTCCTAGTACTTTTGCAAGAGCGTTTAGAGGCATAGCCTTTATTTTTTTATTTTAAACTGCTTTGTGCAGTTTTAGTAACCGTTCAAGTATAGTAGCATCTGGTAAGATCAGGACAGAATAGGGATTTAAAAGTGTTTTCACAGAGCCGATACAGTACTAGCCATGGACCCAGCACACCAAGTGAAGTAGAAAAGATACAAGAAAAACAGCTACATTAGAAAGGCCTCCACACTTTAGAAAAGGAGTAAAACACTTTCAGTTTCTCCTCTTTATCCCCTAAAACAACCTCATGCAGTCTGGATCTACCTGTGGTCCTACACCAGCTTCCTTTTGAGTGGGGGTAACAGGTAGGAGGTTGGCATAGCACTGGGGAGGCCATCTTTACCTCCACATGGGGACAGCCTGCTCCGGGGGGGAAGGCTAACAGAGACGAGAGAGTTAGACAGATAGCTCCCAGATGACACTGTCTGAGGCCCGGATCCAGCTGAGCCTGGAGTTTGCTCATCCGGGCACCACCCAACTCCATGAGCAAATACCTGTCTTTTTTGCTTAAGACGGTTTGAGTTAGGTTTCTGAAACTTGTTCCTGGCCGGCCTGAGCCCCCTCAGGAGCACCCACCCACAGGGGGACCCACCTCCTCTGTGCATTTTCTCCTTTGAGGGGTGCCGGGTGTGGAAATGAATCTCCGCCGGGAAGATGAGGAGCTCTGCCGGGGATTCTCTGGTTTTAAATCGACTCCGCAGGGGGTCCTGGGCTCCGGGTGGCTCTTGGGAGATAGGAGGTAATTTCGAGGTCTTTGAAGCCTGGAGAAAATGAAAAAACAAAACAAAGACCAACATGGCAGGCAGGCAAACCCAGCTGCCTGCTGGGGACAAATGGCATTGATCTCACTGGGTCTCTAGCACCCAGAGCTGCCGGGGGGGGGGGGGGGGGGGGGGGCGGGTCCCCATGGTTGAGAAGTGAAGCTAACCAACCTGGGACCCGGGTATCTGACTAGAGCGGGAACTCAGCTCTGCCCGAGTTAACCCAGCCTCTGACCCTTCTCAGAAGTGTAAATGTGGTCAGTTTAAGAGCCTTTGAGAGGATAGTCTTTCCTTCTCTTGCAACTGGGGAAAAGGAGCCAGACTGAAATGATAGAGCTGAGATTTCTGTGTAAGAAGAGGGGAAAATCTCAAGGATGGGAGAGAATCAAGGAGCAGAACATTAATTATGCAACCATTTAGGTAAGAAAGAGCAGAAAAGAGGAATACACATTTGTGTTTGTTTGCCTTACGCAACCTCTCTAAGCCTCAATTTCTTCCTGTTGTAAAATGGGAGCAATCATACTATCGACCTCAAAAAAAAAAAATGCCGCTGAAACCGGTTGGTTCATTGGATAGAGCTTCATCCTGCGGACTGAAAGGTCCCAGGTTCAATTCCAGTCAAGGGCATGTACCTTGGTTGCGGGCACATCCCCAGTAGGGGGCGTGCAAGAGGCAGCTGGTCGATGATTCTCTTTCATCGATGTTTCTAACTCTATCCCTCTCTCTTCCTCTCTGTAAAAAATCAATAAAAAACATTTTTAAAAAATGCTACAAGGATTAAATGAGCTAGCGATGTGCAGTTACAATACTGTTTGGAACTGAGTTCATTTCTATATTTCTTGGGAGTAGACTTGTCTCTCATTAGGGTTTAATACTTCCTCTCGCCACTAGCAGAAAATCTATGTATCTCTATTCTTCTGTGAAATGAGCATAGCTAAAAAGAATCACTGTCTGTCAGAATCAGCCACAACTTTAGCCCAGTTTTTGTGGCCAACCTCCCCTCCCCCGCCAAATGGCGTGTGTGTGTGTGTGTGTGTGTGTGTGTGTGTGTGTACAGAGATAGAAACTCTAGGAGTGGTACTTAAAGACTCCTGTTTCCAATTATTCAGAAGTTGCCGAAAATTTCTCCTTTTAGTTGCAGCAGCTTTTAACAGGAGAACCTGGCTCTATGAAATGTATATGCGTGCTGGGTTTCAGGGAGTTCAGTTTCACAGGAGGAAAAATAAAAACGTTCCTCACTTTTTTTTTAATGCTCAGAAAAGAGAAAAACGATCAGAAACACACGTAGGCGTCTCACATGTTTAGAGTTGAATAAGGAAGGAAATTCAACCCAATATATGCAGAGTTAATATTTGTAATTTGGAGACAGTAAGAAAATGATTGACCAAACGCACGCACGCACGCACATAAGATCTTTATGTTCCCGGAGACTTCGCTGCCCCGGTGCCAGCTGCCCGCCAACTGCCCCTTTCTGAATACTGACCTTGTGCGTTCTGTGTGACAAGGTTTGCATTGAGAAATCTACGTGGAAACTCAAATGACTTGTGTGAGGTAGGGCTGACAAACCAAGCCTCAATTTCTTTATTTTAATTAAAAATTTACAGTTTTAATGTAGTGGAAAATACTGCTCTCCTCTGTCAACCATGCGCGTGGGTTGAGGGAAGGGACTCCTGCCCGCTGGGCTGCTCCAGGGCTGGGCTGAGCTGGTGTGAGACTGGGGACATGCCTCAGGCCTGCGGGGACTCTTGCAGGCCACGCCTGCTGCTTTCTCCTGCTCTGATGGCTGGAAAGGTTAAGGTCAGAGCACAGGAACTCAGAGAAAACCCTGCATAGACTGACAACGGCCTCCCTCATTGGCAGCAGAACCACCTGGAGTGCCCGTGGCTCCTTCAGGGCCACGTCAGGTGACATGAGTCTCCACAATGAACTGCCCTTCCCAGTCGGACACAAGATACTTTCACCAAAACACATCACGTCCTCTCTTCCTTGCATTAGGCATAGGAGGCTGGTGAAATTATCCATCATGCAGAGGAGGTCGCTTTCGCTTGGGGGGGGGGGAGGGGAGAGCGACAAGCTAAGCTCACACAGCTGCTTTGGAGCAGAGCATTCTGGGTCCCCTGTGGGTTCCCACTCAGCATAGGTGCCTCCAAACTACCCCAAACCCAGATAGACTTGCAAGGCAGGACCAGGCCAGAGACAGCGAAGAACATCGCTAAGGAAGAAGGTGTCCTAGACTCCTGAAGGGATTGATAAATCTGTACATTTACTTTACATTTTCAAAGGTGACAGACCCTCTGTTATACAAAACCACTGCTGAATTCGAGATCTCTAGCATTTTCTGTTTGAAGTGGATCAATTACAAACTCAAATTATGCCCCTTTTTTTAAAAAAATATTTTTGATTGGTTTCAAAGAGGAAAGGATAGGGAGAGAGAGATTGAAATATCAATGGTGAGAGAGAACCATTGATCAGCTGCCTCCTGCATACCCCACACTGGGGATCGAGCCTGCAACCCTAGGTATGTGCCCTGATCGGGGAATCGAACCGTGATCTTTTGGTCAACGTTCAACCGCTGAGCTACGCTGGCTGGGCTCAAATTCTGTCTTTACTCATTTACAGATAACCTGCAGCCCCTTAGAAGAACAAAGGATTCTGTTGCCATTAGAGAGTGCAGTAACATCAAACGGGTTAAGGTAGAATTAGCGGCAGCTAAAATTCCTTGGACTTCACTATTTTCAACATTTATCACTACAGCTTTTTTCCCGGCTCCACATGGTGAGGTCAGAGTGGGTAAGGCCAGTTCTCTGTTTGAGACCTCCCTTTGAGTCACCTCGTTCCTAAATGGAGATGAATCTTTTAAGTGCATGCTTGCATGGGTACACACACACACACACACACACACACCTTTTTCTTCACTTCCCCAGGTGTGTGTTTTTCCGAGGCAGTGGCAGAGGCCACAGGAGGGAAAAGGCATCTTTCAGCAGGAGGCTCCTGTGACCAGTGGCTGCTGCCGCCCATGTGGAGTTTCATGTCCCCATGTTTGTCTGTAGAAACAGGATGGGAACGAGAGTTTATTAGCTGCAGGCATGGGGAGGGACGTGTTGGCTTTCGGCTGTTATCATTTTGGGGCTAATGGGAAGAGGCAAAGAGAATGCTGGAGCACTGAGACAGCCATGGCTTTGGTGGGGTGGGTTCGGGGAGCCCTCATCTCATAGTCTGGGTGGGGTCTTGCTGGCTGAGAGAGGTGACAGAGAGAATGGTAATAATAAAAACAATCAATAATAATAGGTGCTATATAAGGAGTGCTAAATATGGAACAAGAATTTTTGCAAAGTATTTTACATACATTAACTCAATCCCCACAGTAGCTTACGGAGGTATTGTCATTATCCCCGATCTGCAGGTGAGGAAACTGAGCCTCAGCAGGATTGAATAACATGCTCAAGATCATAGCTAGAAAAGCGGGAAGGGGGGTGGGAGAATTTGAACTCAGGCAGTCTGATTGCAGAATGTTTGCCATTGAGTTCTAGACAAAGAGCCTGTCAGTCTCATTCCCACCTTAGCTATTATTATTATTAATAATAGAACTTTGGCTGTTATTATTATTTTTAAAAATATATATTTTATTGATTTCTTAAAGAGAGGAAGAGAGAGGGATAGGGAGTTAGAAACATCGATGAGAGAGAATCATCGATCAGCTGCCTCTTGCACACTCCCTACTGGGGATGTGCCCACAACCAAGTTACATGCCCTTGACCGGAATCGAACCTGGGACCTTTCTGTTCACAGGCCAACGCTCTATCCACTGAGCCAAACCGGTTTCGGCTGTTATTATTATTATTAAATATGTTTTAATTGATTTTAGAGAGAGAGGAAGGGAGAAGGAGAGAGAGAGATGGAAACATCAATGAGAGAATCATCAGCACTGATAGGCTGCCTCTTGAATATCCCCCACTGGAGATTGAGCCTGCAACCCAGGCATATACCCTGACCAGGAATTGAACTGGTGACCTCCTGGTGCATAGGTTGACGCTCAACCACTGAGCCACATCGACTGGGCTTAACTGTTATTTCTTTTTAAAAAAATTTTTATTCTTGAAAGTATTACATATATCCCCTTTTCCCCCATTGATCCCTTTTACCCTGCCCTTTGACCGTTATTTTCTAAGGTGAGTGGCATGAGGAAGTGTCACTCAGCTGGCCTCAGTGTTCTCAAATGAACTCTGCATGGTTAGGTTCACTCAATTTACAAGCAAGACATTTGGCTTCTTACCGCTGAGATCTGCGTTCCTATTGGGGAAGGAGTTGCCATGGAATGTGCTGTGGGGTTTGTCACTCATGAGCCAAGCGTGATCAATATGGTCACACCCACAGGCCCTCCTGGAGGTTTGCAGTGTTTTTTCATTGCGGTTTTCCTCTGAGACCTGCAAACGACGGTGGGTCTCTATCGACATGTCCTAGGGAAAGACAGACACACATTTCTGTCAACAGGCTTTGTACAGGACCAGAGCAGGCTCCTCTAACAGTCAGAACTTGTGGCTAGACTTGTGGCTCCAAGGAAGAAATCTCCCCTATAGCGGAGGAAGAAAAACATGGTTGTAAAAGCAAGATCTCTAATACTGTTTATTACAATAAGACATTTTATTATGGTTGAGAGAAAGAATGACATTTAACTAAGCTTGACCTTTGACATATATGCCATGTTCTTCTTCTTCTTTGTCTCCTCCTCCTCCCTCCTTTCTATGCAGAATAATGTCTGTCTTTTTGCATCACTGAGTAAGTAGTGCTCATCAGAATTTCCTAATAACGTGAAGACAAAGGCAAGTCTATATATTTGATCAGATGCCAAAGGAATGGTAAGTGGACTATTAGGCAACCCTTCGTGGTAGCTTCTGCTGGCTCTTTCTGTATGCTGTTCACCAATATGAGCCGGGTGGACTTTTGGGAGAGGATAGTATTTTGTGGCCAGGACATCTTTGGAGCATTTCTTCCTGAATGGAATACACAACAGATAAGGTAGCAGGGGAGGTAATACAGAGAAGCTACTCTTCACAGCTCAGAAGGAAGCCCATGTATGCATTCAAGGAGCCCACGTTACCCTCTCGCTGCGGGTAGCAGCCAATGTGGTCATCCAGAATAAACACTGGACCACAGAAGCGTTCTCCTGCTACAACTCCAAAGACTCTGGATAGGGATTCACCAGATCCAAAGGCTCCAGGTAAAATGAATGGAAACAGTTATAGAGGCAAGAGCTCCCACCCAGCGTCTTCTAAACTTCTTCCGCTGGTTGATGTACTATAAGAGACTGTTGATAACTAAGATTCCATCATTATTGTGTATCCCTGCCCATGTGTCCCATAGCTATCTCATTCTCAGAGGGCTGGTGTAAGCCCAAAGACTGGAGTGAGATCTCGAGAAAATACAAAGAAGTTCATCAACCGTGTGAGGATGGGTGACAGCATGGTGGGAAGCCATGTAAAAGCACAGCTACCTTCGGACTTCTATCTCTACCCACCGGGTCTTGGTAGAAGAGGCACAGTCCCTTGTATGTAAAAAATTTGCCTGGCAACTTCCATGAGTGAGACCAGGGAAAAGCTTGGAGTGGGCATGATGCATGGGCAGGCCACAGCAGGGGAACGGCCAAGACTTATGACCTCCATAAGTCATAACCAGCTGCACCCTCCTGGGATACAAGACTCCATGTTTGGGGGAACAAGTGGGGTATGCCAACCGGGCAAAAATAAGTAAATAAAAATAAAAGTGAATCAGTAGTGCCATTCACTTTATCCACCATGAAATTCCTCTTTCTTCTCTACTTCCATTTGTGGCATTCTCTCCCTCTCCTGTTCTCATTGGCATCTGACACATTTATTTAAGTCAAATACAGTTATTTAAGATAGGTGCATGGTTGTCTATGCTGCTCTGAACCAGTCATTTTGTACACACACACACACACACACACACACACACACACACACACACACACGTGCGCCTTAGAGTTCAGAAAGCATTTTTACATTTTAACCCATTTAATTCTCAGTAACCTTGTGAGACATGTATGATGACAGCTCCATTTCCCAGAATAGGTCATTCAGGCTCAAAATTAATTAAGTTTCCTGGACAGGCTCACCACAACTAGGAAGACATAGGACTTGAACCAAGACTTTTCCAATTCTATGTCCAAGAGCTTTTTTTTTTTCCCTTTTTTTTTTCCCCTAGAGACTACTAGATGAGGTGAAAAGTCTAGGGAAAATCTGTAAATAAATAAGTTTGAACCCAAGAGTTAAAGGTAAACTGGCTACTTTACCTATAGAAATTCTCAAAAATGGTCCATAGGTAAGTGTGCACTGTGCCTCTCCACGAGGAGAAGATGGTATGCAGCTTGAATACATTTCCCAGATGTATCTGGCCATGAAACCCTTTTTATTTTTCACGGAGTATCTGGCAATGCTAGGGCTCTACAGGGAAACAGTGGTCAATAGGTTCAAAGTACTCTTCTCTGGAGGGCCCCAGGAAATGGCGAAGGGAGGGTGCATTCCTCTGAAGTCAAGAAGAGCAATGACCGAGGGGAGTCCATCAGAAATGGCACCTCTGCCTGGGTTCCATCTTCCTACCGGGGCTGCTTCCTGAGTGGCAGCAAGTGTCCCCTGATGGCTGTGGTTCTTGGCAACAGAGCCCTGAGCCCGGGGTCCACCAGCCCCGGCTTCCCATCCATCAAGCCCTCCCGACCTACAGAGGTGGGATTGGCACAGTCTTGTTAGCTGCCTGTCTTCTTGCTTTTCTGAGCAAAAGTGCTGATCAAGGCCCCTGTTGCTCCTGCCTCATCTCTGCTAGAACCAGCCACCAGCTAGGTTTGAGGAACAGAACTGCCCTTCCTCAAGGGCTGAGTCTTCCTTTCTTGGACTCAGTTTCCTCCTCTGTATAATGAAGATACTCATTTCTTGCCCTCGCTTCTTTGCGGAGTTGTACGGAGCTCAAATCAGATCATGGATGTGGCCAAGCCCTCTGTAAACTGTGAGGGACTGGTGAGTGACAGTGGTGTGACTATGGCAGAGGGACCTGCAGCCCTGCTCTGTTGTCGTTGAGGCACTCACTGGGTCTGAAGCCCTTGGTTTCCTGGCTGTCTGTTGGTTGTTTACTTGTGGAAAGACCTCTGCCAAGAGCACTGTGGTGGGTTGGTTGTTTAGCTCTCTGAACTTACCCTGTCTGCACAGCCCTCAGGAAGAATCTGAGTCAACAGATGACTCCGGTATGGTTAACGAATCTTTCATCGATGGTTTAAAGGGTCCTGAAGCTATTTTCATCACTTACTCAAAGTAGATTTATTGCTGAAACAGTCTGGCAAACCTTTGCATGGAGCTGCTTTCGTAACACCTCCACTCTCCGCAGGCAGCTGGGTGGAACAATGTGGGGTTGTCTTTCAACCAGGGACTCTGGAAGCCTTCAGAATCTCTGTGTGTGTTGGAGCGCTGGACTTCTGGAGGCTCCCAGCCAGCTTCACCTTCCTTCTCTCCTCTCCAACCTTCGTCATCCTTGCTGTGGTTGGGTCCAGAGCCCGGGCCCACTTGTGGGGCTGCTCCCTCCCTCCAGCTCTGCTGCCTCGGCCCATTGGCTCCTAAGGCTATCCTGGGACTGAGCTGATGCTGAGAGTGTTGGTGGAACAGATACAGACTCAAGCTCAGGGTCAGTGGGGGGGCTACCTCAGGTTTTTATGGCCCAGTGAAGCCTGAGGAGCCCGGGGGACCCCTCAATCTGAGGAAGCTCAAGGCCACACTAGTCCTGCCCCCAAGAAGACCTCCACTCTTTACAGGGTGTGGCATTAAAGACCCTTTTGTGTGCTCCACAATGATCCTTTGGGGTTAAGCCCAAAGGATTTATTTCTTTAAGTCCATCCTTCCGGATCAGATTAACCTAGAACGACATTTCTGAGGGAAGAGGAAGCAAAGCTTGGGCCAAATGGCTACACCCCTATGACAGACTCTCTGCGTTGGGGGAGGGGACTTTGTGGATCAGGGGATATAAAGAGGCATTCTTCCCTCTGGCTGTCTCCCCGGCGATTTTGATTACATGACTCAATCCATGTGAGGGAAACCAAGATTCTTCTCAGTAAACATCAGCTCTGGCTCATTTGTTTATGCTTAGTAGAAACAGGTTTGTAAGGAAAGTATCAGAAGGTTCAGTTTTGAAAGGAGACCACAAAACTTGGTCTCTCTATATTTCAGATATAGCTTCAAATTACACAAATAATGTGAATTGTGGTAGCAATTTAGAGCTCTTGAAAGCTTTTTCTAAATTTTTTTTTTTTAAATCTCTATTCTCTCTTTTCACAACAACAACCCAGAGAGGGTGGAATGCATATACCGTTGCTCCCATTTTGCAGATGAGCAAACTAAGGATGCAGGGAGCATAAATGACTTAGTCAACATCACATTGTTGGGGGCGTGTGTGTGTGTGTGTGTGTGTGTGTGTGTGTGTCTGAGATTTGTAGCCAGGACTTTTGCTACTTTTCCAAATAGAGTATTTGGCAAAGAGAGGGAGGCCAAGGGGGAGATGACATTAAAATCAATAAAACCATCAGTCAGGGTTCAAATTACAGACTGAACTGTTCTTATTTCTTAACAAACTGACTTTTGGTCCTGTGATCATGGGCAAGTGGGCATTGCCATTAATTAGTAACTATGCTTTAAAAACACAAGCTGGGGAGGTCTATAACATGTCTTGAGCACGTACCATGTGCCAGATACCGCATTATCCCCTTCAACTCCCACATCTAATCCTGTGAGGTAAAGGCAGAAATGGTCATCTCCATTTAATACACGAGGACAACTGAGGCCCAGAGAAGTCACCTGGCTTGAAATATGGCTCTAATAGCCATAATATTTAATCACTTATTCTATGTTGTCTCATTGTTTTTTGCATGATTGTGTCTTCTTAATAGGAAATGTTCAGACCCAAGCCTAGTGTTGTTATCGCTAAGACCTCTAACTGAGTGACCGTTATTCCTACCAATAACTACTCCTCAGGATACATCAAGCATTCTGTGCTGCCCCAAGACAGTAGCCCTAATGTACCAAAGAATCTGAGGCCACAACAGGACCTTTTAGGTGTACCCCCAAATACTATCTCCTGCCTGTCTTCTTCCCTCCATTTTGGATTTTGCAAGGTACATGTTGACTACATGGTCTCAAATATTTGGATTTTTAACACCTTAAAATGGAGTTTACCAAAATAAGGCCTAGGGATTCTGGGTTTCATTGTCCTCACCTGTAAAACGAGGGTGTTAGTTAGTCTAGACCAGCACTGCCCTTACTTTCTGCAATGATAGACTATTCTATGTGTTGTTCATTATAGTCACCATTGGTTGCATGTGGCTAGTGAGCACTTGAAATGTAGGTAGTGCAACTGTGAAACTGAGTTTTAAGATTTTATTTGAACTAATTTATATCTAAATAGCCCCACGTAGGTAATGGCTACTGTATTGGACAGTGCAGGTCTAGACTCTAGATTTTAGATGATTTCTTAAGTCTGTTCCATCTAACATTCCTTAATCTGGTGGTTTTGTGGTAAAATCCTAAGGAAAAATGCAGACTTTGGAGGCAGAATCCTCTATTGCAATAACTATTCTTCCTCTTGCTAGGTGTATATCTTGAGCAAGTCACTTAACTTCTTTGAGCTTCTGTTTGCTCATCTCGATAATGAACATAATAAGACTTCCCTCATGACTGGACTGAAAATTATTGTGAGCTGTCCGTAAGCTGTTCAGTACTATAGGGATTTTACTTGTCAATATTATTCTTGAGAACTTGAAGTATTAAAAGAGCCAGAAGTTGCCTTTGCTAAGGGAGATGGGGAAAGATAACTGGGTAGCACTAAAGGACAAAGAATAGGGCCTTGGCTAGTACTAGAGTTTATGAGAACAGACAAGGCAAGAAGCAGAGCCTACCATAAAGTTAATGTTTCTGAAATTAAAAAGAAAATGTTCATACACAATGGTAGTGCCTAACCAATCGCTGTCCTTGGAAAAGGATCTGCTCTGGACACGTTGAGAATTTAGTCTAGAAAATGAGTGGAGGAGAAAATGGCACAGAGCCTGTGCCATTAACTATCACTGCTGTACATCTCCCTTGAGTTTTGATTCCAGGACCAGGGAATTTGGTCATAACCTAATCCCCATGTAATTCATCTACAGGAAATATGCTGGTCAGGCAATTGCACTTCTCTTTGTAAACTAATACTCTAGTCCTGTGGTCAGCAAACTGTGGCTCACGAGCCACATGTGGCTCTTTGGCCTCTTGAGTGTGGCTCTCCCATAAAATACCACAGCCTGGACGAGTCTATTTTGAAGAAGTGGCGTCAGAAGAAGTTTAAAAAAATTGGCTCTCAAAAGAAATTTCAATCGTTGTACTGTTGATATTTGGCTCTGTTGACTAATGAGTTTGCCCACCACTGCTCTAGCCTATACGTCAGTCTCTATGCATTGTGTTAACATGAGTCAACATCTCTGAGACCAGTTGATTCAGGGGCACAACCGGGGGCACTGAACAGATCGAGTTTCCATGTCATGGGAATGGTGAACTCACCCAGATAATGCTCCTGGGTGTGGGACCTTCTTTCTTTCCCCAGATGGCACCCCACTTTGCCACTGCCTTAAGCCCTCTTTCTTCAAAAACCCTACTATCGTCAGTTAATATTGTTAGACTTTGATGGCCTAGGATGTAACTAGACAATGGATTGCAATATTTCCGTTTTGGGGGTGGATCACCATTGTACACCTAAGAGATCAACTGAGTTCCCTACCTGATGCCATATACCTGATCCAGAAGTTGCCTTTGCTAAGGGAGATAGGAAACGATAACTGGGTGGCACTAAAGGACAGAGACTAGGCCCTTGGCTAGTACCAGTGTTTGTGAGAAAAGACTATCGTAATCAGGCGTGAAGAATGCTCAGTTTTCCTCTAGTCCTGTCCATTTGTTGGTGCAGAAGAAATGGCAAACCTCCAAGTGGGCACTGGCGAATCCTGCAGCTCATCCCTCTTATCCCAAATAAAACATGAGATGTCCCAGTTCAAATTGAATTTCTGATGAACAATGAATACTTTTTAGTAGAAATATGTACCAAATATTGCAAGTTTACCCCCCCACCCCCGCACTAAGTCTGATTACTCTCTCTAAACCCCAACCATTTCCTGTTTTCACGTTTAAGCCTTTATTTACAGAGTGCTTTAGGGATCTCTGTTCCGCAGAAGGGCGCCGCCTCCCTCCTGAGCGGATTGTGCTGGAGAGCCGCCATCTTTCAGAGGAAGAGGCCTAGCAGTTCCCCTTTCTGGAAGATCCAGGGTCACCTTGGAAGGGGAACTAAGGAATGTTGGGAAGAATGTGGAGCCAGGGGTGTGGGGGAGCATCTGGCTTCTGGTCCCAGCTCTGCTTTTGGCTAAATAACCTTGGACAAATTACTTTGCCCCTGGGGCCTCGTTTTCCTTACCTTGTAAAAGAGAGGGATTGAACGGAGGGATCTGAAATCTCGGAGTGGGGAAGGCTGGGGAGAAAGTTCTACCGGGGACGGGGAGAGCCAGAGGGAAGGCAGGACTTCTCCCCCCCCCCCCCCAACATGTTCACTCTGCAAATGTGGGAGGAATAAAGGCCAACAGGTATGGGAGGGGCTTGCACGCCATTGAGCCTGCGCACCTTTGCTTTCACACAAAAAGGGCCTGAAATGCTGGTGTTTGAACCTTGATGGGAAGGTCTCTCTCCCACCAGAGCGTGAGGCGGGGCAGCTCAGCGTGCGCCCCCTCCCATTTACCCACTGACCTGCACCTTGGAGCCTGCACATGGCGCCAGGGGGCCCCGTCTGCAAGAGACCTTGAGGCTTCCAAAGTAGAGGTACAGTTGCCAAGGGTCTGACCTACTCCCTCCGTGGGGACGCCAGGCAGAAAACGGCCTGGCTGCCGAGCCCCAAACCTCCTAGTGACACAGGCTGGTTAGCACCACCCTCCTCGGTGACCCAGGGACTCCCGGAGGGGTGGCGACACCAGGAACAGATGCCTCTGCCAACAGAAATAAACCGAGAGCCCACAGAGGCGAGCTCTAAAAGGCCCCTACGGGCGTGCAGTTGGAAGGAGAAGGAAAAATGAGAAATGCCAGACCCCATCTTGGGCTTGCGCATCAGAAAAGGATCAAGAGCCTCAAAAAGAAAACACATTAGTTAGGTCAGCCTGTGGAAATCGTTGTAGGGGCCATGGGGGAGCCAGCTTGACAAACCAGCGTCGTCATGTAATGCTTGTAACGTGAATAACGGGAGAGATGAACCCCGTCCATGTTCGCGGGGATCCTGGCATTGAACAATAACCTGGCTCCGCTGGCTTTCCTTTCAGCCAGGGAGAGCTTTCTGCCAAGTCCAGCCCTCCTGTGCAAGAAGACATCACCGGAGCGGAGGCGAACGGGAACGTCGCACACTTGGCCGGGGAATTTTATGACACAAGAGCTTCTACCTCATTATAATCCTTTAAGGTGGATGAGTTAATGTAATAACCACTTAAATGGTGCAGGAGCTCTCTAAAGACGATCAGTTAAGCACAGGAACAGCAAACTTGTGATGGCTACGTTGACATCCTTCCCCACCCCCTGGTCCATGGCAGACACCACCGGTTAATTATGGCATTCTTGACTGATGCACCGATTGTGATCTCAGAATCCTTCTCTTGAAACATTTTTTTTCAAAAGTGGAGGCATAATTTATATATAAGTAACATGCACAGCGTTTAAATGTTCCATTTAATAAGATCTGACGATTGTATACACCTTTGTCACCACCACACAAAACAAATGTTTTCATCATCCCAGAAATAGAAAACATTTTCATCATCACATGCCATGTTCTGGCCCAGATGGTCATTGCTCAGGTCAAGAAACCACTGGCCTGAATTTCCTTGCCCTGTCCTGCCAGAATTCACCAAGGAAGGTTTATGGTTTAAAGAAACTATAAAAACCTGCTTGGTGGGAGAGAGGAGGTTTCGGACTTTGTTCTGCTGAGCAAAGCTGTGGTTTGCTCCCATTTTGAAGTGTTTAGGACATGGAAATGCCACAGAAGGTCAGCCCACATCTGTAGCTGCAGATTTAGGACCACCAGAGAGACTCGTCAGATCCAGAGGAGGCTGGGAAGCCAAGTCCATAAGATGCGGGGATACCTCTGCTGAGGAGAGAGAAACAGGTGTCCGGGACATTCGTTCACTCATTCACTCATTCATTGATTCACTCATTCATTGATTCATTCCTCAAAGATCTACAATGCACCAAACACTGTAGCCAAGCACTGGAGGGAAAAAAGATGAATAAGACAGACTGATGATTCATAAATAAATTAAGTTACACATGAAAGAAAGCATGGCTTATTCAATTGGCTTTATACTCTAGGAATTTTTAAATTAAATGAATTCTTGGAACCCAAACACAGAGCATCAACTGGCCCTTGATGTCTGGACAGTTTTTGCGGCAGGTACTTCAAGTGCAATAAGAGCCTGAAAAAAACTCAGCCCCACATAAATTTTGAGGCGTTTTCCAGAGGATAAGAAAGAAGGGATTGTAGGGAGAGCAGCGCAAGCAAAATGACTTAAGTTCTCGCACTCACTTTCACTTTTTCCTTTGGTCATGCACCTCCTATGTGGCTGGCACTGTGCTGAGCCCTGGAATCAGGACACCATTAGATCCAAGGCCATTTTTGTGTGAACGGGAACTTCCTCTCCTCCTTCTAAATCTTTGCTTCAAATGATTTTGCTGTGAATGCAGCAAGAGCAAGTCTCCTCTACGATGCCCTGGCCTCTATGCGGAGGGCACGATGCACTGTTCTATCTGGACAAGAGTCCCTTGTTTTTCTCATTAGTGGATATTTCTGAAGCCCTCGCTTGGTTCCGGAGCTTTCTTGGGTAGTGTGCTCAATGGTGCTGGGAGGTGTCCCAAAGAGTTAGAGAATCCTCTGTCCTGGAATATGGGGTGTCATTTTTGCTTAGACTTTGAAAGCGAACCTTGGCTTCTGTATTAGTTTCCTATTGCTGCTAAAACAAATCAGCACACAATGCGATACACATCTGTTATCGTATAGTTCTGGAGGTCAGAATTCGAAATGGGTCTCGCTGAGCTAAAATCAGGGTGTTGACAGGGCTGTGTTATTTCTGGAGGCTCGAGGGGAGAATCTGTCCCTTTGCTTTTTTCCAGTTTCCAGAGGCTGCCTGCATTCCTTGGCTGCGCCCCCTTCCTCCACCTCCAGTCAGCAACGTTGGGAGAGTCCTCCGTGTGCTGCCATCTCTCTGGCTCTCCCTTTCTGAGTCCTTCTATTCCTAAGGAGCCTTGTGATGGTGCTGGGCCTTCCCAGATAATCCAGGCAAATCTCCCCGTTTTAAGCATCTGATTAGCAACCTTATTTCCCCTTTGCCATTTAACCTAACAAAGCCACAGGTTCCAGGGATTAGGACATAGACATCTTTGAGGGGCATTCTTCTGCTTACCTCAGCTTCTTTACATTTTTTTCTCCTATTTTTCTGGTTTCTCTTAGTAGTTTTTCAAATTATGCCTGTGAGGTTTGGTGGATGAATTTCAAATCTCATTGGAGACCTAAAGCACTGAGAGAAGCCCAAGACCTGCTTAAGGAT
The DNA here is from genome assembly GCA_963924515.1 of Vespertilio murinus. Taxonomy (NCBI): domain Eukaryota; kingdom Metazoa; phylum Chordata; class Mammalia; order Chiroptera; family Vespertilionidae; genus Vespertilio; species Vespertilio murinus. The sequence continues at coordinate 73,607,020 of OZ004711.1, read as the reverse complement.
ACCCAGGAGACCAGTCAGGGTTAAATCAATTCACTCATTTCCAACGTGTAGAATAATGTGCCAAGTAGAAAAATCAAGATAGAAGAGAAAACGTATAGTCCTCACAAAAGTTCATTTTATAGATGAGTAATTGTGGTGGAAAGATTGGAAGAGAGAGACTCATTAAAATTCTAAGAACAGTGGTATCAGGATGTTGGACATAAGATTACAGTTAGTTTGCTTCTTTTTTAAAATAATATAAAACATTTCGGTAATATGGTTAGATTATATTAATAAATGGACATTATGTTAAAAATCATTCCATTATACCCACCATCTTCTCCTATATATTTTTCTATTCCTTCCCCAGCATCAGCTTGGACCACGAACCACCCATCCAAAAGTTACTCTAAAGCATCAAAGGAGACAGAAGGGAGCCGGGAAGGGAGGCCCTGGGACGCAGACATAAACAACAGCAGGAGGCTGGCTGTGACGGCTTCAGACCGCTCAGGCCTGCCTTGGCTCTGCCAACCAAGCCCAGCTTCTGGTTTCTTCTAATAATTAGTGGGCAGGCGTGGCCTCTTATCCCTACTCTACGGGGAGTGCTTCCTTTAATGAGGGACTTGCTCCTGTGGTCACCTTCCTGGCGCCCACCAGGCCTCCGAAGGCAGAGGGGTAGGGAGGACCCCCTGCGCCTGTCCCCATCCCTGAACTGGTTGTCATGTCACCCACCCTGGTGCTGGCAGGCAAGGCTTTTCAGAGGATGGCAGCCCCTGGTGCAGGCTGCGCTGCCACCCAGCAGCTATGGGGTGGCAGGTGCCAGAGTCCCCAGGAGGCCAAGCAAGGCCCAGACAGACAGCTGCCATCTTACCCCAGAGGGTGGCCAGCCTTTGTGTGCACGAGTTGACAGAGGGGTGAAGAGAGAACCCCCAGAAGCCCCAGGGCTGGCAGGCGAAGCCCTCCACAATCTGACCCCACTCACTTCTGGTACAATTTCAGCTAAGACTACACCTCTCTAATCACCCTTCTCTCCTCTACCTGCTTTCCCCTCTAAACTGTCACTCACCTATGCCTACAAGGTCCCTTTCCACCTACTTTTTCCACAAGATTCAGCTCCAATTCTCCCTCCTCCAAGACACCACTCTAGATTTTCCTAGTAAGAAGCAGTCACAATCTCTACCTTCTTTATACTTTGCCAGCATATTAATAAATATAGTCTAGTCTGGCAGGTGTGGCTCAGTGGTTGTGTGTTGACCTATGAACCAGGAGGTCACAGTTCAATTCCCGTCAGGGCACAGCCCAGGTTGCAGGCTGGATCCCCAGTAGGGGCGTACAGAAATACCATCATTGACATTTCTATCTCTCCCTCTCCCTTCCTGTCTAAAATCAATAAAAATTATATATTAAAAAAAGAAGAAGAGTGGTTGTAACTTTGGGAATGTTTGAACACTGTCCTTCTGTTAAAAAAACACACAAAATAACAAAAAGCCAAGCAACATATACATGTGTACCTGGTATTTAGAAGTGTGAGAACTCTGACATCTAATCTCTTGACTTAGCATTTATCTTTGCTCATTAGGAAGTTAGGTCATCAAGAGAGTTGAAGAGTAGGTGTATGTTGAGCTATAAAACCCAGACGTATTGCCACATGCATCTCATTAGATTCATATATAGAACTGGAGGTGATGTAAGATGCCTTAAAATTTTAATTGCACCTCCCTGTGACAGCCTCGGTTCTCACAGGTCTGAATGAAGTCTACATTTTGTAGGTTTTCTGATTCACAATTCAGCCAGTATAGATTCTTCTGTGAGCAGCACTACTTTATCCATTAGCCCCCTTTCCCATCCTTCCCCCTCCCCATTTTGGCTCTTTCACTCGGAACATGGTATTTTTAACTCTTAGCTATGCTATTTGGACAAAGAAATGCTGACCCCACAGAACAGATGGTGTGGTCATTGGTGGGCTCAGTTTACAGTGGTTTCTCGGCCATTTTCCTTCCTGATCCCACCTGGCTCAGCAGCGTCAGCCTTGCTCTCTCGTTCACTGCCTGCCTCCTTCAAAGTCACAGATTTGTGTTTTATTTTAAAAATTCCCTGACTTACCTACTCTCGAGTTCTGGTGTGATTACCTACCTACTTGCATAATCTCGAGTGGATTACTCAAACTTTCTGTGCTTCAATTTCCTCATCTCTAAAATGGGATAATAATAGCATGTACCCCCAGTATTCATAGAAAGCATACATAAATTATACATGGAAACAGTGGCAGGAGCATAGTAAATACTCAAATATGTTAGTGAACTTTGGTATTTTTATTTGTGAATATTATTTTGTAACTTCCTTTTAAAAAACTCGCTGTGAATGTTTTCTCATGCTATTCATGGCTAATACATGACTTTATTGCCATTCTATGACTGTATCATGATTTATTTAATCAAGGTTTCATTGCCACACATTTATTATTTTCAACGTTTTATACAATAATAAGTAACCCTGTAATAAACATTCTTGTGCATAAATTTCTGGGCGCATCTCTGATTATTTCCTAAGGCATATTACTAAAAATAGAATGATGAATCAAAGAATATCAACCCCTTTTCAGGCTTTTGTCTAAATGCCTTCCAGATATGTCATGTGAGTTTGTGCTCCCAAAGCATTAGACGGTTCATTTCCTCACAACCTTTCCAGCACCGGATATTATGGTTTCAAAACTTTCTTGCCAGTCTGTAGTTTTTATAGTCAGATGGTGCCCCGTAAGTTTCCAAAGCTCTCTTCTTCTGAGATTTTCATTAAAAAAAAAAAAAAAAACTCAAGCCCCTTTTGAGTTACTTCTGTAATTTTAATCTATGAAGTTTATCATAAACTCCTGCCCTGTTACTATTCCTAATCTTTCCTTTCTGATTTCTTCACACCATTTCTCTTCTACCTGTTGGGAGTTAGACTATAGAGTTCTTTTTGGGTCAGGTGAGTGTTATAAATCTAGTAGATAGATGTAGAGGATGACAGGAACTTTCTTTTTTTCATTGAGCCCAACCTAACCAAAAATGAATCTAACCAAACCTAACCAAAAGACTCATCTCCTTGATAGTAATAAGATACTGGTTGCCCAAGATATTTAAGCCAAATAGACAAGTGTCTGAAAGCTGTGGAAGGGGTTCTTCTCTGGCACTAAGTTGACCTACATATTAGTGTCCAACTAGGAAAACAGAAACCCCTGTAAATCTTTAAATGTAGAAGAAATTAAATTCTGGGGATTGGTTACCCAGATCATTAAAAGCCAAAACGATGATGAGGTAACACTGAGATTAGTAACATTAGGAAGCCAGCACCACCCTTAGACTGAAGGACAGAGCGAGAGCAGGTGGGGTCACCTGGAGGAACTGGAGCCACAGGGGGCCTATCTGTAGGGAGCTGGACCACAGAGGTGATGCAGTGCTTCTCACCACCGCAGGTAGAACGGGAGGGGAGAAACGCCCTGGCTTTTCTCTGTTCCTTCTCCAATCTCCTTCCAATGGCTTCCACTGGCAAGCTCAGTGAGAAGCCAGTTGACCCAGCTGTGTGTAGGATTATATGTAGTCTGTGGTCAACCCGACCGTGCTGCAGAGCGGAGTACTGGAAGGGTGAAGAGTGGGTGTGAGCGCCAAGAGGCCGAGGCCTGCCTGCTGGAGGCCTTTCCAAGTCCACAGATAAGAGGGCCAAGTGCAAAGCATGCTTGCCTCGGAGAGGTAGGCAGTCCTGGGGATGAATAGTGGCTTTGTCATTTACCAGCTCTGAAACCTTGGCCAGCTTAATTAAGTTGAAGTTAAGTTAAGGGAGGTCTGAGAGCCACATTTACAAAAGCAGGGGACGGAGCGGGGACAAGAAAAACTGTATCTCATGAGGCCTTTATGAAGATTAAATAATATAATAGCTAAAAAATAATATTAAGCATTCAACAACAATTCAATTCCTGTAATTCAAGAACTTATGATTGTAGTAACATGGTGTCAGATGGGTACTATTGGGGTGATCACATTTAGGAAGTTATATAAATGCCTTGTCCACCTGAAACTAATATAATATTGTACATTTTAAATGCATTTAAAAATTAAAAAAAATCTTAGAAAAGGGAAAAAGAATTTTAAGACAAAGGACAATTGGGCATTTGGTCAAGGCCATTAAGGTTCTCTATATATTGAAAGAAAGAAAAGGGGCAGAGGACCCTTCCCTCCCGGAAATTCTGCCGAGGGTCAGGTAGGTGATATATTGGCCAACAGTGACACTGAGAGATGATCTAAGACCATTGGAATTATCACCCATGACCAATTCCTTCATTCCACAAACATTTATGGGTCCTCGTATTTTCTGGAAGTGATTTAGACATGGCCCTCACATTCAAGGAGAAGGCAACAGGTGGGCAAAGAGATAAATCAAAGTGCATGATGATGTGGGGATGTGTACGGAGGAGGGGGCGATGAGATAGCTTTGCCTAAGGCAGTAGGAGAAGGCTTCCGGGAGGAGATGATGTTTGAGTTGTATTTTGAAGGAGGAGCAGTTGTCCAGCTGTAAAAGCAAGGTACAAGGGGAAAGTCACCAACGAGAGTGACTGGTTTGGGGAACGGGGAGCTAGTCACATGGGTGGAGCCTTGAGAGGTCCACAGACGAGGTGGAGGCACGAACAAGTGGCAGATGCGGCTAACATGGGGGAAAAGTCAGCGTGTGAAGGGCTCTGTGTAAGAAGCGAATCGATGACTTAATTCCGTGGGGAACAAGAGGCCAGCAGAGACTTTGAAACTGCGGAGGAACGCATCCTCTGTAACTTAGAATTTCTTAGGGTGACACATGCTCCCAGCCTCTCTCACACGTGCAGCTACATACAGAGGGGGCCATGTGTCCACCTCGTGAGACACGAGAAAGTGCGAATCAGGAGAAGGAGCACAGGGGCTTTTCCTTAAAATAAGCCCAGAGTGGAAACGCGTCCTTAACTCATCCTGCAGGCGCTGAAGGGCTCAAGGCAAATATCCCCTGTGTTCTCACTCCCATTTCCACAAAGCCCAGCCCATCGGAGGGGCGAAGCTGCTGCTTGTGGTTCAGAGGCCGGATCTCAGGGGTTTGGGGGGGACGCTGGCTGGCCTGGACCTGCCTGGACGCTGAACAGGACTTGTGTTCCTCTGACGGAGAGGAAGACACAAAAGGACGAACATGTCATCCTTTGTGCTTCTCAGAGCCCTTCCACTCACATCCCCTCGTGTGGGCCCCGTGACCGCTGTGCGTGGCAGAGAGTGCCGGGCGCGGCCCCCGCACAGAGGTGAAGAGATGGAGGCAGAGGGTTGCCTGCCTTCCCTGGGATCTGAGGAGGACTTAACCCAAAGCTGCCCGTGGATTTCTAGCCACACAGGCCAGTGCCTTCGCCGACCCCCCCTCCCCCCCCTCGCCCCCACACAGTGCTCTGCCTACCTGTGTCCTTTCCTGAGCCAGGATGGCTTCTCTGAGGTCCCGAAGGGGGAGCCACCTAGGACCCAGCCTTTTCCTGTGGCCTTGGGGGCGGCAGGGGCCTTTTCTCCTCTCTCCGGGCGTCCATGCTAAACCTTCTGAGTAGAGGATCAGGACACCCTTTCTGGTGCTGAAAGTTTTAGGGAGTAAGAGGCTCCATGTGTGCTGGGTACCGGGGTCGCCCTTATCCTGCGGTTTGCAGACCAGGACATAATCTTCTGGAGACTTCCAGTTCAGGTAATCCTGCAACAAAAAGAAACCACCTTGATTGATTCACTGTGGACAGCACATTAAAATTTTTTTCTTTTAATTATATTTGTATTGCTTCCAGAGAGGAAGAGAGAGGGAAAAGGGGAGGGAGGTAGAAATAGCAATAATGACAGAGAATCGTTGATCAGCTGTCTCCTGCACACACACACACACACACACACACACACACACCCGCTCGGGATGGAGCCTGCAACCCGGGCACGTGCCCCGACCGAGACTCGAACCGTGACCTCCTGGTTCATAGGTTGATGTTCAACCACTGAGTCACTCGGGCTGGGCTGGACAGCACTCTGATGGCAAACACTGCATGGTGTGCAAGGCCCCATGGGGCATGTTTTCAGGTGACTGGTTTCCTCTGAGTTGATCACATGGTGCATGAAACACAGTCACTCTCCTGAGCAACTGGTTTCACAGCTCAGGATTGGCAGGGCCCGGGGCACGGTCCTGTTGTACTCCATGTAACCAGCGTTCAGGAGGACCACTCGTGCCTAAGGGCTTCTACAGGGTCGAGGGTAGGTTACAGGACAGTTAGCTTCCTGGTATGCAAGTAAGTTGTCAGCGTTATCGAGGGCAGTAGATAACTTTGACATTAGACCCGGACTCTCTGGCAGTTTAAAGAGGAGAACGCCATTCCAGCCCACCGCCCCCGCCGGACGCAGGGGGAATTTCTATGCGTTCCAGATGCGTTGTAACTTTATCTAATCCGGCTATTTCGGAGCCTGTAAAGTAGTTACATGTCTTGTAAGAAAGTAAATGCCATTGTCCATAGACGTCCTTTGAAACTCTATTTGTCTTTTAATACAGCAAGGGTCAGACATCGTGACAAACTGCCGTGACAATGGAAATCTCTGTACGAGCCAAACGTTTTCAAAATACCTCCAGTGGATTTTTTTCTTTTTAATTCTTGGCAGAACTCAACGAAGTGAAATTGCAGCACAACAAGGGAATTCTGCCACCACTTTAAAATGAAAAAAAAATTTTTTTTTGGCCTGTATTAAATATGAGTCCTGTGGGTTTGAATTCCAGAAAGTTCAAGGAAGCCATTGAAATGACAAGAACACACACACAGCCTTCCGACCACAGAGCACACAACCCTAAAGACCAACGAGCCATCCGCTTGCCTAGAACCCAGGTGGAGATTCTGGTCTTGAACCAAACCCTCCGCATTCTAGACAATCTGGAATCTCCATCAGCCTAAAGCAAGCGGGGCTGGAGGTCGGTGTGCGGGAGGAAGCGAGGGGGTCCCCGGGGCCACCTCGGGGTGTCAGCAAAACCACCTTATTTTCTCGAGTTTCACCAAGCAGGGGAGATCTGCCCCTGACCCCCACCACCTCCCCAACTGAACAAACGCAAATATGCATGGCTCAGCTCCAGATGGAAAAAGAGAACATTCCTCCCGCAGGCCCCCCCTCCCCCCAATATGCCCTGATTCCGCTGTAAAACTCACCTCTGGTTCAAAATAGACTTCTACCTTCTGTTTGTTCTGGACCCACTTGCCATGTCCCCGGCTCAGGGGAGAGAGCGGGAGCATGTTTTCCCTCTGACCACCCCTCTCAGGGGCAGTTCATCTTGGGTTTGAAGGCTGAAAGCTGGTCACACCTCAAGGTTTCCCGAGCGCAGCGGGGAGCCCGAGAAAGACCACAAACACTGGGCCTTTTATGAAGGGCATTCCCCCTCATCCAGCAGCTTCTTGGGAACAACTGGCCACACAGCGTAGACAGTGTGCGTCTTTGTCGGGGGAAAAAAAATAAAATTGCAAACCCAAACTCCTCAAGCCCCGGATTGTCTGCTCTCCGGGCAACCTCTCCCTCCCCTTGGCCTGTGCCCTTGTTGTGCCTGGGCCGGTTGGTTGCTCTGTTACCGGGCGGGCGGCGCACCTACAGATCCGGCCACAACACCATCCCTCTCGCTGCAGTGGAGGTTGTTTCCCGGTTGCTATGGCAGCACAGGGACATGCAGTCCCCTAAACCAGCCCAGGCAAGGCGGAGACTGCCCAGGGCAGCGTCCACACACCGGAGAGGGAGGGTCAAAACGGGCATCATCCAAGGGGCCAGGCTCAGATTTCAAGTCCTGCCTGGGGGAGGGCTGAGGGCACGCTGAGATCCTTTTCCTGTTATCACAGCACTCACCTTGTTCTCAGAGTGCCTTCTTCCTTCTCCGGAGGGAGGGCCTTTCACTGTCAACCCACCGTGAGCGCATCCAGAGGAGCCGCCAAGGTCACCTAAGTTTTCCTTGGCTGGGCTCCAGCGCCCCTTCCGCGGCACACGAGGCCCTTTGTGGTGGCTGCTGCTTTGCACCAGTGAGTGTGAGGCCCCGGGACTCTCCAGATGGCGTTGCGTCCCTGCTTACCACCTAGGTGAAGGCCATCTCCAGAGAGGGGCTGCTTGGGAGGAGGCGTTGGGGGGCACTGGGCTGCCACAATGGCTGGAGGCCAACACTGGCCTTGAGCAGGCAGGGGCCTGGGGTGCTGAGGCTCTGTGGTGTGTGAGACTGTCCCCCGCAATGAAGAATCGTCCTGCTCGGAGAGCCATTAGCATCCGTTGTGAGAGACACTGCTACAGCCTGGGCTGCTTGGCTCTCCTGGACGCTGACACGGTGAGGACAGGAGGCGGGGGTGGGGGGTGGGGGGTGGGAGTGTCAGGGAACAAAAAGATGCCTTTGCGGTGATCTATGGCCCTGCTCTGGCCTGTCATCTGTCAGCTGAACCCCCGCGGCAGCCTGTGGGAGTGTCCCCCGCTGACCTGCACCGAGGGGCCTGAGAGGCCGCAGGCCCGGTTACCTTTCAGATCTCCCTCTGTGGCCCAGCCCTTCCCAGGAAGCAGGCTCAGGCCTCCGGAGGAAGAAATGGAGGTCGTGCTGTATAATTAGGTTGGGCTTGTCATCGGGAGTCAAGACAGTGAATGTAGAGGCTCAAAACTTTATTGTGGAATTTAGTCAAAACAACAATAAATACAACTTCAACATCCATTAGGATGGCTATTATGGAAACCCCCCCCCCCCCAAAAAAAAAGAAATAAATAAATAAAGAAAGAAAGAAAGAAAGAAAGAAAGAAGACAGCCAAAAAACCAACACCAGAAAAGAACAAGTGTTGGTGAGGACAGGGAGAAATTGGGACCCTTGTGCACTGTTGGTGGGAATGTAAAATGGTATAACTGCCATGAAAAACAAACAGTATGAAAGTACTCAAAAAGTTAAACAGCCCTGGCTGGGGTGGCTCAGTTGATTGAGCTTCATCCTGTGCACTCAAAGGTCGCTGGTTCTATTCCCAGTTGGGTTGGGGATTTGGTCTCTGGATGGGAGGCAAATGATCAATGCTTCTCACATCAATGTTTCTCTCTCGCTCTCCCTCTCTCCCTGAAAAATCAATAAAAACACATTTAGAAAAATTAAACATATAATTATTTATGATCCAGCAATTTCACTTCACAATTCCACTTCTAGGTATATAATCCGAAAGCAATGAAATCAGGGATATTAAGAGATATCTGAACACCCATGTTTAGAGCAGCATTCTTCACCATAGCCCAAATGTGAAAACAATCCAGGTGTCCAACAACAGATGAATGCATGAGTGAAATGCAATGTACACATACAATGGAATATTATTATTATTTTATATTCTTAATTAATTTCAGATAGGGAGGGAGAGAGAGATAGAAACACCAATGATGAGAGAGAATTATTGATTGAGTGCCGCCTGCATGCCCCACACTGAGGATCGAGCCTGCAACTTGGACATAACCAGGGGTGGGCAAACTTTTTGACTCGAGGGCCACGATGGGTTCTTACACTGGACCGGAGGGCCAGAACAAAAGCAACCTGACCATGCTGGCACTCTCATCTTGGGCTGCTGGTGAAGGAGCGGAGGGGAGAGCAAGAGAACCCTCCGCTCTTTTGGCTCCGTGGGCTGGATAGAACAGCCAAACAGGCTGGATCCAGCCCGCGGGCCATAGTTTGCCCACGGCTGGCATAGGCCTTTGACTAGAATCTGGGACCCTTCAGTGCGCAGGCCAATGCTCTATCCACTGAGCCAAACTGGTTAGGGCGAATGGGATATTATTTAGTCTGGAAAAGAATTTCTCCCAGTCTCTCCAGGGGAAATTCATTCTCTGAGACCACCTGATTTGGAAACGTGAATTCCCCTGTACATGGTGAACCCGGCCCCAGGAAGTGACCTTTCTGAGTCTAAGTTGAGTGGACATCTCACCTGGGACAACACTCACGTGCTCATCTCTCCTCCCTCCCCCTGCCCCCAAACACTGTGGCAAGGCCACCAGGCCTGTAGGGTAATCCATGAGCAGCCAGACCATAGCCCTTCTCGGGCCTCCCCTACACTGTCGTGTTTACATCCACACTGGTTAATATGGACAATGAACAGATGTACAGATCAATTAATAGACATTTAAAAGCATTTACTCAGTCGCCACAGCGGTTTATGGAAAGTGCATTTAGAAAGCAATAGAGATTATTGCTATTCTAAAGTGCTTGGGGATCCCAGATGAAAGGCCCCTGTAACTGGAAAGTATTTATAACCCCAGAAGAAACCCTCCACACCCATGTTATATAACACCCCGTCTCCTGGCATGCCTGACCTGTCAGCCCGCGCCGCATGTCTGTTTAAATGGCGCTGTAAATCCCATAGGGTGGAGACTCTGTTGTTATCCCTTGTAAAGCATCATGATAACCATGGCGCTCCAAAGAAATAGGAACCACATGACACAAAGGAAAGAGGTGTTGCTTTGGCTATGTCCCCACTGCATGTTCGAAGGCCACGTCCACACTGCATCCAGGGATTCGTCCCTCGCTCCAAAGCGCTTGAGGTCAATGGATGCTCCTCAGGGGAAGTGGCATATGGGATAGTGGCAGGATTCTCAGCCCCTTTTATTATTTATTTATTTTGTTAATTCTCACAAATATTTTTCCATTGATTTTTAGGAGATTAGAAGAGAGAGGGAAAGACAGAAACATCAACTTGAACGGAACACATCCATTGTTTGCCACCTGCACGAGCCCTGGCCAGAGCCCAGGCCAGGGAGGAACCTGCAACCAAGGTACATGCCATTGACCAGAACCGAACCCGGGACCCTTTGGTACCCAAGCCAATGCTCTATCCATTGAGCCAAACTGGCTAGGGCTCTCGGCCGCTTCTAAAGGGCAGTGTAAATGTGTTTTCTAGGAGTTGCCTCCACCTGCAGGGAAGTCTACAAGAAGCGTCCTTGGTACCGCCCTTGTTACCCCAGAGGATCGACCAGTGCATGGAGAGGCATTAACGATTCGCACAAACCCCTGAGTGAACCAGAGGGGAAACGGGACCTTGTCCGAATTTGGTCCGAATGCCAGCCTGCTGTTCACCCCACTTCTGCCCCAGGGTGAGTAGCATCCATTCATAAGACGCCGCATTATGGTTAATACCCGGCAGTGCACAAGCTGCTGTGACTGAAGCCACCACAGCGCCCTCTTCGGCCACGAGGCTGGTGACTGGACACTGGGTCTGGGTCTGGCTCCTGGGCGGCTCCAAACAGTCTCCTCATCTTGCCTTGCAAACCTAGCTGCAAGGCAACCTGGGAAGGCGCGTTTTCAGCCTTCCAACCTCCTCCACAGGAGGGAAGGTGGAATGAAGGTCGGTAGAGCCGCCCGTGGTTACCTACCATAAGCACCAAAGACAGACAAGTTGTTTGAGAGAGTCAAAACGAAGAATTTTTTAAAAATATGGCCGTATACCTGACAGTCGGCATCCCCTTCCATTATTAAGGCGCTTTCCATTGGCTTGTGTTTGACACTCCCAACTAGACTGTATGTCTCGGGCAGGTAAGGCCTAGGTTCTGTAAGCCTGAGCACGTTCCATAGCACCCCTGCGTAACATGACGGCTGCATACCGACGCGCTGCTCTCTTCCTCACACGCCCAGAGCAATGTGTACCGATCTCGCAGCCGGTGTGTAGGAAACATGAAAGAAGCGCTATGTCAAAGCCTGCTTTAGCAGCTGGTAGTTTGCTGATAGTACAAAGCGTGGAGCCACAGGTTAAAGACTCTGATTAATGAAAACTCGATGTTCAAAGACCGGAAGGGCACCAAGAGAATTAGCGCGGAAGATGCAGCCTTCTGAACTCGCTGGATGCTTCCAGACTCTCGGAGGACGAGTTACTCGGCTTGTTCAGACACGAGGGTTCCCTTCGCATGAGGCCAGGTCAGGTTTGAAAGAAAAGGCGAGCGGCGAGAAAGAATACGCTGCAATCACAGCGAGGGAGAAAGTGTCCTGACGGCTCCCTGCTTCCTTCCTCTCCTCTGAGGATACAGGATGACCACATGGCATGCCTCCATCAGGAGGGAAAGACTGGAGATCTTGTTTACTCTAGATCTTTCCGAAGCATTCGCTTTGGGGGGGGGGGTCTACACTATTTATTATGCTTTTGTGCTGGGCTTCGTTTTACTAGTAGAAGTGCTCATAGTAACCTCAAGCTTTTAAGTCCATGGTGGAGAGATAGTACGAGTGGAGAAGAAACAAAAGTCACACATTCTTGCTTTCTTCTGTAAAATGAATTGCTAGCGTTCACCTTGTGAACCCAAGAGCAGGTAACCCTAGCTCACCGGTAACTTCCCTGCCTGTTATCCAACCCCGCTGTGCAAGAACGGGGCCCGGGGAGGAAGCTGGGTTTGGGATTGAGGGGCGAGAAATGAGGGTGAGGGGGGTATGAGGCAAGAGGGAGGGGCGTACCCCTTGGGAGGTCGGAGGCACGTAAAATTTGCAGTCACATCCCTGCACCTGCCCCGTTACCCCTTTTCTCGGGGAGCCAGCCTGTGCCCACACTCCTCCGGGCAGCAGCCCTAAAACGAAGCCGAGGCTGCCCACCCCTGGCTGCCCCCGGAGGCCCTGCAGTCTACATGTAAGGAGGGGTGGGAATAGTTTCCTCTAATCTCACAGAGCAGCCCACCTTGGGGGGCAGCAAATCCCTTTTCCAGAGGCCAGAAGACCAGCTAAAACTCTGCTGCATGTTGCGAGGCATCCATAGTGTTGCCACCGGTGTGAGCAGAGACGAGCAGTGCCCTCTAAGGAGCCTCGTGCTCCTGGCCAGCCCTCGCTCGTGCCCACCTCTGGTGCCAACCCACCCACTCTGCAGCAGGAGGTCAGCCCGGGGAGCGGCCCGTCCAGTGGCACGTCCCACCGGGAGATGCTGCCAGCGGGGCCGCTTTTCCGGCTTCGCGATAACCCTTCTCCCGACTCACTGTCTAGACGTAGGCAGGCGCCCAAAGGGTTAACGGGCCTTGCAGGACTCGGCTGCCAAGTACACTTAATGCTCAGCCCAGCACTCCCAGCTTGTATTCTGACGCGGGCTGGAGTGGCTCGTTCATGGCATCTGGTTCCCTGGCAACAGCTTTCATTGGCTCAATCAAAGCCCTTTCTTCTCCAGAAAGCTCCTACTGAGACACCCACCACCACCACTAATCACCGTCTTCACCGGGTCGAGGATGCAGCTGGCAGGAAGAGCAGCATCTGTGGCTGAGAGAAGGTACAGCAACGGGCCGGCGGGACTCACCTGCTCGCCGCCGTCCTCGCCCTGGAGTTCTACGGGCCCACTTGGAAATTACCTGCTTTTCCACCCGGGCGGGCACCAAGGCTGGGCCAAGGAGTTTCCCGGGGGAGCCCCAGGTCTTTGTTCGGCAGAAATCCATGAGCCCCTGTGGACTAAAGAGTTTGCCCCCTGTGACTCATGACTAGCTGTTTCCTGGGCCGATCTGCGCTGGGAGGGCGGGCTCGGTGCTCTGACAAGGGGCATCGCGGAGCCCAGGGAGTTCCAACGAGGAAATCCATTTGGTGGAAGGCTTGTCCCGGGTCAGCCGCAAGCTGGGGAGACAGTCTGCCTCCACCGGGAACGGGGAGGCCGCAGCTGCTGCACCTGCCCCGAGGGGTCTGGGCAGCTCCAGGTTGGCTCAGAAGAGCGGCGAAAAGTAGTTCTTCACGCAGCTTTTGGGGAAAATGAGATTCTCTAACAAAAGTGGGCATTTCTAGGAGAATGCTTTAGTGTTACTGAGAATCCCTTTGAGTTTTCTTGTTTGTCTAGGCCAGTGGTCGGCAAACTCTTTGTCCACGGGGCCAAATAGCAACAGGATGATTGAAATTTCTTTTGAGAGACAAATTTTTAAAACTTAAACTTCTTCTAATGCCACTTCTTCAACATAGACTCGCCCAGGCCATGGTATTTTGTGGAAGAGCCACACTCAAGGGGCCAAAGAGCCACATGTGGCTCGCGAGCCACTGTTTGCCGACCACTGGCCTAGGGAATCAGTCTGTTGTGTTGTGAAAGCGGTTCTCCCTTCTGGTTCACTCTGTCAACCTATTTCCTCCATTTTATCTTTTTAAAAAAATATTTTTTTGATTTTTTACAGAGAGAAAGGGAGAGGGATAGAGAGCTAGAAACATCAATGAGAGAGAAACATCGACCAGCTGCCTCCTGCACACCTCCCACTGGGGATGTGCCCGCAACCAATGTACATGCCCTTGGCCAGAATCGAACCTGGGACCCTTCAGTCCACAGACCCACACTCTTCCACTGAGCCAAACTGGTTTCAGCCATTTTATCTTTTTTCCAAGTCAAATTTTGTCTCATGTATGTGTGCTCACCGAAATCTAAACAGATAGCATTATTCAGGAAATAAAGGTATTTAGAATTCACAGTAATAGGTAGAAAAGATGTTGACTTGTGCCCTGGCCATCCACCCTAATATTTGTGCTGTCCTAACCTTCTGGTTCCCCCCCCCCCAAAAAAAAAAAAAAACTACAAAAAACAAACAAAAAGAACCCCACAGCCATCCTGGTCAGAGTGTTGAAATGCAGCCGGACAGTTGACAATTCAGCATCAGGGAGGGTTTGCGGCTGCTCTGCTGGGGCGAGCGAAGGGCCTCCTCTGTGTGGGGCGCGTGTGTGAATAGCTCTCTCTGTGTGATCTACCGGCCTGTCTGCAGTTCAGCACCAGGGGGGTTCTTGGTGGTACTCTCTCACATCATGTGAAAATATGTTAAAATATGGAGGGCACTTAACAAAAACAACATACATTTGAGAACTATCCGGGGACCGGGCTGGTTCTATTTCTTATGAGATGTGTAATGAGAAAATTCTTATCCTCTGAGCCTCAGTTTCCTCCTCTGAAAAATGTTGATAGTGCCTCTCGCCCTAGCCAGTTTAGCTCAGTGGGTAGTAGAACATCAGCCTGTGGACTGAAGGGTCCCGGGTACGATTCTAGTCAAGGGTGTATGCTGAAAGGTCCCGGGTTCGATTCCGGCCACGGGCATGTACATTGGTTTCGGGCACATCCCCAGTAGGGGGTGTGCAAGAGGCAGCTGGTCGATGTTTCTCTCGTTGACGTTTCTAGCTCTCTATCTCTCTCCCTTCCTCTCTATAAAATATCAATTATATATATATATATTCGAAGTAGGGCCCTGGCATTGGAGAACCACAGATGCAGCAGATGGAGGCTCTCTCTGATTAATTTTTAGGCTGAGGAAATCCTTGAAAGTCAGAGGTTCTTGGGAATGGTGACGAGGAGGAGGTAACATTTATGAAAACAAAAGTCTCTTATTTCTTCCTCAAATCTGGGAGTTACAATAGATTGTAGCCCAGTGTGGTGGAAGCATTCTCTCTCCCTTGAGCTCTTGCAAGATGGGTCTCAATCAAATAGTTTTTTTTTGTTTTGTGTGTGTGTGTGTGTTTTCATTCATTCATTAAAAAAAAAAGACAGACAGAAAAATTTTTTTCTGCGCACCTTCTATATGGATGTTTTGGTAAGAGATAGTGTAATAGGGAGAAATAGGTAAATGGCATAATGCTCAGGCAGCTCACAGCCTGGCAAGGGAAAATAAGGGAGCCACATGATGGTGGGCATGGCGCAATTAAATAGTAATCCCCTGAGTGGTGTTTCCCTGGGGGAACCTTGATGATGATGGGTGGGGGACACATTTCCAGCTTGGATTCTAAGCAGGAAACAATTTTTTATCCTTCCCAACAAAGGGTAGCACCCTCTGATTAAAGACTAAGAGAATAAAACCACAGAGCCTTTGGTATTAAAATTTACAAAATACTACACCACCATTAAAAAATATATCTTTATTGATTTCTGAGAGGAAGGGAGAAGGAGAGAGAGATATAAAAACATCAATGATGAGAGAGAATCCTTGATCGGCTGCCTCCTGCAGGCCCCACACTGGGGATCGAGCCCACAACTGGCCTGTGCCCTGATCGTGACCTCCTGGTTCATAAGTCAATGCTCAACCACTGAGCCACAGCGGCCAGGGCTAATATGCTGCCATTTCTATTAGTTAGCAGAACAGACAGCAAGCATTTGTAGGGCATATTTTCAGGAAGAAAATCTTTGAAAACATCAATTGAAAGGTGCTTGGTACTTAACGGCTGTATCTGGAATAAATAAACATGTAAACAAAAACAGAACTTTTTGTGGTTGGTAACAAGGTGGGGGGCCCGAAGCAATATGGAGCACCAGGTCTGGAGAACCTGCCGGATGACTCCAAATAGATCTCCAATGGTTCCTTTGGCGTCACTGTTAGAGGAGTTTTCATTAATTCTTTGGGGTGGAGAAAGAAGACTGGTATATGCCTTGGAAATAATGCTGTATAAAATATAACATAGTGATTGCAAATAGGTTTCCTGTTATGTGCTAAATCCAGTCCAGTTGGTAGAGGCTGCTTAGAACACATGACTGAGAATAATTCTGTAAAGTCCAGGCCCAGCAAAAAAGAGTTTCGTGGCTGATCAGTTATGCCATCCATAGGCGAGGGAGAGTGAATTGTGGTACGTATTATGAGCTTTGCCAACACCATGTTATAAATGGTACAGAATTCTCATTATAAGGTGCGGGTTTAATCATTCCCTTTGGTGTCAACATAACGTCATTTCATTATATTTTATTTATTTATTTTTAAAATATATTTTATTGATTTTTTTACAGAGAGGAAGGGAGAGAGATAGAGAGCCAGAAACATCGATGAGAGAGAAACATCGATCAGCTGCCTCCTGCACACCCCCTAATGGGGATGTGCCCACAACCAAGGTACATGCCCTTGACCGGAATCGAACCCGAGACCTTTCAGTCTGCAGGCCGACGCTCTATCCACTGAGCCAAACCGGTTTTGGCTCATTATATTTTATTAACCACTTATTATACTAGAGGCCCGGTGCATGAAATTCATGCACAGGGGTGGGTGTCCCTCAGCCCCACCTGCACCCCCTCCAATCCGGGACCCCTCGGGGGATGTCCAACTGCTGATTTAGTCTAAACCAGCAGTCAGACATCCCTCTTGCAATCCAGGACCTCTGGCTCCTAACCACTCACCTGCCTGCCTGCCTAATGACTCCAACTGCCCTCCCCTGCCAGCCTGATCTTGCCCCTAACTGCTCTCCTCTGCTGGCCTGATCACCCCTAACTGCCTCTGCCTTGGCCCCCACCACCATGGCTTTGTCTGGAAGGAAGTCAGAGGTCTGAAAGATGGCTGATCAACCCAGTCTAATTAACATATTACCCTCTTATTAGTATAGATGAGCCCTAGTTCCTCAAATCTAAGATGCCATATACTTTACGATTATTTAATAACAGATTTTAAGGGGAAAACATTATTAATAGGAACACAAAAATAATCTACATATTCTTTTTTTTCAGTACTTTATTCAATGTTGAAGAATAAACCTCTTTCAGATTCGGCCTATGGGTGCTTCCGAGTCATTTGTGACCAGTGGCAGTTGAATATGGCATTATGGGGATTCTCTGCTTCATATCACCTGGCCTGGTGATTTTGACCTTTTTAGCAAATGGAGGCTGAGGCATCTAATTGTTAGTCATTTGTGTTCCTGTTTGGTTGAAGTCACATTTTTATCCTACCCCTTAATTAAGTGATCCCTCTCCAGTAGGAAAACAGCTTCTCTTGAAAGTCAGCCAGGAGGTTCTGCAAGATATTTGGCACCTGAGGGTGACTTTGCAATGAACGAGCCGATCGCACCAACCTCCCTTAGCTTTTTAAAACGCTGCCATTTCTCCTGAGATAGCTGTCAATTTCCATTGTACGCAATTACGGTGCCCAGTGTGCAGTCTGGCAGTCCTCCTGTGTTCTCTGAAGTGCTTGGCTGTTGTTTTGCTAGAAAACATGAAAGTGTAGTCCTGCCTTCAGCAATAAATATTTGCTTCACTTCTTGTAAATGCGCCTCGCTAAATTCTCCCATGGGCAGCCGATAACAGCTCGGTGTCAACTTACTCCCCTGCCAGCAGGGGCAGATTTCTTTCTTTCTTTCTTTCTTTTTAAAAAAAATATATTTTATTGATATTTTTACAGAGAGAAAGGGAGAGAGATAGAGAGCTAGAAATATTGATGAGAGAGAATCATCAACCAGCCGCCTCCTGCACACCCCCTACCGGGGATGTGTCCACAACCAATGTACATGCCCTTGACCGGAATCGAACCTGGGACCTTTCAGTCCGCAGACCAAAGCTCTACCACTGAGCCAAACCGGTTTTGGCGCAGATTTCTTTTGACATAAGTTATGGGTGGCACCCCAATTTTAGAAGTGTTGAGATGTGAACAAATAAGAGCCTGGGAAAGAAAGGGAGCACAGCAGATATCTAAAGGAGATAAACGCTGAGTATCCAAGTCAAGATTCCAGGGCCCAGAGTGAGCAGGTAAGACCAACAGCAACCCCCTCCCCACCTCCCCCGCTGCCCAGGCCCTTGGCAGAATCGTGTCTCCCCAGGCTCAGCAGTATCTGGGGGTGCGGCATGTAACACACACAATACAAAGCAGAAGGTATCACAAGAAAGTACCACAAGATACAAAGTATGAAGTTGTGTTAACAGAGGGATGGAAAATGCTGTGGGAAGCCAGAGAGACAGAGAAGTTCCTCTTGTATAAGTCAGGACAGAGGAGCAGTGGCAGTCAAGCAGAAGCTGAAGAGTCAGCCACTGTGGTGGCCATGAAAAAGCACCTCTCAGATCTCCAGCTGCGAGGAGCATAGTTGACCGAGGGTCCCAGTTGCACATTCTGAAGTCCATCCCCGTGTTTGCCCCGAGGTCGCGCTTCCCACAGGTTTTTTTTTTTTTATAATATATATTTTTATTGATTTCAGGAAGGGAGAGCGAGAGAGAAACATCAATGGTGAGAGAGAATCGTTGATAGGCTGCCTCCTGCACACCTCCTACTGGGAATCGAGACCGAAACCTGGGCATGTGCCCTAGATCAGAATCAAAGCCTGAGCCCTTCAGTCCCCAGGCCAATGCTCTATCCACTGAGCCAAACCAGCTAGGGCAGGGCAGGCCTGTTCTTGAGAGACAGGGCAGATATAGGACTCCTCTGGTGGGTGACTTTTGCTCAAGGACTCCCTAACATTCTCGCCAAACATTTTTAGAACTGCACAAGGGTTTAAGATAATTCCATCTCAACTTCCTTCCTTCCCCCTCTCCTTCACATGGTCAGACCTGTCCCTGGTCAGAGAGTTCTGGCTCCCTCCTCGTTGCCCCTCACAGGAAAATGTGATTTTCCTAATAAATCTCTCCTGTCTTGTCTGCTTCTTGGAGGACCCATATGGACACCCAATGCTTGTGGAGGTGCCAGGTAGGTGTCCTCAACATATTCCCAATCTACTGCTTCATTTGCTTTCTTATTTCCCATCCTTCCCCCAGCTACCACTATGCTTTAGAAGTTGGCACTATTGGTTATTCTCCGGAGAAGAGATATTTCAGGCAGTTTAAGAAGTGCTCACAAGAGAGTCCAGAGGGGAAAAGAAAGCAGACCTAGAGGAAGATTAGAAAGATGTCCTAGTTTTCCTTATTATGCTAATTATTTCTTTAAACAGAGTTTATTTGTGTGTGTTTTTAAATGGTTAACTACTATTATGATGATATTGAGCTGCATCTCAGAAGAAGCAGACGTAAAGGCATTAGGCTGCTTTCAAAGGTATTAGGCTGCTCTCATTTCTGAGGCCCATCAGCTAGCCACCAAAGCTCCTGAACTTACATCCTGCAGCCCAGGCACCCAAATTCCAGTTCCAATTCCTGGTGGAAAGCTCAACTTGGCCCAGATTGGGTCAGATACCCACCCTCACAACAATCAGTTGTGTTCAGGGGGACTAGGTCAGGGAAGGACCGTGGCTAGTCCATGTTCGACCAACCCGGTAGAGTCCATGGCTACTGTGTGCATGCTGGATGTTCCCAGAGGCAGGAAGGAGGGTTGCTGCAATGCTTATGTGTAAAGACTTGGCCATCTGTTAGGCCTTCAGGATCAAACCATGATTTGAAGTCCGCACTTCCTCTTTCAGGACCCCCAGTCTCTATCTTCCTTCTTATCTAAACTTCCTATAAAGAAAATGAGATATTTTTAATTTAGAGCTTAGAGTAGTGAGCGCCTGCAAAACGCGTCTCTGCTTTTAAGTGGGTTATGGGTTATTTTCATTTTGCCCCTTATTAAGTTCCCATGGAATGTACTAATTTTTAGCAAGCAATTGCTTTTGGACACTTGGAAGCACTGGGAAGAGAAAGCTCCAGCACTCCCCACTTTCTCTTCATTGCAGCTCTTTCTGGGGTGACTTCCTGTCAGAATGTTAATGCTATCTTCAAGTCCTCCCTGTTGACTTCTGAAGCCAGGGCCTTTGGTGAGCTTAATGCTTTAGGACACGATGCAGGTAAGATTTTGGAAGTGCCCTCCATTATCTTGATGGCCAAACTCAAAGCTGGGCTCCTCATCCAGCCCCTGGTGCAGCTGTGGTGTCTGCTGCCAGTTGAGGCTGCCTTTGAAAGCTGGCATTTTGTTGGAACAGACTCAAGCCCAATGGCAGACTTGGGTTGCAATGGAAAGTAGATTCCAGCACTGTCCCTGGAATGTGAACTTTTCCTGGAAACTTTCCAGCCTGCCTCTTAGAGAACAGCAGGCATCAACGTTTTCACACCAGGAGTCAATTAAAGAAACCCAAATTATTGCCATTCCAATAAACAATGATCTCTCTTCCTTTTCAACTAAATTTGTTAAGATGGCCTAAAAGCCATGTCTAATTACACAATTGGATAGCATAATTCTGATTAGAAGCTTTTTGTCTAATTAATTTTTTCCTGCAATCCAATTTATTTTTAGTAAACGTTAAATATGTATTTAAATAACGCTAATGCATGTATTTTTTCCCCTAAAACCTAATGGGATTCTCTTTCATTTATCCTTCCTGCTTTTTAATGAGGCATGGATATTCCTAGGACACATTCAGAGAGGGAAAGAGGTAGGTGTGGAGAATGCCACACCTTTAAAACGTAGCCTGTGAAATGAATACATGTATCTCAGGTCAGACATCATAGGTTGGGGTGGGGGTCACCTAAGGTGGTTCTGAGTAATTGTGAAATGTTTGGTCCACTGGAGGAAAGGTGAGGAAGTAACTGGTGAGAATGGTAGTAGTTGATCATAACTACAACTTTCAAACTTGTCTGAAATAGACCCTCCAAGGCACTCATTCTTATCAATTATCTATCTCCTGCTCCTTCACCCCCCCCAACTCTCTTACAGTAAATACATTTTATCTTCTCAAGGTACATCTCTGTCCATCACAAAGTTGTGAAATCTGCAATACCAGTGGTTTAAATACTGACCTTATAGATAATAGAATGTGTCATTCACATTTACTTAGCAGTTATCTGGTATATAATAAGAAGGGGGAAAGGATGGAAGAAGGAGAGAAGATTTTTATACTCTACATGGTTAGGATTTAACAATCTTTTTTAAAAAAATCACCCTGCTTATTGAAAAGTACAACTGATGAAACTTGTTGAAACTTAATTTGACCAAATGTTGAGAGCACTGGTTAATGTATATCTGATACCCTTAGTATGTGTGCATGAGGTCTGGGTAATTGTGGGTGAATTCTTTTTCCTTTGTAGTGAAATTTCTTAGGGCTCTGAGTTAAGATTCTATGTTATCCTCATGTTGATGAAAATTACTGCTGTCATTTTAGGTTTCTCTCAGTTCCCTGCCCTTTTCAATTCTGATGATGAAAAAAGCTCTCTTGAAATAATAATAATAATATAAAAAAAACCCACACAAATTCCCATAGAACTCAAGAAACTCCTCTCATGCTTTTTTGGCCTTTTTCTTTTTTCTTTTTCTTTCTTTTTTTCTGGTGGTGGTGGGGAGAACAGAGAATGTTAGTTTGAAGCATTTACGTTTGATTACAATTTAATAATTGTAGAAATTACTCTCTTCTTTTTGCTACTTTTAGTAAGTCCTGAAACCAATGTATTTTCTCCCTTCCCTCCCCCGCCCCCCAAATTGGCCAAGAACAACAGAAGTAAAGGGGAAAACTCTATGTAATCATTCCTAAAAGATAATAAAAAAAATCACAACCATCAAACATGAAATAAGATTTCTTTTTTCTACCAACAAATCTGAGTAACTCACATTGACGTTATGCACATGGGAAAGGAGGAATTCCCTAGAGATTATTGCTTTAACATGTATGCACAAGGAGATTTGGGGTCGCTGCTAGTAAAGAAGGGAGCCAGTCTTTAATCAAATGTGGTCAAAACCTGTTTGCACTGCTCAAAGGGAGATGACAGGGCCCCCTTATCAGAGAGTCCCCAACACCGGTCAACAGGAGACCTCCCACCCTCTTTGCCTTAGAGAAAAAGCCCAATTTGGCCAAACAGTAGATAAGGAAGAGAACTCACCTCTGGCTGGGCCACGCTGGCCGGGCTGGAGTTTGATAATGTCTAATAATATCTCGTGTTTACATAGGAACCTTTTCCTGGGGGCAAAGTGCTTTACCAGCATTATCTCATTAACCCGTCCTCTGACCCTAAAAGTATCCACATTTTTTACTGGGGCTGAGGTTCAATAGAAGAGAAAAAGAACAAAAGAATTGCATGGCAAAGCTGGATGTGGGAATCCAGGTCTGCATTTCCAGGCCAGGTTGCTCTACTGAAGTCCATCGCCATTCTGAGATGAGCGATTGAAGCCCATTCCAAATGATGGCTCGGCATGGCCTCATTTAAAGAGGAGAGACAATTCTGTTACCCTTTTCTGTATTTAGTTGTGTCCAAAGAATTGGTGAAAAATTCTAAATATTCTACCTGTATCTTCTAATTGAGGAGCTCTTCATCTTGGTTCCATGGTTTTGGGAAGGTAGGAGGAAGTTGTCTGCAACCTTGAGTGTATATGACCAGACTTTCGTAATTTCTGGGAACTGAATCCACAGTTCTATCAGATTTCCAAAAGGATTTATGATCTCTTGAAAAGAACCCCTGGGTTCTTAGTTTTATTCTCCAGCTGTAGTGAGGTATTATCGCCGGGCTACAGCAAAGCTAGAATTGAGAGCTCCAACTCTATATTCAGCTCTAATCTAGTTATGGGGTCATGGGGCAGGAGAAATGGATTTTGGCTGATAGCCTATAAATCAGATTTCTAAGGTTTCTAACTAATACTTTAGTTGGCTCCAAATAATTTTCCTCAATGTGTTCCATTAATTTTATTTATTTATTTATTTATTTATTTATTTATTTATTTATCCAAGAGACAATCACTGAGGGTACTGCTTTCCTATGGCTGCTTTATCCAATTACCATGCACTAGATGGCTTAACACAACACAAATTTATTCTTACAGTTCTGGAGGCTCTAAGTTGGAAATAAGATGTCAACAAGACATGCTCTCTCTGAAGGCTCCAGGGAGGAAACTTTCTTGCCTCGTCTAGTGTCTGGTGGTTGCCTTTTAGACACATAACTCCAATCTCCACCTCTGTCATCACATGGCCTCCTCCCTGTGCATCTTTCTTCCTTTTTAAAAAATTAGGACAACGGTCATGTTGGATCAAAGGTCTACCTTACTCCAGTACGACCTCATCTTAACCATATTAACTACATCTGACCCTATTTCCAAATAAGGTCACGTTCTGATGTTCTGGGAAGGACATGAATTTCGGGGAACACTAACCAACCCAGCACACTGAGCATCACTTTGTACTGGATGTTCTGCTGGGCACTAGAAATTAAATATAAAACAAATCACTGCTTAGGCACTAATAATACTTAATGATCTTGTATGCTTTTTTTTTTTTTTTTTAAGCCAGTATAACATCCCTTTTTCTTGGGATTCTTTTTGTTGTCCCAAGATGGTGTAGGAGTGTCTCGGGGTGATGATGCAGATATCTATATCTTCATTCTGATTTTCTTCTGGATCCACATTCCTGTCCATTTTGGCAGAGAGCAAGAGAGCTGGAGCACATCCAATACGGGGCTCGATTAGCTTTCAGCAGTTGAAATAGTTACAGATTCTTCCTTTCATCAAAAAATGAATTCCTGTGATACATGAGTATGTAGGCAACTGTAAGCGAATCAGTGCAGAAATGGTGGGAGATGAGGCTGGGGAGCTTGGTGGAGATTACGGAAGGCCTTGCATGCCGTGTTTAGGGTTTTAAACAGGGAAGAGTCATCGTCACAGCTACATTTACCATGATGCCTCTGGCACAGGGCGGAAACGAAAGAGAGGAGGGACCAACATGGAGGCAGCGAGACCAGTTAGGGAGCCTTTACAGTAATATAAGCAAGGGATGGTGACCGTGTGGAGGAACTAGAATTCAAGTCGGTTGGCCGATTATGGGGGTTAAGAAAGAGGACAGAGCCAAGGATAAAGTTGAAACTGCCGACAGAGTGAAATATATGACACCAGCGTTTGGATCTCAAACCATTGCCCTTGTCCCGACAGTTCAGGATGCCTCTTAAACACCGATTGCCTGCAGGGCTGCATGCAGGGAGGCCGGAAAGCAAGCCAGCCCCTGGCAATGGCAGAAGGAGCACCGAGTGCCTTGTAACTACTTCCTCTCCCCTGAGGCAAGTCCTGGGGAGGGAGCTACAAAAATTGGCTCTCCCATAAAAAGTGCCTGCTTTGCTTTATTCTTCCAGCAATGCTAGTGGATGGGCTTTTAGACATCCAGATGGGCTTACCCAGGATGCCCAGGGATGGAAAAGGGGTAGCTCAGGCTGACGGTGACAGAGCCCATGTTGGCTGGTAGATAGATAGTCTTGTGTCCCTTGACCATCTTAGCACCATCCACTCAACAAGCGAGCTGAAGTTATTTCCCCAAACTGGAATACCAGTGGTGACTTTTCTCATGCTTGGAGGGAGTCATTAACTCATCTTTTCCAAACAGCTCCCAAACTCCTTCGGGAATCTGTTAATATCTGTCAAATTCCCCATCTTCAGGAAATCTTGGCGAACAGATATGGTGAACCCTTTCAAGCACATTCGACTGAGTCATCTGGACTTGGATGTTGATATTCTAGAGTCGCTTTGCCATGGGAGGGGGATGCCTTATCAAGCTCCCCTGCACCCCTTTTATGTAAAAACACAATGAAATGAGCTAAATCCAAATCCACTCTGGCTCCACACACCTATGAGCTTACCACTGGTGACCATGGTCCTCCTATGATCTTTTGTTAAGTGAGATGAATAGAGATCGTGGAAAAGCGGGTCTGATTCCCTGCTGACAAGGCATACATGTCCTAGAATAAATTTATTTCACACCACCCACCTCCACCCCCAGACTAAACATAGTTTTAGTGATGTTCCCAAGAAACAGAATGGATTCTATAGATACCAATAATTTATGTCATGGTTGGAAAAGAAAGTAGGAAAAGGGATGCACTAAAATGTGGGAGTCAAGGGCTCTTGGACAAGTTTCTTAACCTCTTGGTGTCCCAGGTTTCTCTGTCTTTAAAATGGGGATAATAGCAAAAACCGGTTTGGCTCAGTGGATAGAGCGTCAGCCGGTGGACTGAAAGGTCCCGGGTTCGATTCCGGTCAAAGGCATGTACCTTGGTTGTGGGCACATCCCCATTAGGGGGTGTGCAGGAGGCAGCTGATCGTTATCTCTCTCTCTCATCGATATTTCTAACTCTCTATCCCTCTCCCTTCCTCTCTGTAGAAAATAAAAAATAAAAAATATATAAAATGGGAATAATAGTTTCTTTCTCAGAGAGCTGTTGAGGGAATCAAATAAGACAAGGTGTGCAGAGTGGGTACTACACTCCATGTATGTGTCTGGTACATCAAAACCCTCAATTAATGTTCCTGCTTATTATAACTCTGGGATAAAGGGGATGAGAGTAATGATGAAAATTCACCTAAAAGTTGTCAAGGGAATGACGAATCAAGGTGTCAGTGGCTCAGAAGCAGGGCTGTGTTCAGAATTTTTTCTTGCTATCTCCCCTTCCTGGGTTTTCCCTTTGATCTTTTTTTTTTTTTTTTTAAACTCATTTCATCTTTGTGCTTCCTTTTTCTTGGTGCAGAGTGACAGGTAAGAAAGATCTCTAGGTTAAAAGAAGTGTCCCTGAGGAAAATGAGGCTGGCTCCATTCTGATTTTTCTTGAAGGCTGATCCTATGCAAAAGGCTAACACTGGGTTGAATTCTTTTTATTTTCTTAATCAAATAGCCAGGATTAAGAGACACAGTAATGTCTACTCCTGCACACGCAGTGACCTGTTGAGTATTTCTATTCACCAGCAGAGTCCAAACCTGGTGTTCTGACTAGTGGAAGATAGTGCTTTGTCATTTACCAACCAGAAAAGGAAAGTTAGGCAGCATTCTGATTGGACGGCAGAGATAGAGTTTAGATTTTTTTTCCAGTACCCACTTCAACTGCTCAGTTATAAATATAAGAGTGGTGGTGAGCTCTGAATGGGGACTTAGATATCTGAAGTAGACATTTTGTACAACTTGTGGACCCCAAACCACTAGGTGAATGGAGGAATTGTGTATCGCCTTCCTCTCGCCCAGGATCAGTGGTCAGCAAACTCATTAGTCAACAGAGCCAAATATCAACAGTACAACGAGTGAAATTTCTTTTGAGAGGCAAAATTTCTAAACTTAAACTTCTTTTAATGCCATTTCTTCAAAATAGACTCGTCTAGGCCATGGTATTTTGTGGAAGAGCCACACTCACGGGGCCACAGAGCCACATGTGGCTTGCGAGCAGCAGTTTGCTGACCCTGGTCCAAGATGAACTAACTGAATTTCCTGGCTGTTTCATTTAACTCTTGCAGTGAAACATGAGCCCGCTTTTTCTAGGGGAAGCTCCCCTAAAGTAGATCCTGCATGAAGAACTTGAAAGTTTGATTTTCAGCTTTCTTTTTGCCAGCCACTTGTGCTAACAGTAAAATAAGACTCCTCTGTGACTGGAGAGGCTGGTCTGGTTTGAAACATTTGTCCTTGTTTTCCGGGGCTCTTTTGACTTTACCAAGCCATTTGGCTTCTGAAGAATGGTGCAGAAGCCCTGGCAAATGCCTGCACTTGATGGCAAATTCAAGCTGCCCAGAGCTTTCTTCTCTCACTGAAACATGAAAATACTTCCTGGCGCTGAGGATGCCTCCTCAATTCCATTCTGTTCTGATGTAGATTCTTTTCCTGACTTAGTCTCACGTCAATCCTGGGCTAAATTAATAATAACAGAATGGAAGACATGAAGACCTTGGTAAATACTTGGCACGTGGTGGTTAGAGGCATAGGCTACCACCAATTTTGCTCACTTCTCAGAACTTAAAAGAGGGAACAGTGGTGCCTACCACATCAGCTGGTTGTGAAGAATAAATGAGATAATTATATATTAATACTGAATGCTGATATTTATCACTTATTAGATGCCAAGTGCCAGTGGTTAGGGCTTTGTGTCTTAACTATTAGGCCATATTGTACCCAGGGCTTAGCGTATATAGTCAATGTTCAAAAAAAAAAAGTGAGCAATTATAAAGATCATGATCATTATCACCGAAGTGTGAACAGCCAATCTCACTGCCCTTGGCAACATGTCTGTACAATCACGCTCCCTTTCACAAAGCTCCTCTCAGCGCCTGTCTCTCCCCTAGCCCTCTTGAGTTCCTCTGTAGGGAGCAGGTATAAGGTTAAGCTTTGGACTGACCTGCTGGCAAAGCTGCAAACAAGACCCAGCTTAGAGGGCACAGCCCTCTTAGCATAATTAAGCTTGATCTTGTGACTGCTCCCTAGATCTTTCCTGGGTAGCTAATGGGTTGTGGGAGGTGCAGCAAATGCTGCCAAAACAAGTGAAACTTATAAGAACATTGTAAATTACCTTGTTTACCTCTGACTATAAAACAAAGGCTCAGCTTGCAGTCTGGATCTGTTCTGTGGTCTCAGCCAGGCACAGAAGAGCCACCTAGACCCAGCTTATTCTCTTTGTCTGTCTTTTCTTCATCCTTCACAGGCCCTCCCTCAGGCTCACCGAACCTTTGGCTCTGCTGGCACGGCACATTCCTCTCCTTCTAGCTACACCGAACCCCCAAAGCACACTGTTTTGAAGGAAAACCCATAGATTCAGAGTCCTCAGGGAGACCTGTGTGATCCTTTATTGTGGCCTGGTCTGGCCTGGGATTACTCATGATCTTGAACAAACTGCTTCTGGCTTCATGGATTCCTGTCTTCAGAATATGATCAAGGTCTAGCTGCCTATTTGTCGCTAGTACTGTAGGATCCTGGGGAGAAGGAGACAGGCTACCTTGGAGATATTATGGGTCCTCTTCCAGACCATGGCAATAAAGCAAGGATCCCAGTAATGGGAGTCACATGAACTTTTTGGTTTCCCATTACACGTAAGTGTGATAGTCACGCTGTAATTTAGTGTGCAATACCGTTATGTCTAAAAATACGATATTGCTAACCATCACCTGAGCTTCAGCGAGTCATAATCTTTTTGCTGGTGTTACCTTCAATTTGTAAACAAATGCAATATCTGCCAGGCTCACTAAGCACAGTGGAACATGGTATTGCCTGTGTGGTTTGCAACAACAAAGGAAGATGTCTTTAGTCCACTCAGCGCTGGAGAGACTCAGTGAGGTGAGAATCGTATGCTTAGCTCTGGCTAAGGCTTGGGAAACACGTTTCCAGAAGCCAGTGTGCTGTATCCAAGGCTTAGCACAGCACCCTGGCACGTCCTAGCTTCTCAAGAAACAATTTGTTGGCGCTGAAGATAATGTATGAATTTAGCTCAAGGACTTGTTGTCTTCGTCTGCTGCCAGCCAGGGACCAGCTGCCGCCCAGTCTCCCTCCAGCTACCCAGACCTGGGAACTGGAGCTAAATGCTACGTGCCATTTGCTTTCCTTTGGAAATGAAAAAGTAAACCTGGTGTTAAGCTACGTCACACGAGCGTTCATTGCTGCTGCTATATTTCTTATTCCCTGTCCTGCCACGCCTCTCCCCTAGATACTTTTCCCTTTGAATTGTCCTCTAGAATCTGCAAGGCCCCGCTGAAGCCTGGGGATCCTATTTTCTAAGGGTGAAAAGCTGATCATGTGAACAGCTTGTTTTCCTTTACGATGGTATAGGACTTGTTGCCCCACTGCCAACTCCCCACATTTGTCTCTGCCTCCCAAGCGCCCCCTTTCTGCTCCTAATATGCACATCTCTCAGGGACCACTTCTTAAACTAAATGGAATCTAGGGCCAAGCCGGTGTGCGGCATTAAAGGTGGGCCTGAGCCTCCAGGAGCTCCTGCCAAGTGACAGGCCCCCAGCGGATGCACTTCGGGATCCTTCCCGGTAGCTTCAATGTTGTTTTTATTGTCAAGTCTTCTGAAAGAGGTTTAGGGACAACCACCTTCATCTTCAAGATGGGAATGATTCCACATTATAGGGCTGTTCTAATAACTGGGAGGATAAAGTCAAATAATGAACGTGAAAGTGGCTTTTGAAAACAGTAAATGCCACCGCCTGTCAAGCAATATTATTCTCACTAACATTTGGGCTCCATGTATTGCCAAACTCGGTCTAGGAATAAAATTAGTTGCTTATTTCTCCTTGGGGAACGCCCTCCTTACCCTGAGCCATGTGGCAAGTGTTCCAGGTGGACTGTGCCTCTTGCTTTTGTCTGTAACCCCTCTGCTCCCTGTCGTGACACCTTTTATGTAGAGGCCACTTGGTCAGAACTTCTTGAACTGGGTCACTTACAAGTCATTACTGTCTTGGTCAGACTTCCTTTCCACACCGGTGGCACTAATTGAGAAATTTCCAAATGACTGAACCTCTCCCCCACCCCCACCCCCCAATCTAAGAGAATAAGAGACACGTGTGTGTGTTTCCCAAATATCTGGCATGTTAACGGTACCCTTGTAACTGGTTCACTTTTGTATGAAATGTGAGGAACACGGGTTCAGATGTAAGAAGTGTCACAACTTGAAGAGTGGAAGAATCAAGTTTTATGAACGCAGTTTCACGCCACTCAGGGTGAAACAAGAGAAAAAATAGGCCAGATCTACACATTGTTTAAGTCTGCTTTGGAGCGCGTTTGGTCTCTTCTAGGATTTCCTGGAGCCTGGAGACTGGTATTCGCCATCCACATATGCATATATAAAAATATACCGTCTATAAATAGCCACCTGCCTTTTCAGTGAAATTAAAGATGGGAGAGTTGGAAGAGAATTTCCTGGTATAATTACAGGGTTCACATCTACAGCTGTTACACTCTTATAGTTCTACTCAGAGAATCTCTAATATCACCATTTTCTACAAGCACATTAAAAAATTTTTTCTTTTTTTTTTTTTTACTTTTCCTCTAACGGTAAAACGCTATCAACAGGACATTTATTCTTGCCAAGATTGCTGACATACCTACTTTAAAAGATTAGGTGTTGCGTGCGGATCTTGTGTAGACTAATTTTATTTTATAAACTGCAGAAAATTTTCACAAGGGTTTCTGCTCCTTATCTAGGGATTAACACCAAACTCCTGCCAATATTTTTCTTAACCTTTACACGTGCCCTTTCACAAACACTCTCCCTCACATATTTTCTGCTTAGATGCACCTCCTTAAAAAAAATCCCTGAGCTTCTAAAAGTCTTAGGTAAGAATCAACCGCAGGCTGCACGCCCAAATCCGCTCTGCTTCTCTGCCCCATGTGTCCACTGCCCGGCCTCTTCCTGGTGCAGACATGGCCTCAGGCATCCCGCCCCCCACGCCCCCGAGCCCCACAGCTGTGAAGACTTGAATTATTGGTGGAACAGGCCTGGATGATCCAGAAATCTTGGAAGGAAGAACTAAGGAATGTGTGCGCAGTCCATTTGGTGAGCCTTCCGATGCCTTCATTTTGGGGAAGATAGAGAATGTTGATTGCATCCTCTCTGCAAGGCTTGGGAGGCAGTGTACCACCACGCCTTCAGAGTCCACCAGGTGAACTGTGGAGAGCAGTATGGCCTTTCCTCAAAAAACTAAAAATGGAACTCCCATTTGACCCAGCAATCCAACTTATAGGAATATATCCCAAGGGGGGGGGGGGGCAATGGTAAGCTATGTACACATATAATACCTTAATAAATTTTTAAAAAAGAGCTAATATATATATATATATATATATATATATATATATATATATCCCAAGAAACTAGGAACATGAATCAGAAAGGACATATCCACCCCTATGTTCATAGCAGCACAATTCACCATAGCTAAGATTTGGAAACAGCCTCAGTGCCCATCAGCAGATGAGTGGATTAAAAACTGTGGTACATCTGCATGATGGAATATTACGCTGCAGTAAAAAAGGAGTTCTTACCATTTGCAACCACACGGATGGAGATGGAGAACATTATGCTGAGTGAAATAAGCCAGGCAGAGAAAGATAAACACCACATGATCTCACTCATTTGTGGAATATTATGAACAACAAACTGATGAACAAAAATAGATCCAGAGACAGAGACACATCAATCAGAACGTCAAACCTCAGGGAAGGTAGGGGAAGGTGGGGGGTAAAGGGCAGAGATCAACCAAAGGACTTATATGCATGCATGTAAGCCTAACCAATAGACGCAGACAACAGGGGGTGGGCATGAACGGGAGGTGGGGCGTTATGCGGGAATAAGGACACATATGTTATACCTTAATCAATAAAGAAGTTTTTTTTTTTTTTAAAGTCACCAGGCGAACATCTGGGGGCTGAAGGAGGAGGCTGGACTCGTGTCGCAGTGACCACAGCTTGCGGTTCCTTGAGGGAAGAGCATCAGCCCGGCGATGTCATTGACCAGTTCATCCCAGGACCACCATGAGGCCCCCGACCTCCTGTGATGGGAGCGGCTCCTGTGCCAGAGGAGTGTGCCCTCCCCCAGGGGCTGAGCCGCTCTGCCCCTCCGAGAGGTCCTTATAGAGACGGCTAAGAAGCTAGGACTCAGGTGCCACTCAAGAGGGACAATGCTCACAACTGAAGGACTCGTTTTAGTTCACGGATGGAAAGCTCCATGTGTCCCACCTGGGGGGAGGGGGGGGGGCGGATGTCATCAACAAGAGCACAGCTCCAGAGGTGCTTCCTGCTGAAGAGGCTGGACTTGGCGGAGCAAGGATCGCCATGGCAACAGATTAACATTGCTGGAAGGATCAGAAGTGGTTTCAGGGGACCAGGATGTAAAGGCCCTGGGAAAAAAGATGCCAATAAAATTTGCTCCTGGCCGCCCTACCTACCTCAGATAGGGTCCACGGAATGGCCAGAAGCCCTCCCTGACCTGAAGAATGAGGCCCATTTCTCTGTGCTACGACATTAAAATGGCACGGCTGCCCAAGAGATAAGAAGACTTGCTCATTCTAGTCATGTGGGAGATCCCTGCTCGATTAGAAATGCGGAGAAGCTCTCATGCCCTTGCCCGCTGAGGAAGAACGGGTGGTCAGACCATACCAGGCCGCTGTGGGAGATGCCTTCTGAAAGGCAGGGACCGCCTCAAAACACAGAGGGAAAGCCAACATCTGGGAAAATTCCTGTACCTTAGAAAAAAGACAAGAACACACCATCCCTCTTCCCTCATTAAATTCATAACAATAAAGGGGGGGGTGACACCCAATTCCCTATGTGGCCAAGGAATATGAAGACAAAACGGAACTCCAGCTACTGGTGTCACCGTAAATCGGTACGATCTCTCTCTCAGGATAGCAGTTTGGTGAAATGTATCAAAAGGCCTAAATGCTGAGACCGGTTTGGCTCAGTGGATAGAGCATTGGCCTGCAGACTGAAAGGTCCTGAGTTTGATTCCGGTCAAGGGCATGTACCTTGGTTGCGGGCACATCCCCAGTAGGAGGTGTGCAGGAGGCAGCTGATCAATGATTCTCTCTCATCGATGTTTCTAACTCTATCCCTCTCTCTTCCTCTCTGTAAAAAAATCAATAATATATATATATTTTTAAAAAGGCTTAAAAATGCTTATACTTTGCTATGCAGGTGACTGTATTCCTCTGATCTTTAAAAAATTAAAAATGCACACACAGAACTATATATAAAGCAGGATGTTTAATATAGTGTTTTAATAGTGAATATTCAAAACAATTGGGATATCCAAAAATTGGAGATAAATGATGGTTTAGCTCTAATTAGATTGTGAAGCAGCCAACCGAAGATCATGTTTTTATATACTATTTCATTAATGTCCTAAAGAATTGGTTGCTCTATACTATAAAATGGAAAAAAAACCGATATGTAAGCATCTTACAGTACTAATTTTGTTTCAAAATTCTAATTAGCAGGCTCACACACATGGCTGATGTGTTTATAAATGCGCGCACGTGTGTGCACACATACTCACCCAAAAGGCTAGAAAAAAATAATTATTTGTTATTGTATTTTGGGGGTACACTGGATAATTTTAAGTTTCTTTATATATTTTTTTGTCTTCACATTTTTTTCTATATGAATAGACTCAAATAGTGAAGTTATTTCAAAAATAAAAAATGACTTAGAAAGAAATAAAAGAACTACATAAGGACAACCACAACGTGGGAGGAATTACACTGAGCACTTTCATCTCTGCTTACAAAAAAGCAGGTAGTAATTTATTCATACGCAGTCTTTGTTCCCTCACTCAAGACTGAGGCTCTTCAATCTCCCTTCCGTCTCCCAGAGCCCCGCAGGACCCGGCGGGCTGGCGAGGGGAGAGGGACACATTTGCAGGCGCGGGCAGGCCGCTCTCCCCGCAGAAGGGTCCCGGTGCCTGTAGCAGTTCATTTGCAAGCAAAGATCCTGTTGGGAGCCTTCTGCCTCCCCTGAAAGCAAACATCCTTAACAGGCCCTGTTAGTGTGGAGTTGAGAAAGGGCATGCTTTAACCTAAAAGGCGTCGTTTTGTGAACAAAAACTGGGTAAGCCCTAAGAGACTGGAAGCGGCTATTTTTTGCCTTCCTGGATGCCCAGATCTTGCCAGGTGAGGTGACCTCACCCCCATCGTGAGGCTCACCCCCAGGAGGCTCTCAGAGCCGCCGGCTGCAGAGCGCAGCGCGTGACTTCCTCCTCCCGGGGAGGACCGTCTGTCGCTGGCTTGCGCCCCGTGTATTTGTGAAGCACACCAGCCGTGTGTGCGAGCCTGTTAATTAAAACAAAAACGGAACTGTTTCTGTTGGGCTTCAGAAGTGCAGAACCTTCGAGCCCGAAGAAGGGAAGAGAAACAGCAGCAACCCAGGCTACTGCTGGGTCTCCAGGGCCGCCCGAGAATGAGGCAGCTGTACTGTGAAAAGCCAGGAAACAGCACCTGAATTAAAGAAGAGAGGCAGGTGGTGGTGGTGGGGGGAAACCAACAAAAAAGCTAGCAGGCTTGGAATTGGAAGTATTTAGAATGCCTTTATCATTTCCCCGAGGGACTGTGTAATATCAAAGTGCCCGGATAGCGGAGGCTTCTCAGTCTAATCTGATTCCAAAGCCGGCTTCTGGGACAAGAGGGAAGAATAGCTCCAGTGGCTTCTGAGGCCGTCCCCGGGGTGAGGCCTGCGGTCTGTGCCTGCCAGGGCTGCTGAGTCACTGCCACCTCGGGGAGTCACCTCACCTTGGTTCCGGGGACCCAGAAGGGAGAAGGAGGCTTACAGCTGAGGAATGCTCCGGAGGCCAGGCCCTCGCTATTATCCGGCCTTTCCCAGCCGCCTGGACCCGAGGGACTTAGATATTAACAGTTCAGGTAAGGTCCATCAGGATAATACAAAACACTAATCAGTTCAAACACACACACACACACACACACACACACACACACACACACACACACCTCACTGAATTCTTTCCAAGAAAAGCAGACCAACAGTATCTTCTAGAACTCTTTGGAATGCGTGCTTCACCTCTGAAGGGCAGTAAAAACACGGATCAGATAGCAGCTCTTCAGAAGCGATGCTTATTCTGTACCTTGAGTCAGTTATCCAGACGCAGGATGTGAAAAGGCTTAAGGGAGTGTGTGGTGGGTGGTGTGGAGACAGGCAGGAAGCAGCAACAACAGAAAAAGAAATTAAGGGACAGTTGAGGCATTCATTACCCCTTTTTTTAAAAAAATACAATGAAAAAGAGACCTCAATAAAAAGATGTATGCAGACTTCAATAGCTGACGATAGCTTCTTTCTTTTCAGATTTAACCCATCTTGGAATTAATAAATATTCAAAGTGTGTATACATGCTTGTGGCTACCCTGTAGACCATCTCTTCCTCTTGGAGAGACCCATCCAATGTGTCCTCCACACCTTGTTTCCATACCACTAAAGCTTAATTGTTTTGGCTTACCGATATATATATATATAGGCACTGTAAACTAAATAAACATTCACTTGGTATTTTAAAAAAAATTTATTTTGTGATCTGTACATGTGATAAAGTGGGGCTTCCATGTAGACTTTTAAAGGCAAAACAGAACAAAAATCCAAAGTAAAAATGTATAAATACAATATATATTTTCTTACAAAAACGGGAGATTTACAAAATATACATACCGCACTCGTCTCTATTTTACAAATTTCACATGCAAGAGATACAACACAGAAGATGCCGAAGAACTGCATGGTGGGAATTTTAAAAATCTGACAAATGAGACAAGTTTTGGAGGTTTAAGAAACCCACGGTCAATAGCTTTAATATAAAAAGCAGCTCCAACTCGACTGAACATTATAGAAAGTAACTTGTATTCCTGACGGTACCCCGTATGATTTAAAAACTGTTTAAAACAGCATTTTAAAACTGTTTTTGAGAAATAGGACAGTGTTGCAAGATTGGAGGGTGGTGTCAAAGGTGGAGTAAAGGTTAGCTCCCATGATCCTCTGCTCAGCTTTAGACCATTATGCAAAAGGATCAGAGTGCTATTATAGAAAAGAAAAAAAAAAGTACATGATTTAAGATTAATAAATTTAAGTCATCCAGCACATTTCAAAGGACTCCAGAATTACTTTGAAGTTTACCTTCTTTTAATGACTTTCTTTAAGAAGGGGGCCCAGGATTTGAACTGTCCTCTTCATTTACTCTCATTTCTGTAGGTCACCTCCCCCCCCAGCCACACAAAGACAGGATCAGCATATGCAAGTTGTGTTCTAAATGGGTTTGTGGGACTATGAAAACAGGACAAATATATTTTTTTTTTACTTTTCAAGTTCAACTTGCCTGTATTATGGAGGCTGAAGACATTAAGCTCTTCCTTGTACCTAGGAGGATTCAAGTTGGAGAAAAGAGAATAGAAAGAAAACCTACAGGCAGCTTTATAGGAAGAAGAAGGAAAAAACGAAGGGAGGGATTTCCCTTCACATTTTAACAGAGCCCATTTCATTGGATCACGTGTTCTGAATTAAATGGATATAAAGCAAACAACGAAACCCCTTGCATGTCCTTTAGCCAAGCCAGGACCTCTGACCCGGTGGGGTATGGGACCACACTTGCCTTTCACCTTTCCTTAAAAAAGGAATGTTTGTCTCAACCAAGTTAGCATCCAGAGAGAAGCCTCAGGTTTGCACGGGCTCGCCGGTAAGACTGGCCGCCTTCACAGTTATGCCTTTCCACAGAGAGACACTTTTGTTTCCTCTTTTGTCTCTTACAACAAAGACAAGGGTTGGGAAAATGCACTCCTGTTTTGAAAAGCAACAAGTCATTACTTCTTTGCAGGGGCATTAAACAAAATAAAACACCCTTCTCTCTTCCTCCTGCTTTCCCCAGGGGAAAAAAAGAAAAAAAGAAAAAAGAAAAAAAAGAAAGAAAGCAAAAACACCTCCTACTCCTTTGCATCATCTCCAAAGGCTATCTTCATTGCTTTTGCATCCTCACATTAGGATTCCAGGACTCACATTAGGACTTCCAAATGCTTATTTCATAAAACTTTAAAGGAGTGAGGGGGGAGAAAAAAAAGCAACAGGCGGGAGGGGCGGGGGAGGAGAGGCTGCCGACCGTAATGCCTGACCCTGGAAATTAACCCATCTGGGCTCCAGTTTGGCCCCGGTGAAAAGAGATTATGGTTTGACCACCGCTTGACAAGGGCGCCGCAGGGAGTCCACCCTTTTCCAACAAAGCGGCCGCGGCGGACGGAGCTGTACCTTTCCCCGGGGCCTCCCGGGAGGAGGGAGGGGGGAGGAGGGAGGGAGCGGGGATGGCCCCCAGCCCCAGGGCAGCCAGGCTGGGAGGAACTCCGCGCTCTCTGCTGGTCTCACTCCTCCCCACAGGCCCAGGACGTCCGCACCGCCCGGGAGAGAGAAGCCCCATGGCTATCACAATCATCACCACCATCCTGCGAGTCTTTGCCACAAGTCCTTCCATCCAAACCGTCTTCCCCCCACTCAGGCCTCCTTCCCAAACCTGACGCCCCACGTCCACATCCATCTCTTCCCCTTCCAGGTCACTTCTCCTTGGAGGCGGAGGAGGTTACAGGAACACCCCCCCCCATCCCCCCAAGAAGTTCCTTCCCTCCATTAAGCAGTGTGTGGGGGGAGGGAGGGAAGAGGGGGTGGGGGGCGGAAAGAGGGGCTCATACCGCAGTCTCCCCCTTGCTGCTGTGGCTGAGTCTGTGGTAGAAGCGGCGCCACGACTGCAGCGTTTTGCCCGACCAGATCCAGAAGCCGGTGGTGATGCCCACGATCATGGTCATCAGGTACTTGATCATGAAGACGGTGAAGTCGGGGCTCATGGGCGGGGAGTGGCCGGGCGGGCAGGGCACGGCGTAGCTCTTGCAGGTCTGCAGCAGCCAGGTGCGCTCCCAGTGCTCGCGGAAGGCCTGCTCGTAGAAGTAGCAGGCCAGCACGATGGTGGCGGGCACGGTGTAGAGCACCGAGAAGACGCCGATGCGCACCATGAGCTTCTCCAGCTTCTCCGTCTTGGTGCCGTCGTGCTTCATGATGGTGCGGATGCGGAAGAGCGACACGAAGCCGGCCAGCAGGAAGGACGTGCCGATGAAGAGGTAGACGAAGAGCGGCGCCAGCACGAAGCCGCGCAGCGCGTCCACGCTGGACAGGCCCACGTAGCACACGCCGCTGAGCAGGTCGCCGTCCACCTGGCCCATGGCCAGGATGGTGATGGTCTTGACGGCCGGCACGGCCCACGCCGCCAGGTGGAAGTACTGCGAGTTGGCCTCGATGGCCTCGTGGCCCCACTTCATGCCGGCCGCCAGGAACCAGGTGAGCGACAGGACGACCCACCAGATGGAGCTGGCCATGCCGAAGAAGTAGAGGACCATGAAGAGGATGGTGCAGCCCTCCTTCTTGGTGCCCTGCGCCACCGTGCGGTAGCCGTCCTCGGAGAAGCGCTCCACGCACACGGCGCGGTCCTCCAGCAGGAAGCCGGCCACGTGCGCCACGGCCACCATGAAGTAGCAGCCCGACAGGAAGATGATGGGCCGCTCCGGGTAGCTGAAGCGCCGCATGTCCACCAGGTAGGTGAGCACGGTGAAGAGCGTGGAGGCGCAGCACAGCACGGACCACACGCCCACCCAGAGGCGGGCGAAGCGCCGCTCCTCCTCCTTGAAGTACATGAGGCCGTTGGCGCGGCCCGGCTCGCACGGGGCGCCGCAGTCGCGCTCGCCCAGGAAGCGGTAGCCCAGGTACGGGGGCACCTTGAGCTGCCGCGGGCACGAGAAGGGGAAGGAGGACCGGCCGCGGCTCTCGGCCGCCCCGGGGGCCAGCGCGGTGAAGGGCAGGTCGGGCAGGTAGGGCGCGGTGGGGTCGGCGGTGGGCCCGCCGCCCGCGCCCCCGGAGCCGTCGGACGTGTTCTGGCCCACGCAGATCTCGCCGGCGCCGTGCACCGGGAAGTTCTCGCAGCGCAGCCGCTCGGGCCACTGGAAGCCGAACTTGTTCATGAGCGCCTCGCAGCCCTGGCGCGCGCGCTCGCACAGGGAGCGGCACGGCGGGATGGCCTTGTCCAGCACGGTGCACACGGGCGCGTACATGGAGCACAGGAAGAAGCGCAGCTCCGGGGAGCACTGCACCTTCACCAGCGGGTAGAACTGGTGCACCTCGAGGCCCGCGTCCTCTTGGTTGGTGTGGCCCAGCAGGTTGGGCAGGATGGTCTGGTTGTAGGCGATGTCCGTGCACAGCGGGATGGAGATGAGCTGGCAGAAGCCGTGGTCCGGCACCGAGATGCCCTTCTCGCCGTGGTACGGCTGCGCCCCGGCGCCCGCGGACAGCGCGCCCAGCAGCGCGAGCACCAGGGCGCGTACGCCCGCGGGAGCCCGCATCGCCGGCCGTGGGGGCAGCGGCGCTCTCAGCCGGAGGAGGACCGCGCCGAGGCCGCCGAGGGAGGCTCGGATCCGGGGAGGCGCCGCAGCGCCCGGCGCATGGGAGTCCTGCCGGCGCCGGGGCCGGGCCGTGGGCGGCGCGGAGCCGGGGGCGCCGCAGCTGGAGAGCCCGCGCCGCGGGGGCGCCGCCGCCGCCACCTCCGCCCGGCGGTCGCGCCGCCGCCGCCGGGGGACCAAACTCTTGGGCTCGGGCCGGGCGCGCCGCCGCCGCCTTCTCCTCCGGCCGCGACGTAACGGTGCGGCTCCCTCGGCGGCGAGGAGCAACAAGCGTCTCCAGTTACTGCCCTTGAAAGTTTGCCCAAGTCTCCCGGATCGCGGC
Source organism: Vespertilio murinus (assembly GCA_963924515.1). Classification (NCBI taxonomy): domain Eukaryota; kingdom Metazoa; phylum Chordata; class Mammalia; order Chiroptera; family Vespertilionidae; genus Vespertilio; species Vespertilio murinus. The sequence goes on along the minus strand of OZ004711.1, from coordinate 73,567,470 downwards.
GCACGGCAGCGCGCGCGCCCCCCACCCCAAGCCCAGCCCCCGGCGGGCGAGGACCCGGCGCCGCCGCCTGCGAGCCGAGGCCGCCGCCGCCGCCGCGGTGCTGCTCCGCCTCCGCGCCTCGAGGCTCCGCTCGCCGCCGCCGCCGCCGCCTCCTCCTTCGCCTTCTTTTCAACTCCCCGCTCTTTCTTCAGCCCCAAAGGCTCGGCCCCAAGTTTCAGCCGGAGCGGCCGGTTCTCGCTCGGAGTCCAATCGGTGCCTTGGAACCCGGAGCTCAGCGGAGTTCTTTTCCCGAAATCCAGGCGCACTGAGTCCGAAGCCCGCGAGGTCCCGGTGCCCCCGCGGCCTGGGCCTGGCCTCCCCAGCCCCGAGCAGCCCCGGCCCGTGATCCCGGCGCCCGGCCCGCCGCCGCCGCCGCCGCCGCCCGCAGGGAGCGCAGAGTAACGCCGCGGAGCCGCGCCGCTCGCCAGAAGAAGCGTCGGGCGCGCGGGGTCCCCGGCCGCCCCGCCCCATCCCCTCCCCCCATTCACAAACCACTCCGGGGGCGGGACCTCGAGGCCCCGGGCTGCCCAATGGGAGCCTTTGTGTTCTGCGCGGCCGCCCTCGGATTGGGTGGAAGTCGGGAGGGGGCTGGCGAGGGAACCCGAGAGGCGGCGCCTGCACCGCTCTGGGCGGATTCCTGCGGGGAGGGGCGGGGAGGGAGAGGGGGTGCTGGGAGAGGAAAGTTAAAAACTTTTACCCCCGAATTCGCCCGGGTGTTGGGGGGGGGGGGGCGGTCCACGCACCAGAAAGGGGGTTTGCTGGAAAGATGTGTCCCTCTTCTGGGTGCAACGAAAACATCCCCGAATGGCGCATCGGGATAGACGTTTGCGGGGAGAAACGGAGAATAATAACGCGGCGCCCGAGCAGAGAGAGTCGCGGCAGCCCTTCTGGTCTGAAAATGCCGGGTGTCTCCGGGACCTTTGGGTAGCCGGGTCCTGCAAGTTAGGGTTCGGAAAGGGGCGAAAGGGGGTGCACCTCGCAGATCGCTTTTCTCTTCCCAAACCCCAACACCACGTGAGGCCACAGTCTCCTCTCCCCCCCCCCCTAACTCCGGGTTGTAAAAAAGGAGGAGGGGCCGCATCGAGGAGAAAAGGGAGCCCGGAGGAGGGAGACGACTTAGGCGGGAGGAAGGGCAGACCCCTCCTCCGAGAGCGGCGGCGGCCGGGGACCCCGGCCCCAGACTGCCCCGCCCGCGCGCGGCCCAGAGCCCGGGGACCCGGCGTGGCTTCGGCGAGGTTATAAGAAAGCTAAGCTTCGGGAGTACCCCGAGACCGAGTGCCTAGGAACACGCTGGCCGGGTTAAAGCGAGGTTTCAATGGCCCTGTTTTCCCCAGGACTTCGGGAGTGTGGTCATTGGGACCCCATCTTAGCGGCAGAAGCAACCCCCGGATCCTCTGTTTGGAATCCGGGAAGAAAAGTTTTAGTGCGCGTTAGAAAACGAGGCATTTGCTAATGAAAGCGTTTTCAAAAACACAAAGAGAGGTCATGTTAGTTCTCGGGTAGCGTTTTCTTTCTTTCTTTCTTTTTTTCTTCTGATGGGCAAGCGTCCTTTTGTTCTGTCAAACCCTCGCCCCGCTGCAGGCGCCGGGCGCTAGCGCGCGCTCTCGGGTTACTCCGGCGAGGTCAGGAGTCACCGCGGGCGGGGCCCGGCGCCTCTCCAGGAACACCCGGAATCCCCACGCGGGAAAGTGACATGCCGGGAAAGGAAAGACCTGCCTCTCGGTGTCTCACACACACGCACACGCAGTCACAGAGCAATCCTGTACTTAAAAATCGTGACTCCTGGCCGAGCCCTTCCTCCTGGCGCTGGCCTCGAGGGGTTTCTGATCCGGCTTCAGTTTGCAGAAGTTGTTGCCTCTGCTGAGCCTCTTCTCCAGCAAGGTGAAAACGGATCCCGAAACCTAAGACAATTCATTGGGTTCCTTCCCTTTCACGGGAGACGTTGGCTTCCTCGGTGTTTCTTTGATTTTATTTTCACACAGGTCTTTGTGATTTCCCATCCTGTTCATGGGTCTGGAGGGCTGAATCGCCTGGGCCCGCGTTAGGCACCCATCGCTCCCATTTTCCCATTGGACCCTCCCAGGAATCCTCATCATTTTCTTCCAAAGCATCCATACCCCCCTCACGTCCACGATAGTATTTTTATTTTATTTTATTTTATTTTATTTTATTTTATTTTATTAAATTATTATCTGTGTACATATCTTACCATTGCCCCCCCTCCCAAACATGCCCTCCCTCCCCAGAGTTTTGTGTCCATCGGTTATACTCATATGCATGTATACAAGTCCTTCGGTTGATCTCTTATCTCCCCCTATGATAGTATTTTTAATTTATGTGGGGGTTTCTGCTTCAAGAATTAATGACATTTGCTTCTAAAATGTTTCATTCCTTCCTTGTATTGTGTAAGGGCTCCTCTTTTTTTCTTCCTAAATTGTTATTTTTATTACCTAACCTTGGGGAGCATTGGTGCTGTGTTGAGAGATGTTGCTTGAAGACAGTGCTGCCGCTTTGCTTTGTCATTTAAAGTGTGTGGTGGTGGTGGTGGTGGTGGTGGTGGTGATAGGGGGGTGGGGAGAAAGCAGTTGAAAATCCTTTTTTTCTCTTCCAGAGCTTCAGGATATCCTCCTTTTCTAAATCAAATTTTCTTGCTTATTCATCAGGCCCCTGATCTAAGTCATTTTTGCTTATTGTGGGAGAAATTGCAAGCACTGTCATCAAATAAAATGAAAACCGACAGGATAAAATACTGTTGCTCAGATACAACTGAAACCAGTTTAGTTGATGAGTTTCTCTTCAGATTATAGACCCAGACAGCTCCCTGGTGTTAGGTAATAGGACTAATTATTTAGAAAGAAAAATACAAAAGAGGAATCAAATATTTTAAAACTAATCCACACATAAGATGCGGAAAACCCATCCCAGGTGGAACAGATCACAGAGGGGCGCCTTTCTTGCTGTGTGCCAGGCAGACAAGTACAAAAAACAGAGAAGCAAAGCCCCATTCAGTGGAGAGTGTTTTGTTTTTAAAAACTCACTCCAAAATTATTCTGGAAAAAATCGGAATTTGCTCTTTTGTGAGAGGATGGGGAAGGCTTTCATGCCTCGTGTGATACAGAATGCTAGGATTTCCAGGACATAAGTTAGATCAGGAAAGTGAATTTGCAATTTAAGGGGCTAAAGAGTCTGTGTTAGCCTCTTGGAGAAATGTAGAAACAATGGTTCACATTCCACTCTGACCAGGGTCAATGTTCTTTTCCAAACAACACCTTCCACACCCAACTCCCGAAGCCTCCCTCTAGTCTAGTCCGTATCTTCTTTGGTGAGCTGAGGGTGGAAAGTTTGGTAACTGTCTGCTGCAAAACCTCCAATGGTCCCTGCCCTTTAAGACAACAAAGGCATTTATTTCTTCACGTCGCAGCCATGTGGTCCCACGGAAAAGTGATGCTGCGCATTGGCCCCAGTTATTGAAGTGCTACTTATTTTGGCCGAGTCCCAGGCTCATCTAGTCGAATTACATTCTGATGTCAGGCCAGATTTGAAAATGGCCACCTTGGTGGTGCCACAATCTTGTGGTTGTAGCGAGACTCCAGCTGCAAGAATTACTCATGCAAAACCAGAAAGGGCAGCTGGTAGCATGGTGTCTACTTCCCTTTCTGGCCTCCCTTTTACCAGACAATTTGTGACTTCCCAGCATAGAGGACTTTTGAGTTTCCCATTGCCAGGTTGCCATGGACTTACTTCCTTTCAGTGTAGTTTGGGGTGCTGGATCAATCTCAAAATGGGAACGGTCTTATCCTTAAAGCAGACCTTCAACTGGTATGAACATTAGAGACGGAGTAAGAGGAGGCCATGCTAACGTCCTGTTAGGAGTTTGAGGCCCCACCCAGTGGAGGTGATTTAGATCATGAAAATGTTTGACTATTGCCTTCGTTGCTTGAGGGGTTGCATTAGTTATCTGTTGTCATATAACAAATCACCTCAAAACGTAATAACTTAAAACAACAAACGATATTGCAGAGTTTCTGTGGGTCAGAAATCTGGGTGTACTTAGTGGTCTTCTGGCTTGGGGTCTCCCACGAGACTACAGCCAGAGAGTGGGTTGGGACTATAGTTACGTCAAGGTTTGATTTGAGGAGGATCTGCTTCCAAGCTCACTCATGTGGCTACTGGCAGGCCTCAGAGTATCCATTTCCAGCTCATCACATGGCCGTTGGCAGGCCTCAGGTTCTTGCTAGCTGTTGGCCAGAGACATCAGTTCCTTGCGATGTGGACATCTCATAAGGCCACTTAAAACATGGTACCTTGTGCCCTGGCCAGTGTGGCTAACTTGGTGGAGCATTGTCCCCGGCACTGAAAGGTTGCCGGTTCAATTCCTGGTTGGTGGTTGGGGCACATGCCCAGGTTTTGGGCTCGATCCCCGGATCAGAGTGTGTTTGGGAGGCAGCCAATATCTCTCTCTCTCTCTCTCTCTCTCTCTCTCTCTCTCTCTCTCCCTCCCTCTCCCTTTCCATCTCCCTCTCCTTCTCCCTCTTCCTTTCTCCTTCTCTCCCTCTCTCTTTCTCTTTCTGTCTCTCTCTTTCACTCTAAAATCAATAAAAACATATTTAAAAACCATGGCTATTCTGGATTAGTTTCCTCAAGAAAATAAATTACATAAATAAAATTTTTTAAATGGCACCTGTTCCCCCAGAGCAAGTGCTGAGAGAGAAACAGAAAGCAAGAGAAAGAGCAAGAGGGAGAGCGAGAGCGAGAGCGAGAGAGAAAGAGAGAGAGAGAGAATGAGAATGAGGGGCAGAGCTCTAAAAAAAAAAAAAGGCAATGGAAGGCATAGTCATTCTGTAAGCTAATTTTGGAAGCGACATCCTGTCACTTTTGCCATATTCTATTCATTAGAAGCAAGTCACTAGGTTCATCCACACTCAAGGGACAGCAGGGGCTACACGCGGGCATGAAAATCCACGGAAGGGTGAGGATCACTGGGAGCCAATTTAGAGACTGTTTTACCACAAGCATTATTCATTCACTCCCAAAGTGTTATGGAAATGAGGCCAGAGAGAGAGAGAGAGAAACAGCTCTTGGGTCTCTGCCCTCTGGGAGTCCAGAGAAAGGTTCACAAATGAAACCATATGTTGATTGGTTATGACACACCACTTGCCTCTGTTAGAATCAGAACAGAACTCTAACTCTGGCCAGCTGTTTTTGCCAGCACATGCCATTGGACTAGAGGGAGAAAGAACGCAGAGGAAGTTGATTAATTGAAGACCACACACAACCCTGGGGGGGGGGGGGACCTCCAAGTGCAGAGGGTGGGATGATCTGGGTTGTGAAATCTATACTCAAAGGACGGAATGTTGGAAAATCGCATGTATGAAGAGGGCTTGGGTATTTGGGTTGTGAGGTAAAAGTGCTGTTGGTAACTGTTACTCATGCCTAGTCCGCAGAGTACTGATGTGTAGGAAGGGAGTCAGAGGTGGTACAGACCAGTTTAGTTCTGCTTTTCAACATTGATTTTCTGTCCTGCCTCAGACAAGTCACTAAACCTCCCAGGGTGTTGTGAGAATTAATGGAATCATATTTACAAGATTTTTGGGTGGTCTATGGGCAAAAACATCAAGAGGGCAGAATCCTGGTTTATTTTATCTTTATGGATGCAAATCATAGCGATGAAAGTTAGGTGCGTATTTTATGGTTTTGTTTTTTATGCTGAAGTTGTTACTTTTTACAGTGGCTTGTTGGTAAATGTTTAACGACCAACTTTATAGAAAGAAAGCCCTGATTTGTATGCACTTGCCAATTTCCATGGTGTAAATACTGCTACTAGCACTGATTACCAAACAACTGAACTTGGAATTTGGAAAAGAGGGACATTAGCAGCTCTCATAATTCTCTAAGAGCGGGCTCTAGCGGACCACTGGAGTTACTGAATATACTCCCTTAAAATTATTTCGAGCATCAAAAATTTTGATGCTCAGATTACTTTGAACATCTATTAAATATTTTAATAGAATAACTATAATGTATAAGGTACCAGGTATTTTAGATGTCTCCAATTCAGTGTTTCCCAAACTTTTGACATATGTGTACCCTTTCTATAATTTTCGTAACCCTGAGTACCCCTCGTCAAAAAAAAGGATGTATTTTAATAACAATAAAAATATATTTATTTTTTATTTTTTTGGGTATGCACACAAAATAATAATAAACGAAAAATAAAATTATTCATAATAAAATATAAATAAAAGTTATATTATAAATAACATTTATTTGCACACCGGACCATCTCACGCCTCACAAGACTGTCTTGACTTGACTCATGAGAACGTAGAATTAGGTGCAGCTAAGCACGGTGCAGTGCATATCCCCACCAAACTCTTCCTGTACCCCTGGGGGTACGCGTACCGCACTTTGGGAAACACTGCGTCTAATTCTATAACAATCCTTCGAGGTTCCGGGTGAAAGCTCCATTTTATAGTAGTAAAGACTGGAATAAAACCCAGATCTAGATAACATTTTTCTCTTTACATTGCACTGCTATTTGATGTCCTCATGGTTAACATCACTAATTTTCGTCCTTTTCTGTGTCTTACCAAAAGCCATTCCAAAAGTCAGAGAAGCCCCAGAATTTCTAGGTTTGGGATATTAAGCCCAGATTGGTTATAGCCCCCCCCCCCCCCCGAATATTATACCTATCCAGGATTCAAACTCACTTGGTAATGTCCATTTATTTTTTTCTAATTCTCCAGGAAACAACTTAATTCTCATTGCTGAAACTACACCAGTGGGGATCTAGATTAGGATATGTGGGTGCTCTGTTCCTGCCCAGCAGGAAAAGCTGGGAAACTTGGCAGTGTATCAGACCTTCCCATCAGAGAATGTTGGCAGGCCAAGTCAGTCAGCAGAGAGCTGGCAGCAGAAGCCACAGGAGCAAGGCAATAGTAATGAAAACCCCCGAGGAACCTTCTAGAAGAGTGAAGTGGGAGCTGGAGCAGTTGGTTCCAAATCTGGATGGTCATCAGAATCACCTGTGGAATTAAAAGAACATTTTTAAGAAGCCTAGGCTCCATCTCAGACATGTTGGAGTTGGGGATTTAATGGTTAAAGCTCACTGGGTGCTGAAACCCGGTTTGGCTCAGTGGATAGAGCGTCAGCCTGCGGACTGAAAGGTCCCAGGTTCAATTCCAGTCAAAGGCATGTGCGTTGGTTGTGGGCACATTCCTAATGGGGGGTTTGCAGGAGGCAGCTGATCGATGTTTCTCTCTCATCGATGTTTCTAGCTTTCTATCACTCTCCCTTCCTCTCTGTAAAAATATCAATAAAATATATTTAAAAAAAAAAAAAAGAAGCTCACTGGTGACTCATTTGAATCAGTCAGGATTGAGAACTGATAACCCCCTGTTCCAAAGCAGTGCATGATGTCACTGATGCCTTGTAGAATGTCTTCAGTCTTGCATAAAGCCCTTATTCTACTTGGTTACATTTTGAACTGAGGATGCAATGAGAACTGTGATGAAGAATGAAGTGTGTGGATGAGAGAGAGAGAGAGAGAGAGAGAGAGAGATAGAGAGAGAGAGAGAGAGAGAACAACAGGCAGCAGTTGGATAAACGTCTGGTTGCATGGTGTGAGGTTGAGTCTGAGACCTTATTTATGAATCTCAAGTTCACAGTGGCTGTTCTTTACTGTAACAACGGTCACCCCCACAGTTTATTCACAGCAGTTCCTCGGCCTGACATTGCCATCCTAGTACCTTATAGCTCATGGCCCCTCACCTCAGATGACTGAGCCAGGAGTAGGCAAGCATCTATCTATCTAGGCCTGAGTTTGTCTGGCAACTCTGTCCAGCAGGTGTGCCCTCTGGATACGGAGTGGCTCCCCAATCATATCCTTTCATTTGGAGAGGGGAGGGTCTGAGTGTAAAATACACTGGCAGATGCTGAGAGATATTTGGTGAGAAGGGACCACAGAAACCAGGAAGTAGTAGAAGCTCTGAGGAAGCAAGAGGCACAGGTGAGAAGGTGGGGCCAGCGCACATGTGCCTGGCCCCAGCGGACACCAGGGGGTATGCTCCTTCCCTGGGGGGGGGGGGACCCCGGGATGGGGGCCTCTTGGTAAGGGCGTGCTCAGCCCTGGGCCTGCCCACCTGGCCTGGGACGAGGGGCGCAGGGAATGAGAAGGCGGGGCGGGGCCAGCTGCTGAATTGGACCCTAGCCCTAACCCAACCAATCAGGGTCACATCACCACCCCTATAAAACCCATTGATCTGTTAAATTCTTCCTCTCCCCCGCCACGCTGTTGCCCATGTAAGTGGGACCGAGCTCGGACTAGTCCAAAATAAATACAGGCTTTCTGCAGTTGCATCAGATGTGGCTCTCTGGTAGTCTTTGGAGATCATGATACTTGGGCACAACACAGGCAGTGAGGTGAATAGAGAGAACAGTGAAATGGTGGTAGTAGGAGCAGTAGATGGACAGAGTTCTCATAATGGAACTCTGTAGAAGAAAGAAGGGAGGGGAAGGGAGAGGGAGGAAGCGAGGGAGGAACACCTGTCTCAAAAGGAGAAGACAAGAAGACCAGGTCTCTAGAGCTCTTTCTTAGCTCCTCCGTGGCCCTGCTGTGGCCATTAATGAAGCCACCGACTGCCGGCCAGTTCCTGGCGGCTGGAGAGAACCTCACTCACCACAGCGTCAGAGCTGGGAAAGGGAGAAACGCACATCTCTCCCGATGTTCTCCTGGTGGGTGGGCCCGCAGCTGTGGGAGGCTGACCTCCACGGGTTAGTGCCAGCCCAGGAGAGGCGTCCATTCAGGGTGGACTAACAAAGCTCAGCCTTACTTCCTCTTGCTCGTGTTTTAGGACGATTTGGAAAAGATACCTTCTAGGGTTGCAGCTGATACTGAGTGGTTGCAAAAAGTGTTGCAGGGTAGGAATTATCCATAAAGACCCAGGAGATCTCTTTCTCCCCGAGTCGTTAGGAGAAATACACGCTCTAAAGCATATCAGGTCCCTAACATGGGGTGAGGCGGCCAGTTGGTCCCCAGTATCTGTTCTTCCCTTCTTCCATAGTAACTGAGTCCCTAGTCTTTAGCGAGACACACGGCCACTTGAAATAAAGGCTCCATATAAAAGCCCCCCTGTGTCCACCTACTAAGCTCCGGCCAGTGGAATGTCGGCAGTAGTGTTCTGAACAACACAAAGGCAGTAGGCTTACTGCCCTTCCCTCCTCCTGACGGCTGGAACCCCGGAGGCTATTGTAGACCATGAGATAATCTTAGGAAAGGAGAGAAAGATAGAAGGATCCCTAACACTGTAGTGCACCTGACCAGCCTGGGATTTCTCAAACCAGAGATAAAAACATTATTTTAAAATAAGCCAACATTATTTTAGTTTTGTGTGTGTGTGTGCCTCTCAGCCACACCTAATCCTAACTTATCTCATAGGGCCTGGCGCATTGTAAACATTCATCAAATGTCAGTTTTCTTCACCATCTTCCTTTGAAGGTTTCACAGCTCTTGTGACATTACTTGTATTTTTAAAATGTATTTTATTTATTTCTTTCAGAGAGAAAGGGAGAGGGGTAAAGAGCTAGAAACAATGGTCAGCTGTCTGTTGCACACCTCCCACTGGGGATGTGCCCACAACCAAGGTACATGCCCTTGACGGGAATCGAACCTGGGACCTTTCAGTCTGCAGGCCGATGCTCTATCCACTGAGTCAAACCAGATAGGGCTTCTGCCTTGTATTTTAGTGCTTACCTTACCCCCAACCTATTCCTCGGACTAAAGGCAGTTGAGAGTAGAACCTGTGCCTTGGTGTTCTCCTCTGCTTTTCACAAAGTAGATGTCCGATTTGTTCAATCACATTGTGCAATTCACCAGTCGGATGAAGTCCAGTGAAGAGAAGAAACCATAAACTAAACTGCAGAAATGCGGGATGGTGCCAGACCCAGCATGGAACACAAGGCCTGGGGATCAGAGCTAACTGTGCCAACCAGGCCCTGCTACTGTTCTTTTAAGTTGCATGTACATTTGGGGTGCACGAAGTGAACTAAGTGGCATGAAGGAGCCAGCGGGAAGAGTCGCCCAAATGAGTAAAACAGGTGATGCTCAAAGGCAGTGTGGGTGTGGGTGGTGGTAGAGGGATTTCATTTTTTTTTTTAGAAAAATCTACTCTTAAAAACTACGCCCTAGCCCCACCCCTGGAGAATCTGCCCACCATCTCCCAACATGCGTTCATGTGCAGCCAGGATCCAAAATGGGAAGACACGGTGAAAGTATTCGGTTGTTTCACTTGGAAAAATGTATGAAGTCATCTAACTGTCCACCCGGGCATATGAACGTTTATTTTGAGGTGGATGTGGGGCATTACTCTCTCCTCAGGATCACACAGAGGGAAGGCTCCAGTTCCAGCCAGGGAAATGGGGAATCCTGGGGTCTCTGTCCCCCACTAACCCCTGGGCCTCGCGCAAGTCAGTTAACCTCTCGTTTCTTCGTGGGTGAAGCCAGGAAGCGGGGCTGTGTGATCTGGCCAGACTCGGGAGCCCATGGCTGTGTTTGGGGGTTCCTCATCTGGGCCAGGACCACCCACACTACATTCCCGTGTGCCGTGAAGTTACCCACGAAGCCACGTCAGGCTCTTCCCAGCTCCTGACAGCCAGTCAGTCGAGGCTCACCACCTGTGCCCGCCTGTGCCCAGAGGCTGGGCACGCAGAACCCTGAGTGTGCCCTTACGGGCCACTTGCCCATCGCGTTTCTTCCCTTCCACATTTCCACTGGGTCCCCTTTCCCTCTCCCGGCCTCCTCCTTGTGATTGTAAAATGGCACTTTAACCCCTAGAGCCAGGCTCTTCAATTAAGGTGCAGACAAAGTGGTTTGACTCCACTTGATTAAAAGCCCTGAATGGGAGAGAACACAAACCTCAAAACATTAGCCTTTCATGCCGGTGTGTGTCTGGGGGGTGGTGGTGGGGGAAGGGGGTGGGGGGGTGGGGAGGGAGGGAAACTGTTCTGGGCTCTCCAATCTGCCAGATGTCAGTTTAAAGGGGCCTCCAGAATTCCTGAGCCTTTGTTTACCAAATCCTCCCGCCGGTGGCTACCTGGCTGAAAAGGCCACCGAGAGGCCATCCTGGGTGGGAAGGGGCGCTGGCGGGAGGGGGGTGGGGGGGGGAGAGCAGTACTTGCATTTTATTTTTCCTCTTAATTATCTAGGGCTGCCCTAGGAGAAATCTGCCCTCTTTGCATTGGGGAATTAACTCTTAATCCCTGCAAATGAGGGCAATCAACCCATTTGCTAAATAAACACAGATCATTGCCGACCCGCTGCCCTCTTTTGTGATTTAATTCGGGAAGGGCCTCACCTGAGGGGGGAGCGAGGCGGGCGGGCCGGCTACCTGGCGGGTCCCTGGGGGAGGCGGCGGTGGGAGAGGCGGTGGGAGAGGAGAGGGTGGAGGGAGCTAGGTTGAGACTAGAGAGGGCTTAGAGATTTCCTTTTCACTGGTAAACCGGAATTCTCCCCCGCCCCCTCCGGCTCAGGTCTAACCTCCTGAAAGAATTTGGGGCCTTCCGCTGTTTGGTGTTAATTTTGGCTTTGGAAGTGTGAGCCGGTTAAAGCAACTTCTGTGGGAATGCTGGCTATCAGAAGTCTCTGGGATGGGGACAGAGGAGCCCTTTACTTCTCAGCGAACTCATTAGTATGTTGAGGAATCTCCCCTGCCGTCCCCCCTCCTCAGCCACCGGCCACTTTGTTTTTAAGAAGCCACAGAAGCGTATTCAAGTCCTGGGCGGTTACCTGGCAGTAGCACCGCGTGCTGAGCGCACAGAGGCGCTCGATAAAGGACGGGCCGAATGAATAAGGCACCTCTTACGTTGGAAAGGATGAACTGAAACCATGTGGGGCTTATTTACTTAAAAAATGTTTTTACAGATTGCCCTGTGCCGGGCACTGCGCGAGGTGCTGGGGAGATAGGTGTCTCTGCCATCAAAGAACATGCACTCAGTGAACAAATGGATCGGCTTTTCTGTGGCGATCTTGGGTCTGTCTCCAAATTATCATGGGGCTTGGCACTGCTGGCAGCCAGCCCATCCTGTGACGTAAAGAAGAGGGGCTGCGTTGGAGAATGAGTTGGGGACTTATTTTTTTTTTTAGATATCAGAGGTCAGCAATTCTTCACCTTCAGTTTACAGGAGAAAGCCAAAGTCCAGGATGGTGGATTGAATTATCCAAAGGTTCACAGAAAGAACTGGAACCGGAATCCACAATTTTGGGGTTCCTGGTCCTGTACTTTGTCTAAGAGTTTTGCACATAAATGACCCAACTCTCTCTCTCTCTCTCTCTCTCTCTCTCTCTCTCTCTCTCTCTCCCTCTCCCTCTCTTTCTCCCCCCCTCTCTCCTTTCCTCCCTCCCTTTCTCTCTTCTCTATTTCTTTCCTATCTATTATCTATCTATCATCTATCTATCTATCTATCTATCTATCTACCTATCTATCTCATCTACCTACCTACCTATCTTTCTCTGCTTCCTGCTCACCTCAGGCTAGAAATGGCTTGAGTGAGCCCACAGTGCCAGATCAGTGTGACTGGCTAAGCAGGGGCTCCAGGTAGGCCTGTGCTTGGGGGGATCCCCCGAATGCTTCCTAGGCCACAGCCTGAACTGACCTCACAGCTGTGCTTTGTCTGGAGGGACAGGGAAGGGGGCGGGGAGGCCAGCTGGACCCCAGAGGCGGGGGGGGGGGGGGGGGGGGGGAGGGACCGGGCTGCCCCGCTGGCCCTGTGAGCTGGGGCGGGCTGCCGGCCTATTCCTGGGGCCTCCAGCAGACTTGTGAAGAGTGGCTACCAAAATGGAGGAGTTTTGAAAACAGCCAGAAGGCGGGTGGGGACTGGGGAGGGGGGTCGGAGGAAACATTTAAAGAAGAGATAAACAAAGGAGGCGACAGACTTCTCACTCTACCAAAAGGGGCTTTGGTTTACCCGTGAAACTTCACTCCTCCTCTTCCCCCGGCCTGACATTTATAAAGCTGTCTCCCGCTCCCAGAGAGGACCCATTATTTTTAGGCCGCAGTTCTGACGCCCAGATTAGTCTTGCTGTGGACTTAGCACTAGGGTTGCTGATATCCTGACCCCAGTTCTAGTTGAACAGGTAAGAGGAAGCCAAGGGTGGACTACAATGTCTGGGATTCGTCATTGCTATTTGTGTTAGCAGTGCTTACGATAGCCAGGCATTGTGCTAAGACCTTAGAACCCACATTCTTTGAGTCTTTAGCTTCATAACAGCCATTTGAAGTGGCTACTGTCTGTTCAACCCATTTTATAGATGGGAAAACCAAGCTAGTATAGAGAGATGCAAAATCACACCGATAGAGAGTAAAGAACAGAACTTTGAAACTAGTTCTCCTTTTGAAGAAGAAAAAACAAAAACTTGTGGTCCCGGCCGAAGGGCTCAGTTGGTTGCAGCATGTCCCATACACCATGTACACCCGTCAGTGCACATACCTAGGTTGTGGGTTCGATCCCCGCTGAGGGCGCATACTAGAGGCAACTGATGGACGTTTCTTTCTCACATTGATGTTTCTCTCTTTCTTCCTGTCTCTCTAAAATAAATAAAAACATATCCTTGGTTGAGGGTTAAAAAAAGAAAAAAAAACTGTGGTAAGGAAAGAAGAAAAGGAAAGAAGTTGAGTCTGCACCTTCAACTATGAGGCACTAAGTAAGTCTGGCCCGGGGGAAGCCCCAGAGAGCAGCCAGGGCGAGCCCACGTTGCCTGTGGAAGCCTCCATGTGGACGCCTTCCCATCCGCCCTCTCGGTTGCCAGCTGACCCAGAGCAGCTCACAGACCAGGCCGGCCGGGGGGTGCTGGGCTACTGTGAACAGGAGGCTGGGCCCCTCCCAGCAGCCATCCACATTTCTCACTCGGCTGGAAGAATGAACTATTTTGCGTTGGTTCGTAGTATAAATGAAATGGGCAGGGCAAGAATGGTGGAACAGTTCAAGGCTTCCCATGAACTATTTTGAAAGCTCTTATTTTTTGGCGCAGCAGCAACTGCCCTTTCTTTGGAGGTGCAGCTTGAGGGTAATAGTTGAGAATATAGGTTCTGTGGATTTGAATAAGCTATTTACCTTCTCGGGGCCTCAGTTTCCTCATCTGGAAAATGGTGATCCTAGGAGTACCTGCCGCATAGGACTGTGAAGATCAAATGAGAAAATGCAGTGCCTCTGTCCCTGACATGTTGTAAAAGCTCGATAAAGTATAATTATTATTGTTCTTCAATGGTTTAGAGAGACAAGGTAGTCTAGACAGATGGGGGCTGAACTCTCTGGTGCCCAGAAGGCTGCCGACGTGCTCGATGCTCAGTTAAGAGTCAAAACACAGAAGTGGCAGGGCCAGGGAACGCCATGTTCCCACCTAAACGTTTCCCATGAATTAACGAGCCGAAGAGATGGATATCTGAAAGTCCTACCGACCACAGGAGCTACCGAAGAGGGCGCTTTCTTTTCCCAATCTGGATGCCCTACAACCCACAGAAAAGATACTTTGGGCATCCATGTTTATTTCTCCCCATATTCTTTTTTAGGCACAGGGCTTTCAGAACGGGAATGGTGCTAGGTACAAATGGAATAGAAAGTGTTATTTTTCATTCTCGGGCCATATGCACATAAGAGTTTATCAACGTGGAGAAGCTGAACTCCCCATGGGAAACAGGGAGACAGGTGAAGGGGTACACACCCCACTGTTATCGTCCTGCCTGTTTCCTTTGCAATAGGAACGAATCGGAGATGCCCTCCTGAGCATTCTCATTCAGAGGGCCGTGGGCAGCGCCCCTTTTCACAGTGAAAGGGTCAGAAGCAGTTATTTGCTACATGGCAGGTCCCTGAGCCAGCATCTGCACGGCGGCCATGTTGGAATTTCCCAAGAGGCTTTGCAGTAGGCGAGGGCTTAATAAATGTCTGTTGAATAAGTGAGTGGTTGTTTTCTACCTTTCTTAACCCTGTGCAGTTTAGTCTGTTGGTTTAAAAGAATTTTTCTCACCACGATTTCTGAAAGCCTAAGCACTAACGTTCGTGTTTATGTAAGTAAAATAACAATTACAAAATGCTGTTTTATGTTGTAGCTGGTGGCCTCTCTTTTATGACCAGGAAGAGCTTAGCACATCCAAAGGCTTACACCACGACCTCACTGTTAAAAAACTAACGGTTATTTTGACAAACATTACAAACAAACAAACAACCCAACCCTCACAATTGCCAAGAAAATCTAATGTGTTTTCATCTGGATTTCTAAGCGAGGCAAAATCACGTGCCTAAGGTCATGGAGCTAGTAAGCTTTAGGGCTGGGATTTGAACCTCGGGAGTCAGACTCAGGAACTGGAGCCTTGTCCGATCCACTGACAGGCCTCAGGTGTGTGTCCCGGGCCTTCGGGCAGCTCTGGCTGGAGAGAGATCGCACCTCCGCCCGAGGTCCTGGGAGAGAGGGGGGTCTCTTTAGAGGGTTCCCGTTCCACTCGTCAGGCAGGTTTAATTGTTAGAAAGTCCTTCATGATATTGAACTGAAATCTGCCTCGCCAAGGCTTCCATTGATCTTCACAGTCCAAATTTAATCTCTTCCACACAAGGGCCCCCAGAGGAGTATGTGCCACCCTCCCCCCCACGCCTCTTCCTCCTGCAGACTGTCTGTGGGAACACTGAAAAAAGAGACCCTCTCAGGATACCTGGCCCCCACAGCAGCCAAGGCTGAGGGGAGGTTGGCGGGGCTTATGCAGGAGGCTGAAGGTTAAATCAGGTTCTGTGAATAGCTCGGAGGAGGCGATATTTAGATTGGTGGGCCAGGAATGCCCCGGGAAGCAGCTAGGGTGGCTCACTGTCCCCGAATTATAGCCTTCTCTGTAACACAGACATGGCCATGCGCTGTAATTGGTCCTGCACGTGCTGAGGGCGGTGGGACAACAACGACTGGGCTCCTCTGATTGGTAGCTGAGTCTTGATTCCAACCCAGCTGAGGTCCAGTGGGAAAGGGAACCAGCGGCACAAACTCAGTGAGGATGAAACCAAAAAGACGTCATAACGGGGAGGGGCCAGGGTGGGGATGCAAAGTAGACTCCGCAGTAGGAGTGGCTGTTCATGCCTCATAGGTCTGAAAGGGCAGCAGACCCTTGCTAAGTGCCAGGAGACACCTGAATACCTTGGCAAGAGAGCTAGAGATGCTGATTAAAAAAAAAAAAAAGTCCTCTTAGGGGTGGGGAGACAATGGAAATAGGGACACATTTGTAATACTTTAATTAATTATAATAAAAAAAGTCTTCTCACCCTGGCTGGTTTGGCTCAGTGGATAGAGTGTCGTCCTGTGGACTGAAAAATCCCAGATTCAGTTCTGGTCAGGGCACATGCCCGAGTTGAGGACTTGATCCCCAGTGGGGGCTGTGCAGGAAGCAGCCGATCAATGATTCTCTCTCATCATTGATGTTTCTATCTCCCTCTCCCTTTGTCTCTGAAATCAATAAAAAATTAAAAAAAAATGTCCTCTCCACTCATTACATTGCAGAAATAAACATGCATGAGTTTGTTTGGGGGCGGGGGGTGGGGTACAGCAGTGAAGCAGCTGGGAAAGCCAGACAAGAGGAGAGAGTGAGAAGCACATTCAGCACTCCTTTTTTTTTTCTTTTTTAAATATATATATTTTATTGATATTTTACAGAGAGGAAGCGATAGAAATAGAGAGCCAGAAACGTCAATGAGAGAGAATCATCGACCAGCTGCCTCCTGCACACCCCCTACCGGGGAATGTGCCCACAACCAATGTACATGCCCTTGACCGGAATCGAACCCGGGACCTTTCAGTTCGCAGACCGACGCTCTACCACTGAGCCAAACCGGTTTCAGCTCAGCACTCCTTTTGAGGGGCTCTCCCAACCCCACCTTTGGCTAGACTATGACACCCGATGAACGGATGGCTTATCCTTGTGCAGCCACGTGGCTGAATATCTCAAGACGGTCAGCAGAGATGAGATAGCCACAGAGCTCGGGCGGGATCCAAATCCCGACCAGACCAGAGGTCCTTTGCAGAGGCAGCAAAGAGGGCCAACAAGAATGCATGTGCTCACTCACCCACCAAGCTAGAGGTGCCAGCCCTACCCAAGTATGTCAAACTCACTTTGACATGCTGGCCTTAGGCACACAGACCAGCACAGTCCCAGCATCATGCCTTGTACCCTTTCTGGGCACCCACCGGGTGCCAGGCTCTGTGCTAGCCTGAATTGGCATGCAGGCTCTGACTGCCCCACCATATTTTTAGGGTTTTGGGGAGGAGGTGTGGAGAGGGATACCTTCTGTGCTGTGGGAACAGTGATGGCTCAGGAAGGCTGGACGTTGGCCCGCCCACCTGGCTGTCTTCTGAGAGATGTGAGGTCTGCAGGCCGGAGGGCTCCTCAAAGGAGGGGTCCTCACAGGCCCCTCGGTCCCCACCCCCGGCCAGCTTTTCCATCGGCCTTGCTCTTGGAGATAAATTCCCCTTTGTCTCCATTTGGGTATTGTGCTCCCCAAAGAAGGGGTAGAAGTCTAACAACGCCAGCTTCCCTTGGCCTCGCAGCCAAGCCTTTGAGCAGACGGGCCCTCCTGTCCCCAGTCTCTCAGCGGCTCCCCGTGATTAACATAACAGGACACCAGGCCCATCGAGATAAGGATCCTCCGCCACAATGGCTTCCCTTTCTTCCCCCAGCCCTGCCTCCTGGCTCTGGCCAGCGGAGACTCCCCAGGCGGGGGCTGAGGGGTGCCCTCTCAGGCAGGTAGTGGGGTTTGAGGGGTGCCCTCTCAGGCAGGCAGTCCCTCCCCGCAGGCCTGTGCGAGGCTCCAGGGACGGAGCTGCCTTTCCCTTTAATAAGCTTCTCACACTACATTAAAGATAAAAGCAGAAGGGAAATATTTATATTCTGACAAAGCAGCTCTTCCCTTCAGGCTCTTGTTTTATTTATGAACGTGCTCTGTCCCTCTCTCTGTCTTTCTCCCTCTTTCGGGGGCCTCGGTCTTCCCCGGCCTTCTCCCCTCCAGCCATTAAGGTTGCGGGTGAGTGACAGCGACAGGGGGACTGGAGACTCCCGGTCAGGAGGGGAGAGTGACATGTGGGCGCCATGCCCAGGTGACACCGGCAGCTGCCCTCTGCCCCCGGGGGAGCTGCTCCCCCAAACCACCCTTTTCACCTTTTCCCTAGCACGGGGGCAGCAGAAGGCGGCACGCTGTCACCCTCACCGGTCACCTTAGGTCGCTGTCACCCTCACCGGTCACCTTAGGTCGCTGTCACCCTCACCGGTCACCTTAGGTCGCTGTCACCCTCACCGGTCACCTTAGGTCGTTGCCAATGCAGCCGGGTCAGCCCAGCGGATTGTTCAGGGCACAGTCACCCGGAGGCGTGACACTGCATATGCCTGGGACACCTTCCACCTTTGTTTACTACACATTTTCTTCTCTCATAGAGCTGATCCCTTAAGAATGCTGATTTCCTCCAGCTAATCTGCCCAAAGCCAGTAAGACCCAGGTATGCTGTTTTGAATTTCCACCCACCCCTTTGCGATGATTATCATTACAGTTTCAGACCACGCATTGTTCCAAAGTCCATGCTACGGTAGTTTGTCAGCAGTTGGTCCTCTGAACATTCCTCCCCCCTACCCACTCCCCTCTGCTCCGAGGAGTCTCCTGGATTAGTGGTTGGGAGAGGGGAAAGGGAGAGGAGGGGTGTGGGGGCAGGAGGTGTTTTAGGTTCCGCTCAGCAGGCCTTTGTAATACCTGGGAGTATTCATTCTGTTTTGCAAGTTGAATCTCTTTTATAGTTTGGTGCTGCCTTTTAAAAAAATATATATTTTATTGATTTTTTAGAGAGAGGCAGGGAGAGAGATAGAAACATTGATGACAGAGAAACATCAATCAGCTGCCTCCTGCACAACCCCCCACTGGGGATGTGCCTGCAACCAAGAAACATGTCCCTGACTGGAATCCAACCCGGGACCCTTCAGTCCGAAGGCTGACGCTCTATCCACTGAGCCAAACGGGTTTCGGCGGTGCTGCCTTTTTTTAATGACCATAATCATCAATTAAAAATGCAAAGTGCAAGGAGAGCAACAAGTGACTGACCTGCGCACTGGCAGAGAAGCGATGGAGGTGATGGTTGAGAGCCCGGAGTCTGCCGCCCTGGGTTTGCCTCTCAGCTCTCCCAGTTCCAGTCTGTCACCACAGGAATACCCCCGCCCCTTTCCTCACCTGAAAAATGGGGTGACCATAGAGTCTACCCCTTAGGAATCTTATGAGGATTAAATATGTAGATGCGTGGAAAGTACTTAATATAGTGCTTGACACATGGTAGTTCATAACCAGAAGTAGATTTAGAGGTCCTTAAGGGAAGGGATTCTTTGTTATTCCTCATTGTGTATCTGCTGCATAGTGGATGATCAATATATGTATGATGACTTTATTGTATCAATTAAGTTGTAGTTTTTTTTTTTTTTAGTTTAAATGCCCCCCTCCCTTTTTTTAAGATGACATGTTTTTTCTTAAAAACAATACCTCCATTCCAAACCAATCAAGGCCAAATAAACGAGAACCCAAGAACATCAGCCCATTTGTCCCAGTCTTGGTGTGTGGATGCCGAGCAGCAGCCAGTTATGCTGACAGGCTGCCCGATGTGTTAGCATTTTCCCATTTCCAAACCACCCTTAGAGAAAATCAATACGGGCCCGCACCATCCTCACATGGTCCAGGAGAGCAACTGTGCCATCTGGATTCATGTTCTCACCAACGGAGAGCTGGTAGTTTTCATTGAAATTAGCGAGGATGTGCTTGGTTTGTTCTGCAGCCCCTGTCACAAAAGGCTTTCACTCTTTCCGATCTCTGTTCTTTGTGTTTCCCTTTGGCCGAGTTCCTGTCATCTTTGATGCACGTCTTCTGGGCTTATTTTTGGAGCTGGTTTCCTGCAGACGATGGTTCACGACAATAGCAACACCAGTGATGACTGTGCTTTCGGTGCTTTCACCCTACAAGCCTTCAGTGGAGGCATTTCCACCTCCCAGTGATTCATCAGTGTTACCCTCTGTCTTACTGACCATCTTCCCCTCTACCTCTAGGCACAGCCGGTCTACCATCTCCCGGATCTTGTAGATATTGGAGAACATCTCATCATTGCTGATGAGGTCCAGGTAGATGATCATGATGATAGTGGCTAACAGGAGACGGCAGTGCTGCCTTAGCAGGCGCATGGACTCAGTTAGGTTGTATTTCTTTGCAAATAGCAGAAACGGGGCTAAAACTAGGGGTCAACAGACTATAGTACAGCCTGTAGGTCAACTTCAGCCTGCTGCATGTTTTTGTACAATCCATGAACTAAGAATGGTTTTTACGTTTTAAAAGTTTGAAGAAAAAAAATAAGAGTATTTTGAGAAACTTGAAAATGATATGTAATTCAAATTTCAATGCCTATAAATAAAGTTTTATTGGAACACAGCCACATTCAGTCATTTATGAATTGTGTATGGCAGGTATAGGCAAACTTCTTCTGTCAAGAGTCAGACAGTAAATAATGTAGGCTTTGGGAACTATCTGTTTTCTGCTATAACTACTCAACTCTGCTGCTGAGCATGAAAGCAGCCAGAGGCAATAGCCGTGGGAGAGGAGACCTGTGGACAGGAAACAGAGTGAAAAAGCGCAAAGGCTTCTAGACAGGGAGCCAGATGTCCTGGAGTCTAAGCTGGACTCTCAGCAACCAACGTTATGATTCTGATCAAGTCACTTCGTTTCTCTGGGTCAGACTGTCTGCAGAGCAAAAGAGTTGGTCTAGATTTTTAAAAAAAATATATTTTATTGATATTTTACAGAGAGGAAGAGAGAGAGATAGAGAGCTAGAACATCGATGAGAGAGAAACATCAACCAGCTGCCTCTTGCACACCCCCTACCGGGGATGTGCCCGCAACCAATGTACATGCTCTTGACTGGAATCGAACCCGGGACCTTTCAGTCCGCAGACCGATGCTCTACCACTGAGCCAAACTGGTTTCGGCGAGTTGGTCTAGATTTTGAAGACTTCTTTTTAGTTGGGAAGTTCTCTTT
This sequence comes from Vespertilio murinus, assembly GCA_963924515.1. Taxonomy (NCBI): domain Eukaryota; kingdom Metazoa; phylum Chordata; class Mammalia; order Chiroptera; family Vespertilionidae; genus Vespertilio; species Vespertilio murinus. The sequence continues at coordinate 73,546,361 of OZ004711.1, read as the reverse complement.
CTCTATTTTGTTACCCCAGTTAAATTACCTGGGCTTTTCCTAAGGGGTGTGGCTAGTGTTAGAACACTTCCATTGCAAGCAACAGAAACCAACTCCAGTTAATTTAAGTGCATAAGACATTTACTGTATGAATATGAAGGCAGGTCATGGAGCTACAGGGAAAGCAGAATATACAGGCTCAGAGAGGACAGGAGCCAGGGCAGGCCCTGGGATTCGGGCAGCAGGAACTGAGAAATAATCTCCTCAGGATACTGCAGTCTCAGTAGAACGTGGACCGTTCTCAAGAACATTCAGTGTCGAACTTCTGATGTTCTGTTTCTAGCCTTAGGTTTGTGGACCCACCATGAATATATCTAATAGGGAGAGATCGTTCCCAAAGCCAAATGAGGGGAATGGATACCAGGTAGATGATCATGACAGAGTGAAGGACATAGCTGTCTCAGCACTAGACATTGTAGCATGAGGAGCCAATGAATGATCCAGAGAATTCAAAATGCTTCTTGAGTAAGTTGCTTATTCGGCCTCTCAGCAAGTACTTAATTGAATTTGTGAATGGCATTTTAGAGATCACCAAAGAAATCTATATTATAAAAAGCCAGTGGCTGTCATGCCGTAACACCGTAACGTGGGAACAACCAAACGACCGGTCACAAAGAGGTGCATTGGGTCTCTAGGCAAGGTGGCTCTCAGTCTCGCTGTGCGGTGGGTCAGGGCTTCGTGCGATTTTGCGCACTGTGCCTCTAGTATAATAATGATCTGTAAGACTGGTGGGAAAGGTGTTTGGGTTTTTCTCAAGATGACCTGGGAACAGAATTATATTCCCTTTTAATTTGAGTCATTAAAATATATCTGGGCCTATGTAACTGCAGCTCATTACAGGAGATGTTAAGTAATTCCCTAATTATATGTATTACATCGTGGGCAGAGGATCCTGAGACAAGCGGCTTATCTCACATGTCAAGGGGCAGAGCTAAAAGCAGGACTTGACTTCCTGACTTGAATAACTGTCCTGGACCTGCTGCCTAGCAACCATGGCCCCCATTCAGGAGCAGCTACCACGAGAGGAGCCTCTGGCCTGGCTCCCCACCTACACCATGAACTTCCCAAGGGCAAGAACTGGGTGTTGTTCTACCGTGTTTCCCCCAGGCCTTCACGTGGCACTGGACACACAGAAGGCAGATGATATCCAGGAAGGAGTCTGCTCTCCAGCTTCTGTGCTCAAAGCTGAGCCTGTTTATCTCCGCTGTAGAAGCTCGCTTGAGCTGAAGGGGATGGAAAACATCCTTGGCGACTCTCAGGAAAGTCTGGCCCGAGGACACAGGAAGAAGGACTTACTTCAGAGTGGAGGAACCTCAGAGACTTCTCTTCTAACAGGAGGCCGAGCTGTAAGCCTGGTGGTATTTGCCTTAGATGGCTTATCCGTCTCCGTGTGCGTTGTGCATGATGACTTCCGGAAACTAATGAAAAAATATGACCTCACGAAGAAAACCAGGGAGTGTAATCATCTCCATTCACCGCTCTCCTTTTTATGGGAAAAAGCTGGCCTGCGCCTCCAACTTTGCTCAGAAGGAAATGTTTATAGAAATTTGTTCTCTATCAAGTACTTGTGCATGTGTGTGTGTGTTCTTTGTTTAGGGAAACGTACCAACTCGCTTAACTTACCTTTGAAGGTTCTCCACCGGGCCTTTACCCAGCTGTCTGTAATTCCACGGTGGTCCTGGCTCACGCAAGGTCACCTCTCCCAGACCAGAGCACAGCAGGGTGAGCCCCAGCTGGGTCCTGGAAGGGTAGATCTCATAAAATCACTTGTTAAATAAATTACTTCCTCTCTTTTGCTATTATTTGCTCTTACCTGAAAAAAGGGGGTTCTGTCCTACTTGTTTGTTTTTTGGTTTGTTTTGTTTTTTAAAATATATTTTTATTGATTTCAGAGAGGAAGGGAAACGGAGATAGAGAGGTAGAAACATCAATGATACTCACTGATTGGCTACCTCCTGCATACACCTCACTGGGGATCAAGCCCAAAACCTGGGCATTTGCCCTGAACTGTGACCTCCTGGTTCATAGGTTGATGCTTAACCACCGAGACGCGCCAATAGGGCTCTTCTACTTGACGTTTGTTTCCTGGGGTGATCATCTGTTCCTCTAGGCCTCCATTTGTTCGGCTTCAGTTTCACAACAACCTGCAGCTGAAGTCTGTTGAGAAATCCTCAAAATTAAATTAACTTTGATTCCCTTAGGCTTAATACATCAATGCCACTCTTCTAAGGAGCAGAAGGGGACTGTTGGGAAATCAGAGACTTTCTGGAGAGATTGCCGTAGCTCCAAAAACCCTTGGAGATTATTTTGGGCTGGTTCATCACCACTTTTCTGATCTCCATGGCAGGACTATATAGTGCTGCTTTGTTAAAAGAAAGTTTCCCCCTCCCCCATTTGACGTCCCCATGCTCAGACTCCAACATCAACCAGCCCTCTGCACTTACTCCACAGTCCTTATTGTCTCATTGTGTCCATGTAGCGCTGGTCATGTCCCACAGGCCCCCTAACTTCCGTGTGACAGGGAATCTGAGGTATTTATTATGAAGGCCCAATTTGGGCAGATGCATGTCACATCCCCTGGCAACCCCAGTGGGCACTATAGCTCTTGACTTTCACTTTAGTGGGCTTCCTGGAGGACCACCCTTAGCTTCACTTCCCTTGTAACCCCAGAGACTCTCCAGAGAGCCCAGCTCACCTCCTCAAGCCCTTGTTTCCCTATACTCACCAAAAAGAAAAACGACAAGAAGATAATTTTACTTCTACTTCAGTTGGTTTTCCTATTTCTCCATGGAGCCACAGAAATTTGGAATCGCATAAATTTAAGGCAATGTTGAAGATATTACAAGGAAAATCCAAACAGAATGGTGGCAGCAATATTGACAGTCACCATGAAAGAAGAAAGATAAAAACTAAAAAAAAAAAAAAGAAAAAAGAAAACAAACAAACAAACAAATAAAAAAACCAAGACCAGTCATCTTGGTCTTTGATGGGACCCTGCAAATATGACTCATGCCACAGGGAACCGATTCCTGTGTGGGTCAGCTAAGACAGTGGTCGGCAAACCGTGGCTTGCAAACCACATGCGGCTCTTTGGCCCCTTGAGTGTGGCCCTTCCACAAAACACCATGGCCTAGGAGTGTCTATGTTGAAGAAGTGACATTAGAAGAAGTTTAAGTTTAAAAAATTTGGCTTGCCGAAAGCAGTTTGGCTCAGTGGATAGAGCGTCACCTGCGGACTGAGGGGTCCCGGGTTCGATTCTGGTCAAGGGCATGTACATAGGTTGCGGGCACATCCCCTGTGGGGGGTGTGCAAGAGGCAGCTGGTCGATGTTTCTCTCTCATCGATATTTCTAGCTCTCTATCTCTCTCTCTTCCTCTCTGTAAAATATCAATAAAATACATATATTAAAAAAAATAAAAAATTTGGCTCTCCAAAGAAATTTCACTCTTTGTACTGTTGATATTTGGCTCTGTTGACTAATGAGTTTGCCGACCACTGCGCTGAGATAGCACAGGATCACCTACTCTTTGGCCTGGTAGTTCCCATCCCCCCCCCCTTTCTCCCTTTCAATGTCAAACCCATTTAGAGGGTGATTCAACTACCCCGGAGCGTCTAAAGCAAGGGTGGGGAACGTCCGGCCCGTGGCCACATGAGGCCTAGGAAATAATTTGGTCTGGCCCTGACAAGGCATTAGGGGTGAGTTAATTGAATGTTTGACCAAACACAGCAGGCTAATGTTTATGTTGATAATTTTGTGTCGCCTGAGAATGATGTTATAAATGTCCCAATGGCCCTTGGCAGGAAAAAAGTTCCCCACTCCTGAAAAGGATGTTTAAAGTTTTCATTCATCAGGAGGCTTGGAGTAAAGGGTGGCCTTTCAGGCAGGATGCCCCCCTAGACTGTGGGCAGAACCTGCAGCCGGGGCGGGGCCAGGCTTCATCCACAATCCAGCTGAGCCCTAGAGGGGGTGGGGGTGGGGAGACGTTGAGATATAGGCCTGAGGCCTCTCCAGGGTGAGCGACCGACGAAGGAGAAATGAGCAGCAGTGGAAAAGGCCTTTGTGCCACCGATTCCATCACAAGCCGACCTCCCTTCTCTCTGGCCAAACCTTCCTTGCTCACAAGCTGACCCCCTGTCACCTGATAATGCACATTCTGGGCAAGGGGAACTTGTTTTTTTGAGGTTTCTCCTCTAGGAAAGTTGTGGGGAGGGTTGGAGAAAAGGGGAAATGTGGGGCAGGGGTGAACCTACAGAAGAGAGCTGTGGGGAGCAGGGAAACGTGCAACTACCCCTTGGGCAGTGTTTGTTGATCAAATACAACCTTTGCCAGAGCCCGTTCCGATTTATCTCTGTTGCATCAGCTTCTGTGTTATGAGAAAGGAGAAAAAAAAAAAAAAGCCCATTTCAAATCTTGTTCCCAAGCTTGTCAATAGTTCTGTTCCTTTCAGTGGTTCCCAAACTTGTCTGCACCTTGGAATCAATGGAGCTTTGACAACTACTAATGCCTTTGTTCCACCCTAGAGATTGTGATGCACTAGGAATTGGTCTGGGGTGTGGCCTGGGGCTTTGGAAATTTTAATAGATCCCTAAATTATTCAATTATCTAGCCAAGTTTGGAACCCCTGGTCCCGGGCATAAGGGGCCAAGGGCGAAGGCCCCGGATCCACAGAGCCCTCGCGAATCCCTTCACGAAGCAACAAGAGCTCCACTCGGGGAGGAAAATGGGGGTCTCGGCGGTGAACCAGACCTACGGGAAGAGAAGGGACTGTGATACCTGCAGACCCCTTGGCGCACTTGATCTGAGGCACTCTCTTGGCCTCGGAAAGAGAGAAGAGTGGAGGTTCCCAAACTTGGCTAGATAATTGAATAATTTAGGGATCTATTAAAATTTCCAAAGCCCCAGGCCACACCCCAGACCAACTACTAGTGTGTCACAATCTCTAGGGTGGAACAAAGGCATTAGTAGTTGTCAAAGCTCCATTGATTCCAAGGTGCACACAAGTTTGGGAACCACTAAGTCAGTAGAGCATCCAACTGAGTTCAACCTGAGTTGCTGGCCACCAAATGTCCTGGAGCCAACGCCTAATTGCAAGGCCTGGGGCCTTGCTTGGAGCCAGCCCAGTGAGTTGATTCAAACCCTCCCAAAGCTGCAGACAACTAAAATAATGGTGAGCAGACTCACAAACTGCACGAGGAACTTGGGATACCAAGGAGGAAGGGAGGGTTCTGGCCTCTCCAGTAAACCAGCTTTAGGGAGCATATCTGTTGCTTCTCTTGCCATCGTCCCCAGTTCTAGAAGAAAGCTGCTGAGATCTGTCGATGTAACCGCTGTGAGATGCTATCCTGAGGCAGGATAAAGTCACATTTCCTATCTATTGCCCTCGTTTCTCTTGAACTGGGAAAGTAAGCTTGAGGGAGGTGTTCCGTGAAACCGCTGCAATTTCCATTCGATCATATGAGGAGGGAGAGGAGGATTTGGTTTGAGTTGTGAGAAAATTCAATGCTTTGCTTCACAGCTCTCTTCTCCTGGTCATGGGGTGGTGAGTTTTCCAGCCTCTTGGGGAGTCCAGTTGATTTGACAAGGCTCATTCTGAACTTGAATCAAACATGAGTTGAGGGCTGGGGAGGACCCCAGGTATTAGAAGAACAACCTGTTTGCACCGAAATGTTAAAAAAAAAAAAGATAGAAAAATATTATTATTATTATTTAAAAATACATTTTATTGATTTTTTACAGAGAGGAAGGGGGAGGGATAGAGAGTTAGAAACATCGATGAGAGAGAACCATTGATCAGCTGCCTCTTGCACACCCCCCACTGGGGATGTGCCCGCAACCAAGGTACATGCCCTTGACCGGGATCGAACCTGGGACCCTTCAGTCCGCAGGCTGATGCTCTATCCACTGAGCCAAACCGGTTTTGGCTATTATTATTATTTTTTAAAACAAAGCTAGCTCAGACAAGGTAACATCTTAAGTGAATAAGCTATAACTGAATTAGAAAGAGGCAGATTAGATTTTCTTGAAAATGTCCTTTATTAAACAATTACAAGAAGTGCTTGTCATGATGCATTTCAGATTTGATGCAACTGAATCTGGGGACAAGGAGGCAATTTACTGAACTCAGCATGTAAATGGCAGGTAATGTTTGATGTTAGGGCACATGAGTACAGAGTGTACATACATACTACATATGTTACCCATAAAAGCCTTCCACTGGCTGATGTATCTAAAGTGACCAGCAAATAAATAAACTTTCTGTGTTTATACTTCTATTTTTAAGTTACTAGCTTGTTCTAAAAAACCACCGCCGCAGCCACTACCATCAAAGTCTCCATCTCTATCAAAAATTAGTTCCAAAAACAGAAATTTAAAAACAAGTATCTGTCCTACGATCTCACCTTTTTAATTTACATTCTTTGGCATGCTCACAGTTCTCACTAAGGGAAGTAAAGATTAAATGAGCTATTGGATTAGAAAAAGGACAGGTCCAGATTGGCCCACACTACAGAAATGTGACTCATTCTCAAGTTACATGTGTATGTGTATGCATGTGTGTATGAATAATCTTATTCTCAGACCTCTAAAGAGCCCGCTAAGTGATCCAGGAATGCTCCCCGTAAATTTTCCCTGTAATTTCAGCACAGAACCTTGTATACAGCAGGTGCAACTTACTTGACTGCATTGTATTGTGCACCTGCCATTAAGGGTCGGGCAAATAAAGCTCAGAGTCAAGGTTATCCTTGAAAAATACCTCCCCAGTGGCTTATGAAATACAATAACACAGGACGGCCCTCACTGGGACCAACAGAGCCAGGGTATTCCTCCAGTGATGGGTCAGATTGCCATGTTGTCTTGTTTGCTTGCTTTGGGCTGGGAGTCAGATGGACCAGCTGGTTCTTATTTGAAGGCCCTGATGTATCCCAAACACTTATATGTCAGACTCTAGCCTTATATTCAGCTTCACCACCGAGAGAAGTAAAAGGAAATAAAGCCAGCCAAGTCGCCGTAGGTCTATCCTCTCTTCTCTCTGACGCTGGGGCCGGTCATTAAGTGACGGGGCCGTTGGAGCGTCCACACTATTGAAAATGTTGTATTTCTCTGTCTTTCTTTTTGGTGGGAGAGATGGACCAAGAGCTGGATTTGTATCCTATGATGCGTATGACTCTATAGTAAATACAGGGTGTCCCTCCAAAATGTGTACACACTTCACATAGTGATAAAGGGTAGTGTTTTTAAAAAATACATTTTATTTTCAAAATTGAGCTATCAGCTGTTAAGGAGTATATTCTCTTTTGGGGACACCTTGTATTGATTGAGCTCATTAAATACTTGAGATGATAATTTGGTTCAGTTGCTCTGCAACCAAATTTGGAGTCAGTTTCATGACTCTTGTATGAAACTATTTTTCAGCACGGCAAAAACCCCAGTGGTTAAATGGCTTTTGGTAATAGCAAAGCATGCGAAACAGACTAAAAGAAGAAATTACCGATTACTTTAAAAAGTAAAAAAAAAAAGGAAAAGAGTCAGACTATTTAGATGAAGGTCTTGCCATAAATATTCTAAATTTCTTAGGGGTTTGATATATGGCAACACTGGCCATTTTAATACCGTCACCAATCACTTGGAGGACTCTGACAGCCTTTCACTGGAGTATTTGTGTGTTTAGTGGAAACTTTTGAAAAGTCATTTCACTAGCCAACAGAAGTTATTTCATACTCATGATGTAATTGTGTGGTAGTATTTCAGGGCTGTCAAGATCAAAGACCTGAAATATGACTTACAAAAAAAAAGTTCAGGAGTGACCCCTCCAGACAACCTTTTAAAGGGACTAGCCAATAGCGTTTCAACTTCTGTTTTCCTCTTATTTTTGGAATTAGAATAGCATAGAAGATATAGTCTCCAGAGGCACGTGAATCAAAATTAAAGAGTGAAAAGAAATAATTTTAGATGAAACTTTTTACTGAACTTAAACAGTGATATATTTATAATGTATTGGCCATAAAATATGAACATTGTGAATTGGGCTTAATACCACAATTTGAAAAGGAATATCATGAAAACCACTTTATGTTTATTGTGTTGATTGAAGGAAAAAATTTTTAATGCATGGGATATTTGTCTAGTTTATCTTCTTGGGCCTTTTGAGCCAAAACTAGAGATTATCTTTTACAATGAAGATCCCTTCTGTACAATAAAACACAAATTGACATCTCAGTTTTCTATAATTTTGCTTGCTGACCACTGTAAGCTCAGCTATTGACCTGGTCTAAACGCACAGATTTCTGGGTGATTTCAGAAAGTTAGTTATTTTTTTTCTATTTGTCTTAGGCAAAAAAAAAAACAGAGTTAGAGTTAGCACTTGCTGACTTTCCTAAACTAAAAAAGGGAAAACAAAAAGCCAAGCAATACTCATTCACCTTTAAAGCATTTTCAGATGATGATGATTACTTTTAATTAGGATCTGCCAACCCTTTAAGAGGAAAATAAGGAAAAAGTGTTGTGATGCTTCCCTCCCTGCTTAACTCAGAGTAGTACTCCAACCCAGCGTCTTTTACTTGGACTTCTTGAAAGATTAGGTGGAGAGCAACTTAAAAAATTTTTAAAAATATATATTTTATTGATTTTTTGCAGGGAGGAAAGGAGAGGAATAGAGAGAAACATCAATCAGCTGCCTCCTACACAACCCACACTGGGGATGTGCTCACAACCAAGGTACATGCCCTTGATAGGAATCAAATCTGGGACCTTTCAGTCCACAGGCCGACGCTCTATCCACTGAGCCAAACCAGTTAGGGCTAAATTTTTTTTTTAAGAAGACTGATCTCCAGGGGTGGACTAACTGACTGAAGATCACATTTAAGTAAAAAAAAAAAAACAACAAAAAAACCCCCCACAAAAAACTCAATTAGATTTTTCCTCCAGAGAAAATAGAACATTGGCTTTTGTCACTGAAGAATGTCACCTCCAATGAAAAATCCAAATGTAATATGCCACCAGGTGAAACTTAGATATGCTACTGCCCAGAAGGCATGTTCTCCCAAAGTTTCCCTATACTATTTGTCTCTAAAAGGCTAGTCTCCCTCACAAAGCACAAATCTCTCTCTATAAAAAGCCAGTGACTGGAACTCCACAGCGACCAGAACAACCAATCACTAATACGCCCACTGCGGCCAGCGAACCAGTCCAATCTGGGGTGGGGCCAGCTGGCCACCCTCCCACGGCCTCTCCCCCAGACTGGCCCCACCCAGAGCAGTCCCACACACAACAATCGAAGGCAGGGCCAGCCAGCCAACCACTTATGGTCCCTCACCCTGGCTTCTGGACCCTGATTCCTTCCCCCCCGCCCCCCCAATTTGGGGTGGGGCCGGCCGGCCAATTGCCTGCCATCTCCTCCGTGCACGAATTCGTGCACTGAGCCTCTCGTCTGTCTGTTAATAACAGCAATAGTAATAATACCATGTAGCCACCACCACAGTAGCAGCCGCCATTGGACAGGGTCTGCTTCTATGTGTCTGCCACCACATTTGGCAATCTGCACATGTTAGCTTGTTAATTTCCACAGCACTTTTTTTTCCCCTTTTAGTTGACACAAAGATTTATTCAAAGAGGCAATGTGCCATCAGAAAAAAAGAAAAATGTTCCCAATAGCTTTTTCTACTCGGTTTACAGTTTCTTTATCTTCAAGGGGCGGGGGGAGAGGGGGCAGTCATTTGTTCCTTCATTGTGCTGAGCTAAATTTTTCCACATTGTTAACTTGAATTTCACTTTCCTACATGCTCCTTTCCCCAGTCTAAGGGATGGGGATCGAACTCCAAACCTGGGTGTGCACCCTGACCAGTCATCCAATCAGCTACCTTTTGGTATCTGGGAGGATGCTCCTACCAGTGGAGCCACGCCAGCCAGGGCTCAGTAGGGTTTTAAAACCACTGCCACACCCACGGTTTCTGCACAGGGAGCTTAGGAACGGCAATGTGGGCACTGGGGGCCTGGCTGGACTGTGCTGGAGCAGAGCAGGTGGGGGGTGGCTTTGGTGATGGTAACTCGGGCACATCCAAGTCCTCACAAGCTGGTGCAGCCTGGCGTCAGGGCACCTCCTCCAGCCCAGGGCGGCCCTGTGGTCTCAGGGCCAGTGATGGACCCGCCCCCTGACCACAGACACGGGTGGGAGGCTGGAGGGCTGGAGGCTGGAGGGGCTGGCCGGGCCTCCCCCTGCGGTCAGGCCGGCTCTCTGCCGCCAGCGGGGCTGCAGCTGTGCGGCTGGCCGCTCCCCGCGTGCGATGACAGTGTGATGGAGGGGCCATCGCGGCCTGCCAGACCCTGGGAGCCCCCGGCCCGCACCGCCTCCGCTGCTCCGCGAGGACCCACCGGCGTGGCGGGGCCGCAGATGCGGGGAGGGGAGCCTCCCCTCCTGTAACGTCGTCGTCGTGGCACATTAATCACCCGCGAAATGAAAGCGCGCCTCCCCCCAGCAGAAACCCGGCCGATGACATCTCTCTCTGCAGGACAGGGCTGTGGCGGGCCAGCTGGCCGGCTCCGGGCCGAGGATGTAACCGAGAGGCGCGGGGAGGATGTAGGAGATAAGGTTTCTCTGCCAGGGAAGGGATCTGACACGGGCTTCGGAAGAAAGAGAGGGGCGTTGTTGTCGAGGCCCGGGTCTCAGAGGAAGGGGCCTTTCCAGCTGAAGGGCCAAGCACACCAACCCCCCGGAGCAGGATATTCTAGACTCCGGGGCTGGGAGCACCTGGGCCCGGCTCACCGATCTCTCCCCGCACACCTTTGACCGGATTACCCAGGCCTCGTGCCACTCCCCGGAGGTTTCTCCTCGGCAACCCCACCGGCCGCCGGCCTCCGAGCATCTCAGACCCAGAGGCCGGCCTCCGGCTGAGCTATTGGGGGTGAGAGTGAGTTGTGAACGGAATGTGCTTGTGGGGCTAGAAAATGCTTTCCCTGCCGCCTTCTGAGTTCTCCTCGCCGGCCGACGAGTCAACAGAGAGGTGCCACGGGAGAAGCTGTGCCAGGCTGAAGGGCCATGCGGGGGGCCTTACAGTAACGGGACCCGAAACACACGGGCCAGTTGAGATGTTGATGCCATGGTGGTCAAAGGGGAAACGGGTGTGTGTGTGTGTGTGTGTGTGTGTGTGTGTGTGTATGTGTCTGAGATGGAAAAGGACACAGGCAATTCACAGGCAGCTCAGGAGGAGCCAGCACAGGTGGCAGCACGTTCTTGCCAGGCAACCCAGGAACAATGGGGCACGGGGGACTAGTTAACAGGGGACACACAGGGGGACTAGCTAACAGGGGGGACACAGGGAGACTAGGTAACAGGGGAACACAGGGAGATTAGTTAACAGGGGGACACAGGCGGACTAGTTAACAGGGGGGCACAGGGAGATTAGTTAATAGGGGGGACACAGGGAGACATGAGGACTAGCTAACAGGGGGACATGGGGGCTAGTTAACAGGGGGGACACAGGGGGACTAGCTAACAGGGGGACATGGGGGCTAGTTAACAGGGGGGACACAGGGGGACTAGCTAACAGGGGGACTAGTTAACAGGGGAACTAGTTAGCAGGGGGGACACAGGGGGACATGGGGACTAGCTAACAGGGGGACATGGGGGCTAGTTAACAGGGGGGACACAGGAGGACTAGTTAACATGGGAGCTAGTTAACAGGGAGGACACAGGGGGACTAGCTAACAGGGGGACATGGGGGCTAGTTAACAGGGGGGACACAGAAGGGCTAGTTAACAGGGGGGCTAGTTAGCAGGGGGGACACAGGGGGCTAGATAACAGGGGGGAAACTGGGGGCTAGTTAACAGGGGGGCTAGTTAGCAGGGGGGACACGGCGGGTAGTTAATGGCTCTGCCTGGAGCCTCTGTGAGACCCCTCCTGGCGCAGGTCTTTCCATCTGACTCTCAGGCAGGAAAGGGGGAGGAGGGTCAAGCTTTCTTCCGAGTGTTTTGTTTCTTAATAACTAGCTTAAAATCTGTTCCCCAAAAGGGAGTTTTAGGGAGGCAAAACGTCGGTCCCCTTCAATGTGTTACGAATATTAGTTCCTCTGCAGACTCCTGTTCCCACACAGGCCCGGCGGAGAAACAAAGCGACTGGCTGGACGGGCTCTTGTCGGCCCGGCTGGGGACTAAAATCCGTCCACCTGCTTCCTTCCTCGGGCTGGCCTTGTCCGAGGAGAACCCCAAGAAGACAGAGTGTTGTCCGCTGCCTTTCCTTGAGAAAAAGAGGACGCGGAACAGGAAAGGTTTCTCCCTCCTTCCTGGCTCCCGGGTGCCTGGCTCTGGTTTCCCGGGAGAAAGAGGGATTTCCCAGAGGAGACAAGAGAGGCCAGTGACCCGAGCCTCCAGGTGCTGTTCACCGACCAGTCTACGGGCTCTGACCCTCCGGCGCCCACACAGACAGAGGGCTCTGTACCTTCTCCTTTACGGCGCGTACCAAAGGGGGACACGCACGCCAGGACGCTGAGCCCACGCATTTACCAACCACATGTGCCCGCTGCTGGAATCCTCTGGAATTGATGCCCAGGGTTCTATTTTATCTGTGGCCGTAACTTTGTTTTCCCTGGAAGGGGAAGTTCCTCCCGCCGAGGGTAATTTAATTTTGTCAGGAGCCAGACATGTTCTGTTTAGATTTGGAATCCTTTTAAAATGGGAGCTTTCTGTCCGTCAACAGCCTCCAGCGTGTTTGGAGGACGGGCTCTTCCAGAGAGGGCCCCTCCGCCCGCCCGTGGGTGACGTGGGTGATGTGGTGACCCAGGGGGACACCCGCCTCTGCTTCCTGGAGAGCAGCAGCGTCCATGCCCAGGTGTGAATGAGCAGGAAACGGCCCCGGCCTCCCCGGGCCTCCCGGGGCCTCCCTCCGGCCCTCCGCTGCCTGAAGGGAGTGACTGCTGGGGCCGAGGGGAGAGAAGAATGCCAGGAACAGTGAAAACAACTTTCCACTCCAACCCCAGAAGCCAAACACAGAAACCATATTCAAAGGGCTCTTTGTCCACAAGATAACGTTTGAATCGGAAACTTGTTCAGCCAGATTCTCTGGTTACAATTGACTGTCTCATCAGGTGGGGGCAGGGACAGACACAGTCCATCCTATAGAGAATGGATGGGACGATTCCCCCAGGAGGGTCAGCAACGCCAAGGTGTGCTACTCACACTCACACACACACACACACACACACACACACACACACCCCAAAACACCTCATCTCCCCAACCCTCAGCCTTTGGCTCTGAAAATGTACCTCCGGGATTGTGTGCAGATCACCACACACAAGAGCACGAGGCTTTCACGTTGGAGAGGAGAAAGCAGCCAGAGCGGTCACATGTGGGACACCTTCCCTCCCAGGCGCTAAAGGTGGGAGCAGAGAGTCAGGGGACGGGAGAAGGAAGGGGAAGGCAGGCGGCTGGCTCCCTGCGGTACATTCCGGGGAGAACAATTGCCTTTGTTCCCAGCTTGGGAAGCTCCGGATCTGGACCGGGGCAGGTCCGGGCCTGTGTGTGCGCGTGAGGTCTCCCGGTGACCACGGCCCAGGTGGGTGGGCCTGGAATGCCGATAGGAGAGCAGGCGGAGGGGGTGTTTTGGCCCATTACCTGCCCCCTCCACCCAGAGCTCCTGAAGCCCCTCCAGCATTCCTGAGGGGGATGGAGGGAAGCAGGGGCTCCTTGCTTCCTTGAGGAGAGCCCTGTTGGCTGTTGGGGACAGTGTGGGGCTCTGGTCCTGGCTAGGCCACCGTCACCTGGGGAGTTCAAGTCAAACAAACCAAATTCCTGGGCCCCCCGAAGATCTTTTGAATCTCCTTGGGGATTAAGCGTGGGCATCTGTGTTTTCCAAAGTTTCCCAGATGTTTCTCAGGCGAGTGGTGAGGTACCTTCCAGGGGGACTCCGGGGACTCCAGTCTCTGTTTTGTCTTAAACCTACTAATGCACGTGAACCAGTTGAGAATTCCAAACCCAAGAACTGGCAGAACTCCTAAGGAACCTGGGTGGACGCGAGGGAGACTCCACCAGCTAATGCCTTTCCTAGAATTGCTTTGGGAAGAACCATGCACCAGAAACCCTTCTGACTTCTGGTCTCCCAGGACAAGGACTCAGAATGCCATCAGGCTTATGTTTTTAAGACCTGAAATCTTGGAAGAGTCAGGCCTGGCTGATCGCAGCCCCGGCAGGGTGGGAGGGAATGGAACTGAGAAACTACCAGCACGCTTCAGTCCAGAATGTTCTGGGTTGCATGGCCGCTCTGGCCACCCTCATCCCGCACCCCCTTCCTGGCCAATACTTGCTGATTCATTCAACAAATATTCATTGAGTACCCTGCTATGTGCCAGGCATGTGGGATGCATTGGAATGTATATACTAACAGGGCAGGAAAGGCCATTATTTATAAGCATAAACGTAAGAATTATCAGTTTGTTCAAAGATGGTAAGTGCCCTGGGAAAAATAATCCGGAAACAGGGAAGCAGAAGTACTGACTAGAAGGGGCTGGGCAAGTTGCAGTATTACATTTTTTGAGCACCTATTTTTTTTTTAAGTACGTGCATGGTATTGCTACCTAACTCATTTTGTCTTTTGGTTTTTGAATAGCACCAGTTTTTTTTTTTTTTTTTTTTTTTTTTTTAAGTGCTGCCTAACACTCTAAGTGTGTGTTTACCATTCTTACTTATTTGCTCTCACAGTATGACACTCAGGTTGCTTATAATTTCCCATCGCCACGAATACTGCTGCAATGGGCATTATGATTAGGAAATACATTTGGGATTTATGCTAGGAGTGGAATTGCAGTGTTGTAAGGTCTACCTGTACTTAATTTCACCAAACATGCCAGATTGTTCCCCAGATTTCTGCAATAGCCCGCCCGCACTCCCATCAGCATGGACCAGGGCTGAAATTCCCATTCCCTTGCCAACACCTGGCATTATCCATCTCCTGGCTCGTTTGGCAGAGTGTTCTGGCTGTTGTGATCAGCATCCCCTCTGGAAGACGTTCTGCCGTCACTGCGTAAGGCCCCGTCCTTCCCCGGCTGTCCTCAGCTGTCATCTTCTCTTCATCCGCCCTCCGTTTCTTTCTCACAAGCATGTCTTGTCTTCACTGCTGGGCCCCCTGTTTTTCTAACCTCAAGGTTCATTCCAACCTTCATATCCTGAAGGTCAGAAGTCCCACCTCTTGTTGGTAAGACAGTATCCCAAAGACCATCCTTCTCTTAGCTGGGGCAATAGTTTTGCTTCTGCGCTGTTGTCAGGCTGTTGACCCTGCTTCGGGCCTGCAGTGGATTCCTAAGTCCCATCTCATCAAATCTAAAGTCTCTCTTCTGGCTTCAAGACCCCCTAACCAGTCTGACCTTCCATCCTACTTGGCCCTTGCACATATTCTTCCCTCAGCCGGAAGGAACCTCTCCCTCACGTGGCCTGTCTCTCCGGGATTCGTCTCTGGGTCTCAGTGGAGAGTCACGCTCTCCTTTCCACAGGCCTCAGTGAGGTGTCCCTCCTGTGCCCCACAGCACTCTGTGCTTCCCGTGTGACACTCTTCCAGTCTCTGCTATGGACACCACTAGTTGCAGGAGGGACTGTACCTTATTCACAGTCCTATCTCTGCACCTACTGCTGTGTGGGGCACGTAGTAGGCGTTCAATCAGTATTCACTGGCTGAACAAAGAAAGGCATGAAGGAGCGAGCGGGCGAAGGCCTCCCTCTCAGACAGACCCCGGGCCAGCAGCAGGTCTCCACGCTCCCCTGGAAACACTTCTCTCCTCCACCCTGTCGCCTGGCTCCCCTTGTTTTCAAAGTTTGATTCAAAACCCAGCAACGCCATAACTCTTACCCACAGCCCCAATCTGATCATGGTTCCTCCCTTGTTTGGAACCCTATGTTCTTTATAACACGCGGGAGCCCTCTTCACTGGATTTAGTGTTTGCCAAAGCCACAGGCCCCCTTTGCAGAGGAAGCAGTCCCCAACCGGGTCCTCCTGCTCTTTCCTGTCTACTGCCCAGTTCTGTCCTGAGGATCTCCCCGCAGTCCACCTTCTCATGTGCCCAACACATGCAACAACAACGTGTAACATTTGTTGCCTTCAGATTTTAAATATTCCTTTAACCATTTAACCCTACTTCGGGTTATAACCCCCAAGTTGCCCTTGGGGGAACCACTTTCAGCCTGGGTTTGGAGGTGGGAGGGGGGTGTCGGTTAGGGAGGAATAATTTGGGCATATGACCCAGCCACAGCCAATGAGATATCATGAAGCTTTTGCTGGAAAGTGTGTGTGTGTGTGTGTGTGTGTGTGTGTGTGTGTGTGTGATGGGGGTGGGGGTAGGGGTTGGGAGTGGTGGGGAGGTTGCAGAGAATGCTTTTTCTTGCTGGACATAACCTGAGGGGGTAATGTTGAGTCTAGAGGTTTAGGCAGCCACGTTGTCACCATGAGGGATGTGCCAATCCCCCCCAAAGCTGACCCAAGAGAGTGGGGAGAGAGAAACTGGTCCTTTTCTCATGCTACACCTGCAGTCAGCCCTACTCCTAAAATGTTTAGGGCATGAGCTAAAGTTATTTGGAGGCCGTGGCATTTCATTATTTGGTATTTGATGTGTAATTTTTATTTTTTGGTGTAATTTTATGTTTTATTTTTTTAAAATTTTTTAATTTTTTGATGTGTAATTTTAAATAAGTTTTGTGGTAGAACAAGCACTGGTTTTTGAACAAGCTCCTCCATTAGCTGGTTATGTGATCAGGTAAGACCATTACACCTCCCTGGTCTTCATCTGGGAAGTGAGGGACCTGGACAAGACCAGGCTGACATTGAACAGCACGCGTCAGCCCAGTCCAGCTGCTTTCTGGTCGGACATTCCAGTTGTCAAATATCTTGGACCAGATAATCTCAACATTCTGGTCTCTCTGTCACTCTGTGACTTCAGGCGGGAAAGTCTGATCTTCTCATAATCCCTGTCACTCTCGCCCAAGCACACCTCATGTAAAGTGCAAGATGAAGCATGTTGTTGTAAAACCAACAAACAGCATATCTGTGCTCATATATATATATGCCGAGTTTCCTGTAGATCCCCTTTGCCTCCGTAGTGTCTGATTTAGGAAAAAGGGAGGAAAGAGGTGTAGGGCTCGCCTGGAGTGGGACCTCCAGCATGTAATTTGTCTGTCATGATGCTGTAGGTAGAAATGACAAAGAAGATAATCCACAGTGACATCAGTAATTGAGTTATGAGGCTTTGGGGTTTTGTTTTATTTTTGCTTGTTTTTTTCCCTAGATTCTGAAATCTCATGGATTTTTCCCTTCATGGGTTTAGACTTTTAAAATGTTTTTTAAAAACAAACAAACCCCAAGTGTTTTCCCATAGTTTTTGTAGCTAGAAAAATCACACAGCCTTTGCCTCACAATTCCCATTAATCCTTTTCATTATTATCTTAAAGTTTAGCCATATGCTTTTCTAGATAAGTTAAATACTTCTTTTAAAAAATATATTTTATTGATTTTTTTGTTTTTTACAGAGGAAGGGAGAGGGGTAGAGAGTTAGAAACATCGATGAGAGGGAGAAACATCTACCAGCTGCCTCCTGCACACCCCCTATTGGGTATGTGGGGCAACCAAGGTACATGCTCTTGACTGGAATCGAACCCGGGACCCTTGAGTCCGCAGGCTGATGCTCTGTCCAGTTAGCCAAACCAGTTAGGGCAAGTTAAATACTTCTAGATCCACTTATCTCAAGGTAGCATACAGAATGAACAAACCAGGAATGGGATTTCTAAATAATGAACTGGTGTGGTAACTTGATTTGGGCCTATAAGTAAACTCTGCTTATTGCTGTGGTAAATCTAATAGCCCATGACCAAAGAATTAAGTCAAACAATAAGCTGAATCTATAAATGAAGAGCCACCACAGAGGTTCCTCCCAGCTCAAAGAAGCCTAGATCTAGGCAGGAAAGAGGCCTCACCCAGGAGCTTACGTGGTGGCTGAGCATGTCTTGGGACCTGTTAGTGTTAACCCTGGGGATTGTCTGCTCAGCCCACTGATTACAGCCCCGCAGTGACCAGGTCACAGGCTCCTGTCCTGAGTGAAGCTATTGGGATAGTTTTTGTCACAACTGCAAATCTGTGGCACCCACCCTGACCAGCCTCCCCTGGTGAACGTGACCATGGCCTCCCAGGAGACCACCTGAGAAGAGATACACGGGCTTGCACAGAACCGTCACTGGGTCAAAAACCATTTCAAAGGAGCTGCTAGGTCTGAGGACCAGACCATCAGGGTGGAGGGGAGGTGTGAATGCATGGAGATGGGGTGCGGGGTGATGGCAGCGTTTGGTCTGAGTGGCCCCTTGGGCCCCAGAGATGGTGCCTGGTAAAGGGAGATTACCTGACTTACTTTTACCAAATCCATATTAAGGTCAGTAGATGCCCAAGCAAATCTGGGCACAAATCATAGTCTCCCCCCAACCCCACTCAGTTATCAAAGGAAAGCATCTTTATTTATTTATTTTTTAAAACACATTTTATTGATTTTCCACAGAGAAGAAGGGAGAGGAATAGAGAGCTAGAAACGTCGATGAGAGAGAAACATCAACCAGCTGCCTCCTGCACACCCCCCGCTGGAGATGTGCCCACAACCAAGGTACAAGCCCTTGACCGGAATCGAACCTGGGACCTTTCAGTCTGCAGACCGACGCTCTATCTACTGAGCCAAACCAGTTTCGGCCAAAGGAAAGCATCTTTAAATATCCCTGCAGTCCTTAGGGAAGGTTTTATCTTTATGCCCACATGCTTGCCTTGTATTTCGTCGGCTTCTCTATCTCCCAAAGAGCTGAGGAGGCGGCTCCCTCTTCACAGGTGGAGACAAGAGGAGCAGACAGGTCACGTGACCCGCTTGCTCATCCCTGCTTATCAGACCCCCGCTGTCCTCACTCCCACACAAGGGCAGGCTCAGAGAAGCTGTGCCGTGAGTCCTTAGACCCCGCCAAGTAGCCCACTCCCCCTGCCCTTGGCCAGTGAAGGAACCAGGGGTTCTCTAGAAGCGAGAAGGGGCGAAAGCCACGCTAGGGCCCCCAGAGCCCTTGTCTCTGGAGGAGATTCCGCCTCAGGTGGGAGGGCAGAGACTCGGTGAGAGGCCCGACTATCGGTTGCTGACTAACCAACCGGTCGCTCAGGTTGTGAGGAAGACTCGGCACCTCCCTGGCGCTCTCTCTCTCCCTGGGATCCGGGGCCCACGGGGACCAACACTTCCCACATGCAGTTCATTCACCAGCTGCTGCAGGGAACAGGTTGTTCTGTTAAAAAACAACCATAATTTCACCCTGCCTGGTTTGGCTGGGTGGATAGAGCACTGGCCCATGGACGGAAGAGGTTCAATGCCAGTCAAGGGCACGTACCTTGGCTGTCGGCTTGATCCTCACATCATATCATATGATGTGTCTCTCTCATATCATATCCACGTTTCTCTTTCTTGGTCTATCCCCCTCCACTCTCTCTAAAAATCAATGGAAAAATATCCTCTGGTGAAGATTAATAACAGCAACAAATCGATTTCTCCAAGTTGGGCCAGGCCCGATAGAACGGTCACCAAGGCTTCCTCTATTCTGAATCCCTAGGACTCAGGTCAGGTGCACATCGGTCATCGGGACGGCAGTATCCGACAAGAGTCAACAAACAAAAAAGTATTATCCTACAGAAACCTGGGTCTGCTTGGTCCTGGGTCATGCTGTACCTGGTTGTATGCACTGAAGTTTCTGGGCTCTTCCCAGAAACTGGCCACACGTTGGACTGAGCCTGGCTTTTAACCTGGGAGAAACTGAGGCAGCGTTGCAGAGGCCTCCATTGGAGGTGGCGCCAAGGGAGTCAGTTGGTGGCCGCGTTCCCTTTCTCTAACCACAGGATGACTCTCCCTGCTGGTATGAATCCAGTGCGGGAGGTAATCTCACATGTCAGCAGGGCTTTCCGGAAGGCGTGCAGCTCCGATTCTGGGAAGAGCAGGCGGCGGGGGTGAAGGTGAGACAGGAAATCTTTCGGAGGCTCTGAAGCCATTCCGGGTTTGGAGTGTCCCCAGCAACTCCCACGGAGCCCAGCTTTGCAGTTGCCTGGTGCGGCTGGACCGGGAGCAGGCTGCCTCCGCCTGCACTTGCCGGCTTCCTCTCCGTGGGACCCTGCAGAGGAACCCAGCGGCGCCCGGGGAGGATGCGGGAAAAGGAGCCGATTGAGGGATGTGGGCACGAGCTGGCCAGCTGCCACCAGGGTGCCTGCTGGCGGGCTGCAGGGGGGCTTTTCTTCTGGGTTTGCTCGCAGAGCCGGGAGGCTGGGTGCCAGGGAGAGGACTTGCACTGTTTGGGAAAAGCTGTGTCCATCTGGCAGGCGCTGCAGCCTGTGGCCTCTGCACGGAGCAGCTCTCCTGTCGCTGGGCATGGCCCCCACCGGCTGAGTCTCCGCTGGCCTGGAAGAAGCAGCTGGGCCTACCCAGGAGCGTGTGTGGGCTGGACCGGCTGAACATCGACTGGTCCATCCCACGGATAGTCACTGGGGAGTGTGGACTTGGCCCGTAGTGATGGTCTCAGGTAGAACTCTTGGAAACACACTCCAGTATCCTTAGGCCTGAGGGGCTCTGGCAGCTCACCCTATGCAGCCCCTTCATTTTTGGCAGATGAGGAAGCTGAGGCGTGGGGATCTGAAATAGCTTGGCCAAGGTCACACAGAAAACCCAAGGTTCAAAGCTTGGCTCTACCACTACCTTCTTGTATGGCCCTGAGCCAGTTACTCAACCTTGCTGGGCCTGTTTTCTCACCGATAAAGGGGGTGGGGGGATAAGAAAAGAGCCTGCCCAGACGGCGTGGCTCAGTAGTTGAGCGTCGACCTATGAACCAGGATGTCACGGTTTGATTCCCCGTCAGGGCACATGCCCAGATGGTGGGCTCGATCCCCAGAGTGGGGAGTGCAGGAGGCAGCCGGTCAACGATTTTCTCTCATCATTGATGTTTCTCTCTCCCTCTCCCTTCCTCTTCGAAATCAATAAAAAAAGAAAAGAAAAGAGCCAAATTGACAAGGCCAATGAGGGAGTTAAATGAGATAATCCAGTGGCGGCTCCTGGTGGGGCCTCCGCTCACGTCCTTCCAGAATCCGCATTGTCTTCCTGTTGTTACTGCGGCCTTTGACCATGTCCACAGCAACGGCTTAAGGCTTTGGGAGCCAGGACCCCGCAGCCATGTCCACATATGACTGTTCCCCAAGCGCCTCCCAAATCATTATTACCTTTCGTTCTTCCTAGAAGGCAAATCTCCTTTCTCCCATTCCACTGAACAGGAAACCTCAAAGATGGGCCTCAAATCCGAGTCCTCACCTGGCTGGCGTGGCTCAGTGGTTGAGCGTCAACATGAAGCAGGAGGTCACATTCGATTCCCGGTCAGGGCACCTGCCGGGGTTGTGGGCTTGATCCCCATTAGGAGGCGTGCAGGAGGTAGTGAATCAAGGATTCTCTCTCATCATTGATGTTTCTATCTCCCTCTCTCACCCTCTCTCTGAAATCAGTAAAAACATATATTTTAAAAACAAACAAACGAACACCCCCGAGTCCTCTGTTTTCCAGCTCCCTCTGCTCTTCCTGCCTCCACCTTCTGCCAATGGGAATATTCCTGCTCATAGAATATGCCAACTACGCTGGGACTGGACCGGAAGGAAAGATGGAAAGCAGTTCCAGCCCCAGGACTGTGGCCAGTGGCAACTTTCATAGCAGAGAAAGAATTACCATCACTTGTGTTGTGGTGGTGGAAGGGATTTATGGATGTTTTCTGAAAATCTATGGACACAGACCCAAACTGAACAGAGCCCCGAGGAAACACAAGCAGGCCTTGTTAGACGGGAAGAATGAGTTTAATGTACACAGGGTGAGGGTGGGGGTGTGGGGGCAGAAAACAGAAGGAAAGGGGGTTTACCCTGTCAAATGTTCAGTTTGAGCCCCGAGCCCTGAATGTCCAAAGGTGGTGGCAAGAGGACCATTTCCGTAATATATTCCTCCCTCTAAGCCCACCTTGCATGAGAAACCGCAGCAGGCGCCAAACACTGCTCATGAATATTAATTAGTAACCCCCCTGCCATTGGGGACCTGGGGCTGCTGCTAAAACACTCCACCCCACCCCCCAGAGGCAATCAGCCCCCAGAGGAAGACCCTGAAACCAGATCGGAGGCTGAGAGAGCAGAGGTCTTCCGGGCAGAGGGGTCAGAGGGCACGGCCAGGGGAGGGGTCAGCTTTGTTTCCGCGCTGTGTTGGTGAAAGTCAAACCTTTATGGAACTTTTCTGGCTGCATTCCGGGCTATTTAGCTTCAAAAACAAAAGATTTATTTTTCCCCCTTCTCCTTTTGGGTTTTGTCCTCCCCTGACAGCAGTGACATATGCAGGCCTGGAGGTTGTTAAGGCCAGGCCAGGCTCGCCTCCATCCTACGGAAAAAGAAAAGACGGGATCTTGATGAAAAGCGATCCCAACGGTGGAGAGCTAGCACAGGCCTTCCCAGCACCCACAACGGTTCTTGGATCCTTTCAACAGGGAGCGGGCCAGGAGTGGTGTGTGTGCCTTGCGTGATGCAGTGTTTGCACACCCTGCTACACTTCATGAAGCATGTCCACATGCTCCAGGATCCCAGGTAGTCCGTGCTGTGAGACGGGCCTTATCGTCCCCTTTTACAGATGAGAAAACCGAGGCTTGTATGAAGCTTGACCAAGGTCAAAGAGATGTTGAAGACACAAAACTAGCGCTCCAACCCGAGTTTCTGTCTCCAAACACAGGGGCCTTCCCAACAAATATACTTAAGTGATGTGACTTAACGCCTCTGGGTCTTATTTTCCCAATCTGTAGAAGAAGGCTATTCTCTAGGCTCTATGTTGATCTTCTAGACCCGTGGTCGGCAAACTCCTTAGTCCACAGAGCCAAATCTCAACAGGACAACGATTGACATTTCCTTTGAGAGCCAACATTTTTAAACTTAACCTTCTTCTAACACCATTTCTTCAAAACAGACTCGCCCAGGCCGTGGTGTTTTGTGGAAGAGCCACACTCAAGGGGCCAAAGAGCTGCATGGGGCTCCCTAGCCACAGTTTGCCAACCATAGTTCTAGACTATTCTCTCACAAGAAAAAGTCAACCAAAATGGTGTCTGGAGCACGGCAATGCCGTAGGAAGAAATCAACTTGTGTATTTCAATGGATGTATCTGAGGTTTTACATCAAGTTCCCAGCATGGTGGTGTCAAAGATAGATTTTTTTTTTAAAGTACCCATCAGTGTGGTTATAAATCCATCTGGAATATCTGCGAAGGCACCTTTTGGCATTTGGAATGTAGAAGCTGTTGCTAGCATTGTCAGGCATCTACAAAGGTGTTATTTGGGTGAGAAATACAGTCCTGTTTTCAACACCATGATACTGCTGGATGGACTGTGACTGTGAAGTACACTCGTGGGCTTCTGGTCACAGCCTGCACTTCACGGAGCATGTTCCCAGCAGGGACTTGGGACAGGAATTGGTAATTAGGTCCTTCGCGAGGTGACTTCGGAAATGGTAATGCCCAGCCTCAGAGCATCTTATTTTTAGCTCCTGGGTAGAAAGCTATATCTCAGTTTCCACACTCAGAGGAAGTGTTCCGGTGCTGTGTTGGTGGCCACCAGGCGGTGTGTGTAGTCTTGAGCCAGCTACTACTGCCTGGGCTGCTGTGGATGCAGAAAAGACACTGGCCTGTGGACGCGGTGCTTCACGAAGGAGCTGGAGGGTGGAGAGACACGGCAGCGAGGTCCTCGGGTGGGAGTCTGCAAAGCCCGGATGCTCTCGTTCGGTAGAGAAGTGAGCCCTCAGGTCCGGAGCTGGATGCCGGTCATTTTCTCGTGGCCCTTGTTTCTGGGCACCTGAGATTCACAGGCCACAGAGACCGGGGCACCAGGGAGCCAACCTCCCTTGACAGTCACTTCCTTTCTCCAGGCTCAGACCTGCTGGGAGTGTGGCACTGCTGGAGAGGATGCAGGTGAGCACCGTGGGGAGTGTGTTTTTGCGCCTGCGTTCCTGTCACGCGGCGATGAGGTGGAGGTCAGCTGTTTGGGCTCAGGAGTTAAACATCCTTGGGCCAGATCCTAGTTCTCCGCTGGGATCTTGGCAAGTTATTTCCCTCAGGGCTCCTGTTCCTTTAATAAAATGAGGATGTTCATTCCCACCACCTGGGTTGTTGAGGGGATTCAGCTAAACCCGTGGTCCACAAATTGCGGTTCTAGAGCCACATGTGGCTCTTTGGCCCTTTGAGGGTGGCTCTTCCACAAAACACCACGGCCTGGGCGAGTCTGTTTTGAAGAAGTGGCATTAGGAGAAGTTTAAGTTTTAAAAAATTTGGCTCTCAAAAAGAAATGTCAATCGTTGTGCTGTTGCTATTTGGCTCTGTGGACCAATGAGTTTGCCGACCACTGAGCTAATCGACTACCATGCTCACGGCACAGAATGAGGGCCCAGGTCGTGTGATCATTAAGGGGCTTCCCTCCGCACCTGTCAGGACCACACACCCCTCTCTGGCTGTAGAATACTGGGGAATGGCCCATCTTTCTCCCCCAGCTCCCCCACCCGAAATGTGGGCTAGTTTAGCAAATCTCAAAATCCTGCAGAAGACAAACAGGCTCTTCTCAACTCCCTCCTGCTACGAGAGCCCCGGGTGCCCCCGGCCCGGCCTCTTTGGGTTCATGGCCAGAACCCGGAGCGCTAAGCAGGGCCGCGTGGCGCCCGGGCCGCTCCTGGAACACGCCGGCCTGTGCGGCCGCCCGGTGCAAGGACTCTCCGGGCCCCGGGAGCCACGCTCCAGTCCGGGCGGCTCCCAGCGGCCAAGACGGGACGCAGGCGCCGCTGTCCATACCGCCCGGAGCTCGCTCTTAGGCCCGGAGCCAGTGAGGACAGCACCACAGGAAGAATGTGTCCCTCCCCCAGGTTGCCCAGGGGCCTGGGACCCTACGGAGGGAAAGAGCCATCGTCGGGAAGTGGCCCAGCTGGAGCCGGAGTGAGAACCTGGGTGAAGGTCTCAAGGCGGGATGGTCGTCAGTGAGCAAAGGGGGGTCCTGCCCGGGCTCCGCTGGGGGGGGGTGCTGGGGGAGGGATCCTGTGTGAGACCACGAGGGGGGCTCTCTGATCAGGTGGGGACAGCCACTCTGCTGCTGACAGGCGGGTGGGACAATAAAGCAAGGACTCTCCTGTTCAGACGAGTGGCTCCGGCTGATGATACAATGCTAGCTACCGTATTTGCCGGCGTATAAGACGACTTTTTGGTCCTGAAAAATACCGTATTTGCCGGCGTATAAGACGACTGGGTATAAGATGACCCCCTAACATTTCCACTCAAAATACAGAGTTTGTTATATACTCGCCGTATAAGACTACCCCCCACTTGGAGGCATATTTTTCAGGGCCAAAAAATCGTCTTATACGCCGGCAAATACGGTAATTAACACACTCACTAACGACTGCTCCCACGGTGGAGAGCGGGCTGGTGTGAGTTTCTGGGGACGTTGGGCATGTGCGGAGGGGACCAGGGTGATGATTTCTTTCTGGGTGGGAGGCTTCCTCCAGCTGCCGGTTCACCCCACGCCTCGCCACCATCCCTCCCTTTTCCCCACAGCAGCAGCAAGGACCAGGCGGGACGTAATCACGGCTCTTTCCACGCACAGCAGACGGCCGCACACAGGTGCCTGCGCGGACTGTGTTGTAGCTATTCTCTCGGTTAATCCCAGCAACGCCCTCTCAGTGGGCGTGGCTGTTCTTCTGTGACAAGGACACGAGCTCAGAGCGATGAGCCCCCTCACCCTCATAGCCAGTACACAGGCCAGCCAGCTCCACACGGAGCCTCTGGGCCCAGTGTCTGCGCACTGCCCTGCCACCTCCCTCCTCCCTCCACCCACCCGGTCCTGCACACAGACTGCGGCTAAGAGTGCTTCCCTGGCCCGGCCGGCGTGGCAGGGTGGTTGGATGTCAACCCACGCACCAGGAGGTCATGGTTCAATTCCCAGTCAGGGCACATGCCTGGGTCGTGGGCTCAGCCCCTAATAGGGGGCGTGCAGGAGGCAGCCGATCAATGATTCTCTCTCATCATTGATGTTTCTCCCTCTCCTTTCCTCTCTGAAGTCAATAAGAAATATTTCAAAACAACAACAACAAAACAAAAGGAGTGCTTCCCTATTAGGATGTGTCCTAGAGAAAAAGGCAGAATAGAGGGACAGAACAGGGAGCAGAACAGCTTTGTCAGGGTCTGTGTGTCGGGTGTTGTGTCGTGTTGGGGTGTTGTGTGGGTACTGAGGTACTGCGTGTGTGGAGGCATTGTATAGTCATGGTGGTGTTTTGTGTGTGTTGTGTGGGGGGTGCGGTACAATGTAGTGCTGTGTTTGTTGGGATGTTGTGTGTTAAGGTGTTGTGTAGGGCGGGGTATGTGGTGGTGGTGTGTGTACCGGGGAGGTGTGTAGTCTTGGGGGTGCTGTGAGGGTGCGTGTGGGCTGTGTGTGACAGGAGGAGGGAGAGGCTGTCTCCTGTTTGGCTGGTCACTCCTTGGCTGGGGACCTCACTCCTCCTGCCAAAGCCCCAACTGTTGCTGCTCCCGGCGGCCGCGCCTCCTCCTGTGAGGGAGGGAAGCAGCTGGCCCCCATCTTTCCTCTCTGACCTTCATGTGGGGCCGGAGCTGGCTGCCGGCTCGGGCCGGGGAGCGTAGGACAGGCTCGGAGTGAGGACGTAGGGTTAGGCAAGCATCTCGGCACAGGCTGATGGGTTTACGCAGGCTCTGTGTGTGCGTGAGTGTGTGTGTGTGTGTGTGCATCCACATATATATGAAGAGGTGAAAAATGTGCCCAATCCTTACTTTGTATAGTCCACTGGAGAGATGTGTGTTTTTAATCTATTATCAGGTATTATTACAGGGATAATAATAAAAAGTAGCTAATGCTTATGAAGTATCAGACACTATTTTAACTGCTTTACATAGATTATCCAGTGTAATCTTTGCAGCAATCCTAAGAGGTCGCTGCTTTTATTATCCTCCCTTTATAAACGAGGAGACTAAGACACAGATAGAAAGTCACTCATCCCAGGCTGACACAGGTAGAAAGGACACTCAAGGCCTTAACCCCCTCTGGCCGGGCACACGGCTCCTGTCCCAGGGGGCTGCAGCTGCACCCCACTTCTTCAGGTCCTGAGGTCCCCGAAGGCTGAGCTCCAGGACGAAGGCAATCAAGGCTTGGGCTGGGCCGAGACCGGTTTGGCTCAGTGGTAGAGCGTCGGTCTGCGGACTGAAAGGTCCCGGGTTCGATTCCGGTCAAGGGCATGTACCTTGGTTGCGGGCACATCCCCGGTAGGGGGTGTGCAAGAGGCAGCTGGTCATTGTTTCTCTCTCATCAACGTTTCTAGCTCTCTATCTCTCTCCCTTCCTCTCTGTAAAAAATCAATAAAAATATTTTTTAAAAAATGGCTTGGGCTGGGCTCTATTTAGACCTGCGTTTCCATCACAAGGTCAGACAATCCAGTTTGCAACCTGTGGCTCTCTGGTGTTTGCAACCAGAGTCTTCTCTATAGAGCGACTAAGGGAAGATGGTCCAGTTAAGCCCCAGATAAAAAAAAAAACAAAGAAGGTAAAAAGCAACATTTTCCCTGCTGGCTGATGAACAATCACCTTTCTCCCCGGGAATTCGTTCCTTTGCCTCCTAAATGTTGAAAGAAAAGACTTACATCATTAAAATAATAAAGAAGAAAAGCTATCTTTGTCTCTTTGTGCATCTCCACATGCCCTTCGATGTGTTTGCAGAAAGCCTCCGTTAAATGAGCGCATTCCGTGTGTCAAGGGGCAAATGCAGCGGGAAGGCGGACCGGCTACTTGGTTACCGGGCGGTTCTCTGTGGGAACCCTTAGAAAGAGCCCCGTGAGGAGCTCCGAGATGCAGACGGGGAGGATGCCGGAGGGAAAGGCATTCTTAGTCGGGGGAAGCAAGGAAGGAGGGAAGGACAGGCATCTCATGACATGCCTGCCGGTAAAGAGCTGGAGGAAACAAACCAGCGTTTTTGCCCGCTGAGGAATTCACGCTGGGCTCCGGTGAGAGAATGGGGTGGTGAACAGTGGGGTTAGGTACGCATGCCCCGTGGTGTGTGCCGGAGTGGGGTGGCAGAGCATGCTTGTGGCTCCAGGAATTTTCCTTGACCAGAGAGTGGGTTTCTTGGCAGAACTGGAACCTGGCGCGTTTCAGATTCCTCGGGGACAGAAGAAATTCCAGACTTACACACAGGAGTCTGTTGCTGTTGGAGCCGTCCCGTGTTTGACCAGGACACCTCCCCTCCCCTGCATGCCGGCCCCCACCCATCTCGGGCCCTCTGCCACTCCCTCGGGGCGACAGGACACAGGAGGTGCCTGAGGGAGGCCACCAGGAAGCCCGGAGGTCTCAGTGGAGCCTATGCCCAGTTAGAGGCCATTACTGATCCATTTAAGGCAAAGGAACTAGACTCAGAAACAGATGTAGAAGAAAATAAAAATCCTCCAAAGAGAAATGCCAACGTGTCCCTTTAATGTACCCCGCGTCCTCAGAGCTTTCTCTTAGGGAGCTCCGTGTCCCCTGGGCCATCCATGCTGCAGGGGAACCATCCCACTCCTTCATAGTCTCAGGTCTGGGATCTGACGGAGAGTCTCTCCCAATCCCTTCCCAAGGCCAGGCTCTCTCTTTGGGTGGCTACTTGGGGCAGAGGCGAGCCTGGCTGACATCCCAGTGGGAGCTGGGGGGGGGGCACAGGTGGCGCTCGCTCTCTCTGTCACAGAACCACAGAATCACGGAGCTTGGAGGGACCTGTGCCAGAAGCTTGCGATAACATACTCCAGAGTAAAAGCAAAGTGAGCTTTCCTGACCCCCCTCACCGCCATCCCTGTGTCACCTCTCAGATGCCATCTCTCGCCACTTTCAACATCCCTTACTCTGCTCCAGCCACACTCACCTCCCCGCTGTTCCTTAAACCGAACCCCTCATCTCCTGCGAGTCTGTTCCCAGTAAACCCTCAATGTACACACATGTTAGGAATGCACAAGCTTTACTAGACCCGCTTCCATGGTGCCGGAGGTGGAGCTTGAACCCAGAGCGGTTAAAACCCCGTCTCTCTGCCACCTATTAGCTCTGTGTCCCTGGGCAACTCGCTTAGCCTTGCTGAGTGAGTCTCCATGTTCTCACTTGTAAAAGGAGCATTTACAACCCTCCCTCCCAGTTAATTGTAAGAATGAGGGTTACATCACCCCATCAACCTGGTCTTCTGGTTGAGGTCTCAGCTCAAATGCCACCCCTTCAGAAAGCCTCTCCTGGCCCCTCCATCTAGAATTAGCCCCCTTACTGTGCCTGGCGGTCACAGGCACTGGCTCAATCTTTGTCTAACAAAAGACAACCCCGTCTAAAACCATCACTGTCCCATAGGGCAAAGTCCGGATTGTTTTTCAGGTCTTATGGGTCCCCTCTAGGCTCACCTCCTTCTCTACCGCCTCCAGGCCGCCCCTCCGCTAGGACAATCCCGAACGTCCCCACCCGCCACCTACACACCGGTGATGTCCTCTACATCAGGGGGCAGCACATCACGGCCCGTGGCCAAACCCGGATCGAAAACGAAGAACGATGTTTACATTGTTAAATGGCAGGCAAAAATCAAGGCAAGAATGTTTTGTGACCGTGAACATTGCAGGAAATTCACATGTCAGTGTCCACAAATGAAGTCCTACCGGGACGCAGCCACGCTCTTTCGTGTCCGTAGGTCCTGTGGCTGCTTCTGTGCTGCTACCAGCAAAGCTCAGAGCTCCGACAGACACCCCGAGTCCCACAAAGCCTGGACCATTTACTCCCGACAGACACCCCCAAGTCCCACAAAGCCTGGACCATTGACTCCCGACAGACACCCCAAGTCCCACAAAGCCTGGACCATTGACTCCCGCCTTGTCTTTACGGAAAAACGTTTGCCGGCTCCTGATCTAGACGTTTCCTGCTTGTCCTCCGGGGGCCCCATCCGAGCCAACACTTCCTGGGCAGCTTCGGTCCATGCGTCGAGATGTGCCCCCAATTTCCCGTTTACTCGTCAGACGCCTCCAGGGCAGAGCAGGTTCGTGTGGTTCCTCACCCATCCCGATGTCTAGAACCACGCCTGGAACATGCTGTTTGTCCCACGAATGAGTGATGTTGACGTTTCCTCTTTTGCAGTTGCAGAGAGAAGATGTGCAGACGTGCGCCCAGAAACAAGGCCCAGGAGGCCGGGGGGAAGGCCCGGTGGAGGCGGGAGGTGGCCCCCCAGCCACGGGCGTGGGGAGCTCAGGGCCCTTCAGGCTTTGGGTTGGAAGTGAGGCGTCTGCGTGGAGGAGGGGGGCTCAGAGCTGGGAAGGAGCACCTTTCTCTCCTTATAAAACGTTGTCTCTGATACCTATAGGTTGATCCAACTAGGCAGGGCTGGGCAAACTGCGGTCCGCGGGCCGGATCCGGTGAATAAAACTATTGAATTAAAAAAAAAAAAAAGACCGTACCCTTTATGTAACGATGTTTACTTTGAATTTATATTAGTTCACACAAACACTCCACCCATGCGTTTGTTCCGGCCCTCCGGTCCAGTTTAAGAACCCATTGTGGCCCTCGAGTCAAAAAGTTTGCCCACCCCTGAACTAGAGCAAATGGAAACATTAAAAAAAAATTTCAGTTCAGTCTGTAAATTCACCAAAAGTTGGCGATGACTTTACCGATGGCGTGGCTTGGCGTCCAGGCTACTGGGCCAGTGCGAAGGCCCGACAGCCAAGGACGGACGGTCTCTCCACGCGGAGAGTTCATGCTTTGGGTCCAAATAGCAGCTCTCCTCAGGACTTACAAGGATAACCTTTCTCTGGGGCAGCAGGACACGCCAGAAGCGCCGGGAGGGGAGAGGCGGTGCGGCCGTGGGGAGGAAAGCCAGGCGCTGGCTCCTGGGCCCCGGGAAGTCGGGCCTTGGCTCCTCAGCCTGCCCGCGTGCTCTTGGCAGGTCCGGCTCGGGGCCGGGCGGGGGTGCCGGTAAATGTTTAACAGCTGCCGGCGGAGGTGGGGCTGACCTGCAGTATTTGCCAATTAACATGGTTTAAATTCTCCCACCACGGCTGGTTTCAAGCCATCCATGTGACGTCAACCATCTCACAGAATTCCTGAAAATGGAAGTCCTCCCGGAGCCGGTACGAGCCGGCTCTGGAGCCACTTCCAGGCGCTCCGTGTGGGGCCCGGGGCCTCCGCCCCAGCTGTGCTTTCAGAGGCCGGTTTCCTAAGGGCTGAGCCGCATCACAAATGCGAGGCTGTGGGGTGGGTGAGGGGCCAGGCTCCTCGGCTAGGTCTCCTGGGGTGGGCTGGGTCCCCCCCAGGGGGTCGCAGAGGCCCCTGCAGCCCCCGAACGCACGGAGGGGGGTATGCTGGAGGGTCCGCTCCCCGGGCTGGTGGGCAGCTCCAGATTGGCCTGCTTTGTGCCTGACCTTTAGTGCCATGTGCATGAGAATGGGCCGGGGGCAGGTGGCAGGTGGAGGGGATGAATAGCAGTGATTGTCCCCGTGTCAAAGGGATGAGCCGGGAAACAGGAACGGGACTGGAGGAGGGGGTGGGGTGGGGTGCAGCGAATTAGGCCTTTTCTCTGGATTCCATACCGCTACCCAATGAGCTGCCTTTGCAGCCTCCTGCCTGCCTGCCTGCCTGCCTCAGCGCTGGCCTTCCGGGGGGCAACCCCCCGCCCCCCACTTAATGTGCTCTGCCTTTGTTTACCTGTTACTGCTCTGGGAAGGAGGCCTGGCTCTGGAGCAGGCTGCTAGGTGCCTGCTGCAAGAAGACAGAAAAGTGTGCGGAGACATACTGCCTCGGACACATGGAGCTGCAGCCGTGAGAGCTCAGTCTCCCCGTCTGTGACATGGGAGCCATAACGATCCCAGTCTCATCAGGAGGCCGTACCCAGGGCTGAGGGACCAGGCCCGCGGCGGCCCGGTGTGGTCTCACTAAAGCCAGCCATGGTCATTTCTCTGACCTTTGGCCAAGGCCGCAGCACATACTAACCCTAAACCGTGTGACTGAGTGTGTAACCCCGGGCCGGCGTCTTCTCCCTCTCTCCCGGCCCCCCCCCCTTCTCCCTCCCTCCCTCCCCCCCCATCCCTCCTCCCTCCCCCCCTCGGTGAGGCTCGGGCAGTGGCACGGGCCCTCCCTGCCTCCCAGGGCCGCGGGATTAATGAGATAATGCGCGGAGCGGCTGCTCCGGGGAAGAAAGGTGTTCTGTACACGGAAGGTGTAATTATTCTCCTGTAACTACATGAATGTTTATGTTGCGCCTACCCCGGCAATTCCGAGGGGCTTTGGCAAGCTGGAACCCGGTTCGGGGTGGGGACCACGGAAAGCTCCTCCGGCTCCGACTCCAGGCGGCCGGGGGCCTCCTGGACGGGGCTTCCTTGGGCTCCGGCGTCGGCAGCTCCGTGGGGGCCTGGGAGCCCGGGTCCCCCGGGGGGTCACCCCGGGACCTGGAAGAGCCCAGGATGGCCGCCCAGAGCATTCAAGTTGGAGTGGAAGTCCGGGCAGAAGACGGCAATTTTGGGGCCGGCGAGGTTTTGGGCGTCGGGTAAGCAAATGACGGTCTTGCTCAGTGAGCCCGGCCCTGTCCCCACGGCCCCAGCCTCTGCTCTCCTCCAGCTCCCGTCACCACCGGGGCGTCCTCACCGTGACTTGGGAGTCCCCGGCGAGCGGGCCCCGTGCTGGCCACGGCCTCTCCTGGCTCCTCCCCAGATCCTCCCTCCAGAAATAGCATGCCAGGCTCCGGGGTGGGGGCAGGGGGCCTGGGCAAAGACATGGATGTGAGTCACCCCCCGGGCAGCTTTGTGGGGAAGGGAAGATTAGGGGTGAGAGAAAAGGGGTGGGAAAGGGGGGTCCCAAAAGGGTTCGGCGCTCCATCTGAGGTGCAGCCACGCCGCTGGGGATCAGGAGTGGGGTCCTGGCCTCACAGGCTGGATCTGCCCCTTGCCGGCCTCTTGGCCTTGGCAAGGTCAAGGTTACTCATCCTCCGTGTGCCTCACCGTTTTCCTCTGCAGCACCGGGGTGCCTGGGAAGGGTCGGCGTGATGATCAAATGCAACAGCGCCTCTGAGGCGCCAGGGTCTAGAGAGCAGGGAGCGCCCCAGACTTGCTAGCGGTTCATTACAGCCGCCTGGCGGGCCGCTTCTGCGGGTTCCCCACATCGGTCTGCGGCCGGCCGTCCCACTCACAGTGACTTCAGCGCCTCGCCTCCCTTCCGGCGTCTCACAGGGGCCTGGAGGCCAGGCATGGCCACGGTGAGCCTCCCCGAGAGCGAGCGCTCCGCATCTCAGCCACATCACTTCTGCCTTGTCTGCAGGGCCTCTCCGGAAGGGGAGATGAGGGTCCCCATCCCCCCCCTCCCTGCCCCAACACACACACACACACACACACACACACACTCCTAGAAAAGACCCTGAACTGAGTGACTCATCGCTGGGCAGTGGAGTCCAGGCTCCCAAACAAACCACGGTGATGACGATGAAGATGATCACAGCAATACCGGTAATTATGCACAGCCTTGAACATTCCAAGCTGTTTTTACAGTGTCCTCCTTGGCGACCTGTGAGCACTGGATCCGTCTTCTTTCTTCCAACTTTCCCTCTCTGGGGTCTATCTGGCAGCACACAAGGGAAGTTCTCCACTGGGGACAAAGTGGCCCTCTCCCCTCCTCCACGCTCCCACTCCCCCACCCCGCCGGCCCCACAGGCTTATGGCAACCCCAGGGCCCTGTGGATGGATGCGGCTTCAGCGCGAGCCTCATGGAGGAGAATGTGAGCCCGGGGTGGCCGTCTGAGGAACTCTGACAGGGTGGAAAGGAAGAAACCACACATGTGGGGTTACCCTGAGCTGTGAGGGTGAGAGAGGGTGTACGCATGAAGCACTCATTTAAAACACTCAATGAGGAGCACTCAAGCCACTTCACAAGAGTATTTGGATGCTGGGAAAATGTGAGTCATCAAGCTTTCACGATCTGATGGAAACATACCCTCCAGATAACCAAGGTTCTTTTTCTGTCGGTCTGTGCTCACCAAACAGCCTTCTAACTCGATATCGGAAAAGAGGGGTTCTCACAGGTGTGGCCAGACTGCCCGGCACCTGGTGGGTTTAAGTCTCTGGGGAATCAATTGCTTTTGGATGCCTGGACCATCGTGGCCACAAGGGTTGAGAAATAGGACCCCGTAAAGCGTACGAACCTGGAGACGCAGGGGAAATAGCCTCACCTCCTTACCCATCACAGCAACCCTCTGTCCTCAGTGCCAGTCCTGGATCTGGACGCCACACGCCACACGGATAGGCATCTGGGAGGCAGAGCCCTGTGGGCCCAGAAAGACACCTGAGTCTGCAGAGCTGTTTCCACACCCGGCTGGATGGGGCTATTGGGTTTGTTATGAAGGGGAGGTGGTGGTGGTGGTGGTGGTGGTGGGGGCGTACAGTCTGATATATAGAGCACCCGAATTAATCTGAAAAGTAATCATACTATTTTAAATCTTAGAACACATATACTTATGTGAAAAGGGAGTTAAGTTTTTCATAAGTTTCCTTTTCAAGGCTTGTGCGAAGCAATTGAGGAGGCGACTCAGCTTGTGAATCCAACAAGCAAGAGCCGATAAGCAGGGTCAGATGAACCCACCAGGAGTCAAAACGTCAGCTCGTCAACATCATCTCATCGACGACTAGAGACCATAGCCGACGTCTGCGACCTCCAGGCCTGCGCCCAGCTGCATTCCCATGCCCCGTTACAATCCTTTCCCCCCGCACCGGGCTGGGAGACAGGATCTGATGCTTGTGAGCTCCTGTCTTCTTGGTTGGCTAGCCTTCTCAGTAAACACCTTATATGACCCAGCCCGGCCTTCGCTATTGGACACGGCGACAGCAGCCTGAGCCCGACCGGGAACAGAAGTGAGGTGGGAGATGGTAGAGAAGGATGGAGGAAGACGGCAGAGAGGAATCCTGGGAAGTGAGTAAATCCAGGGGTGTGACAGGCAGAATGATGCCTTCCCAAGGATGTTCAGGTCCTAATTCCCAGAACCCAGGAATACGGGTCATATGGCAAGGGGAAATTAAGGTTGCCGATCTGATGGCGTTAAGACAGAGAGAATCCTGGATTATCTGGGGGCACGCAATATAACTACAAAGGCTCATGGAACAGAAAGTTAATAAATTAAAAAAAATATTTTATTGATATTTTACAGAGAGAAAGGGAGAGAGATAGAGAGCTAGAAACATCGATGAGAGAGAAACATCGACCAGCTGCCTCCTGCACACCCCCCACCAGGGATGTGGCCACAACCAATGTACATGCCCTGAAAGGAATCGAACCTGGGACCTTTCAGTCCGCAGACTGACGCTCTACCACTGAGCCAAACCGGTTTCGGTGAAAGTTGATAAATTTGTGTGGTTTAAGCCACTACATGTGTGGTGTGGTGATTTGTTGCAGTAGCAATAGGGAACTTACACAACAGGCCTGGGACAGGGTCTCAGGAGTGAAAGGAGAGAAAAGCCTTCAAATTATTGTCCGTGTTGCTAGGGACCTAAGAAGGGTCACGGTTCTGGTTTTTGACGTGACTGGGTGGGGTTAAATGTCGCTGAGTTCCAGGGTCCTGGACTAATGCCTGGGAGGGGGCGGGGCGGGAGAAAGCCAGGTGGCTGCTAAGGCAGAAGAGGGGGCCACCTGGGCAGCTCCGAGGCCTGTTCACCCCCAGGGGCCCACGGTAACT
Source organism: Vespertilio murinus (assembly GCA_963924515.1). Lineage (NCBI taxonomy): Eukaryota > Metazoa > Chordata > Mammalia > Chiroptera > Vespertilionidae > Vespertilio > Vespertilio murinus. The sequence goes on along the minus strand of OZ004711.1, from coordinate 73,510,567 downwards.
CCTCTTGGCTCTGTCCTTCCAGAGGCCTCCCCAGCGCCGGCAGCAGCCCTGCCGGGCGGCCTCTCTTCTTCTCGCGTCTTCCTGGACTTCTGGTCCTCTGCTCTGCATGAGGATGGCTTATCTCAGCATAGGTGCCCGGGCTCTGCTTATCCCCAAGTGACCGCATGCCGCTGTGGTCCTGTTGGCCAGAAGGGGACAGGAAGTCTTCTTCTATCCGATGATGGGGCTCAGAGGAGACTCCACTGAGCAGAGCTGTGAAACGCAGACAGCCGGGCCCAGAGATGCTCAGGTGGACAGTGACGTGGGACAGTCGAAGTGGGTCAGGGTTGGGTGATGACATTGACCCCTTCCTCCTTTCCTTCCCCAGGTTTCTTCATTCTTACTCTGAGTGCTGGCCACTCTGTGACCGGCTGGCGCAGGGTTCAAGTTCTGGGCCATTCTAAAAAAAAGAAAAAAAAAAAAGTAGGAGGTTCCTATACTGGTTTGCTAGAGCGGTCGTAGCAAAAGTCTACAGACCAGGAGGCTTAAGCCACAGAAATTTATCTTCTGACAGTTCTGGAGACTGGAAATCCAAGGTTGAGGTATCCGCAGGTCTAGTTTCTGCTTTGGCTGCTCTCTGGCTTGCAGATGGCCATGTCCTCCCCATGTCCTCGTATGGCCTTTTCTCTATGCATGCACATCCCTGTGTCTCTTCCTCCCCTTATAAAGACGCCTATCGGATTGGGTTAACGCCTGCACTAATGGCCTTATTTTAAATTAATCACTTCTTTAAATCCCTATCTCTAGATAGAGTTATATTCAAGGGACTGAGGGTTGGGGCTTCAACGTAAAAGTTTTGAGAGGGCAAATTCCACCCGTAAGAGCAGTATACCCTGGGGACAGAAAGAAGTTGTGCTCAAGTTAAATTTTGGTTCCCGACCTGTGTGATCTTGGCCAAGTGGCTTAGCTTCTCTGGGCCTGTTTCCTTCTTAATACAATTAATAATACCTACCTCAAAGAATTTTTATGAAGATTAAGCAAGACGAGGGTGTAAGTACTTGGCGCGGTGCTGGGCGCATAGTTAAGTGCCTGATGCCTAGGAACTCAACTATTATTCCTGAATAGTCAGGGAGTGTCCTTTTGGCCCAAATCCCCGGAGAAGGAGAAACCTGGGCAAGTAGGAGCTCCCGAGACCCAGTGTAGAGAAGAAAAAAAAAATCAGCAATTAAGTTTGGCGCAGATTCACCCTCCCATGCCAGGGTTTTTGAATCATTTATAAGAAACGCGTATTAGTCGGTAATGAGAGCGGGCTGGAAGGGTGTTGATAACCCCACTCAGCACCAAGGTCACGTGGATTACACGTCGGAGTCAGCACAGGCTCTGGTTTTATAGATCCAAGTGCAGCGAGCGTTCTGTACTCGGCTGTTCTGGAGCTCACACGTGTGAGTCACCAGCAGCAACTCCGCTTCTGAATGAATGGAAAAGTTGAGCTCAAGGGGAAAGCATTGTCCTTATGGGCAAGGTGTGTGTGTAGGGGGGATGCCGGGCAGAGAATCAAAGGCGAGAGAGAGGCTTGGAGGCTGGGCCTGGGGTTTGCATGGAGGGCGGCCACCCAGGACCCGCAGGTTGGGAGTGTGAAAGGAAAGGGAGAGGGGGTGGCTCGGGGTGGCCATCGACGCTCCACCGCCTCTGCCCTCAGCCCCTCTCAAGTTTTCTGGAGCTCCTTTCTGTTCTCATTAAGACCAGGACCCATGGGAGAGTGCTTTAAAAAAAATTTTTTTTAATTGATTTCAGAGAGGAAGGAAGAGGGAGAGAGAGATAGAAACATCAATGATGAGAGAAAATCATTGATCGGCTGCCTCCTGCACGCCCCACACAGGGGATCGAGCCTGCAACTTGGGCATGTGCCCTGACCGGAAATTGAACCGTGACCTCTTGGTTCATACATTGACGCTCAACCACTGAGCCACACTGGTTGGGTGCTTTCTTCTTTCCAAAGCAGAGGTGCCAGGCCACCTTGTCAAGGCTGGTTCTTTGGTGTTCAGACCTTTCAGGCAGTGGGCATGGATAAAAGTGTTTGGTATTTGTCTTTGGAAACCAGAGGAGGAATGATTAGATATGCTCAGTGAAGAAATTCTAGAAGCAGGTAGAGTCCTGCAAAACAAGCAAGCAGAAGCTGAAGGCAGAGCGCGCTGTTTTAACGTCACTTCAGGCCGACCGGCTGTGGCAAAGGCCCGTGCTCGCTGGCTTTGTGTGGCGCTGCCTGCTTTTGTAGCCACAGTCACTTGCAGTTCTGTTGAAACAAGTGAGGGTGATCAGGAGGGAAACGTGGAGAGGAGCTGGAGAGAGCTCCCACCCACACCCACCACCCACGGGGGAACGGGAGAGAAATGGAAACAGATGCCGGGGGCTGGCACTCAGCGTGAGGGGCAGGCTGCTGTCACGCTCGACTGGTTTGGCCAGTCAGCCGGCAGGAAACAAATGAAAGCAAGGACCTCCTCTCACACTGGTGTATGGAGCAGCCTCAGGGACCCTGGGCTCCCCCTTGTCCTTGGGGGGCTGACTTGTGGAGAGGGGGCGATAGTCAGCTGTTCCCGGGGCAGGGAGAGAGGCTGAGCTGGAACTTCCCTGCCCCTCCCGGCAGGCGTGCCCAGGACAAAGTGCCCAGGCAGCAGGGCCGGTCGCTCTCCCTCCCCCTGAGGACTCTGAGCTCAGTCTCCTCCTTTCCTCTCCTCCTCCCCAGGTCTGGATTCGGCCTCCATCCCGGGCTGCCCTACAGAAGCTCCACACCCATACGCTCTCTCGTGCTCTTCAATCACTCATACGACAAGGGACTGAAATAGAGTGAGGATTTAGCCGGCTTAGCTCAGTTGATAGAGCATCGACCTGCGGACTGAAGAGTCCCAGGTTCAATTCCTGTCAAGGGCCTGTACCTTGGTTGATGTGTGTGCAGGAGGCAACCAATGTGTGTCTCTCACATTGATATTTCTCTCTACCTCTCCCTCTTCCTTTTCCTCTCTCTCAGGAAAAAAAAAAGTCAATGGGAAAATATCCTCCGGTGAGAATTAACAACAACAAAAGCTATGTAGAGAGAGTGAGAATTTTCCTACGCCAGAATACAACTCAGCAACGACAAAGACCCAGCCACCGCCCCACTCAACCACATGAGCCAGTGTCACAGGCAAAACACAGAGTGAACGATGCAAGCGTCTCTGTGGACCCCATTTTCCGTGGAGTCCTCACCCAGGCAGAACTCCCCATGGTGCCAGAAGCCAGAAGAGCAGCCACCTAACTCAGAGGGGGCACCGGGAACATTTCCCAGGCTATGGGGATGTTCTACAGGTGCCTCTGGGCTGGGGAGGGCACGCATGTGAACGCAACTGTGAAAAGTCACCAATCTGCCCACCTACGCTGTGCCCACTTTACTGTGCATATCCCGCCTCTGTGAAACAGGGAAAGGCATAAAACAAACAATAAGCCACGAAACAAGCCCAGCACTGCCCCTGCCACCATCTTGAAGCACTTGTCTTGATTCTCCTGGTGGGATTGCTCCCCTTGGCTTCAGGGTGCAGGAGTCCATTTCAGCGATTACGCTTACCGGCAATCTGTTTCCATTCACGCTTCCTAGGAGTCCTGACCTGCCAGGGCAGCACTCTGGAGAGTGGGGGCTTCACGCTTTCCGAAGGCATCCTTTTGTGCTGGTGGATGTACACGCGGGGCCTGCAGGGGTGAACCCAAGTGTGGGACACACGCACCCCGTCTTCCTAGTAGCCATGCCCTTCTTGGTCTGGGCAGGAGACTATGGTCTAAGGAGAGGCGTCCTGGGTAGTTCTTGTGAATAGGAAGCTGTAATTATAAGAACAAATTCTTTAAAAAAATTTTTTTTTATTGATTTCAGAGAGGAAATGAGAGGGAGAGAGAGACAGAAACATCAATGATGAGAGAGGATCATTAATCAACTGCCTCCTGCACGCCCCACACCGGGGATCCAGCCCACAGCCCAGGTTTGTGCCCTGACTGGGAATCAAACCATGACCTCCTGGTTCATAGGTTGATGCTCAACCATTGAGCCACGCTGGCCGGGCCAAGAACAAATTCTTGGGGGGATGTTGGGGAATCCTCTAGTACCTCATCCATTGGTAATTCACACATTCTATCTCCTCGTGTACCAATTTTTTTCTCCTGGAGCTGCTGAGCAGGTGCAAACCATTCTGATGCACGGGGTTTCTACCAGCTTCCCCCGGCCTTCGGTGAGACCAAGAAGAATGAGACAGGCAGGAAGCTGCTGGAGTGGGGATGGTCAGGGGGAAGGGACAGGAGAGGACCGTGCCACTCGCTCCTGCAGTCATGTCCCCAGTAATCACGGCCCCACGACGAGCAGGGAGAGGGTGAGCTCTGCCACCAGCTTCTGTCTCTCAACAATTGACCCTCCTCGTTTGGGCCGGAGGCACGGCCAAGGCAGCTGAGCGTGGGGGGGTTCTGCACTGTCTCCGAGTTGGCTGGAACTGGGGGGCCGGAGAGTGTAACCGCCTTTTCTTCAAAGCTCGGCTCCAGCTCCTCTGCCTCGGAGGAGTGCTGACACACAGCCCGGATGCGATCAGACACATCGCTCCCGTTCTCTGCCGCTCTTGGTGAAAGCTGCTGGTGTTTGATGAGCGGAAACAAGCCGGCCTGCTGAGACTGCCTGCCGGTGCCAAGTGCTTCTGCCAAGAGTGCCGAGTCCCCGCCATGTTGAAGGGGCACCTTTGTGTGGTCTGGCCCAACGAGGCGGCCTCCCCTACGGATCCGAGGGGCCGTGGCATTTCCTGTCCGCTGCACAGACACTGGGGCTGGAGCGGAGGTGTGTGTGTGTGTGTGTGTGTGTGTGTGTGTGTATGCACATAGACATGCATGTCAGGAGCCACAAGGCCAGTGAAAGGGGAAGGTTTCACCCTGTCCATGAAGCCCTAAAGTTCTGCTGGGAAATACTTTCCTCACCAGTAACACACTTTTGCCTGGGAAACCCCCGGCTTGGGAAAAGAGCCATCCCTTTTCTCTACTTGCTGGGTTTATTTTATTCTATTAAAAAAAAAATCCTTACCCGAGGATATTTTTCCATTGATTTTTAGAGCGAGTGGAAGAGAGAGGGAAAGACAGAGAGAAATATTGATGTGTGAGAGAAGCACGTTGATTGGTTGACTCCTGGGCCCTGACCAGGACCTGAGCCAGGGAGGAACCTGCAACCGAAGGGCATGCCCTTGACAGGAATTGAACCCGGGACCCTTGAGTCCACAGGCTGATGCTCTATCAACGGAGCCAAACCGGCTAGAGTGGTTTATTTTATTTTATTCCTGAAGAGGAACCAACCCATGAGACTCTTACCGCCACTTTTCCCACAGCATCTCTTGTCAACAATTCTGTGCAACTTTCTGTTGGCGATGAGATGGTCACCTGTACATTCTGTGGGTAACTGAGAGTCCTCCCGTACTTTGGGGAAATGAAAACCTGAAGCAGAAGAGCCCATGGAGGGGACCGGACACGCCCACCCCCTCCCACAGTTGGTGGTGTATTAACAACTGGGATAATTTCACCCTTAATGATCCCAGCAACAGTAATTTCTCTGGCACACCCCAGGGTAGAGTCGGCTAGTGAATTGACAAAATGCTGTGCAATTAGGGCCAGCGTCTGTCCTTCCCACATACCGGCCTGCCTGGCTCCAGACTGCACTGAACCCCACTGACTTTTCCTCTTTCCCTCTGACCCACTGATTCTCCCCAACAGCCAGGAAGGCCTGTCTGTCTACTGGGTTGTGGACAGGAGACCTCACCCCTGTGCCTTTCGTTCTGTCAGTATATTTTGATGCTGTGAGAAGGCCAGAGAGGAAAAGAGAAGGCATCACAGGAACTTCCCAGGTTGCCCTGTGGAACTTGATTTACCCGAAGTCCTAACGAAGACAAGAGGACAAAGGACAAGCCACACAGCAGCAGCAGCACTCCCCAACTTCCCCGAAGTTACCATGGATAGAAACTGGAATCCCTATTGGGGTTTCTTTGTAAAACACAACTTTCACTAACTGTCATGAGTTGGCCGCTATTAAGACAATGGACCTGTCCAAGCATCTTGTTTAGGAATCAAGGGGAGAAAGACATTGTGGGGCCCAAGAGCAGATGAATTGCTCTCAAGAATGGAAAACAAATGAGCCGAGGTACAAATGGAGGGAAAAACAAAAGGAAGAGATTCCCTGAACAATGGCGACCATTGAAGGGAAGGGGCTGTGGACAGAGGCCGGGTGTGGGACCAGCCGAGGAGTGGTGGGATGGGGTGGCTTAGCTGTCGGCACACAACAGGGGAGCAGTGTCATCGCCCCCTTGCCTTGTGATCCATGAACACGCTGTGCTCCTTTCATTCTCTTGCCACAACCAGTATCTGCCCGCTGCCAGGTGGAGGAGCCCAGTGGGGCAAGGGATGGGGAGGGGTGATCCACTCCCTACAACCCCACAGGCCTGGCCCTCCCACCCATCAGCAGAGTTTCTGGACGAGTAGCCCAGCTTGTAATGTCTTCCTCTTGTGGTGGCTGGGGCCTTGGGACTCTGGTTTTACAGAACACATTGCAGTTAGCTCAGACTCCTGGGGAGACCAGGCCTGGGAGAGGAGTTCAGTACTGGGAGATATGGTCAAGGCTTGTCACTGCGGCTGGAATCATAGCAGGTCTGAGATGGAAGAAACTGTAGGCAGCTCCTGATTCCAGCATCTTCTCCATGTGCACAAACAAGGCCCCGAGAAGAGGAGAAGTGACCAGCCTGTGGTCATACAGGGAGTGTCAGAGTCCGGATTAGGGGCCAGGTCTTCCTTTCTTGGGCACCATGCAAATCCTCAAGTAACACAGAGCAGCTGTTGAGGAAGTCGTAAGGTGATTGGAGACAAAATAGTTTGCTCTTGCTTGTATGTCTACCAAGAGACAAATGCCTGTTTAAAAAAGAAATAAGTGCCCATTCAGTGAGGGATGTAGACCTAGCCTCAGAGGCTTAGACTGGAGTCTGAGAAAATGAGGGCAAACTCATCAAAGGTCCTATCACCCAGCCAATTCTTACTGCAGGGCTGAAGCGAATACCCAGATACCCACAGTGTAGGACTTGCTTGCTTTCTCTCTTAATGGAGCTTATTTTCTCACTGAGGGCAGAATGAGTTTCCCTCCTCCTCCTCTTCCTCCTTCTCCTCCTTTTCCTCCTTCTTATAGCTTACTTCATCAATTTGAGTGTCTCCTCTTCTTCCTCCACTTCTGTACAGCTGCTCTAGGACATGACAAGCTGGTTGAGACCCATGCTACCGTAGGTGAACTTGGAAGATCTTCTGCTCCACTTTCACCATCTCCTCAGTTCTTCCGGAAGAACCAAGGCATCTATTCTTAAACGACGAATGAAGCTGGTCTGAGGCTAACAGGCTTCACCAAAGCTGCAGTCCCCCGTCTATGGAACTTGAACTTTGATTCTCCATCTGCTGCCTTAGGGGTTCTTTTTACTGATGCACCCTCTCTCATATGCCTTATCCTTCCTCTGTGGAGTCACTGGTCCTAAGCTGCTTCTGAAAAAACACACCCCATATCCCTTGTTTTTAGGCTTAGGATATAGTGGAAGGCTTTTGTTTGTTTTCTTTTGGTTTTGATTTTGGTTTTTGCCTTTGACCCGTTCAGAGAGATGTGCCTGGAATCAGCCACGCTGGTCACCTGTCTGGCTGGGAACAGCTGCTGTTTAATAGCAATTGTCTTGCTGTTGGGGGAATTAGGTTGTGAGGGAAGCTGAGGTTCAGACCTGGATCTACGTTGCCAGTTCAAAGCCCCTCTCGCAGGCAGGGGTGGACGGGCTTTTTCAACATGATGATACGGCTTCTGCTCGCCATGATGCCAGTGTTCCACACGGCGAGTGAGCGTGACTGCCTGGTCCACCACAAGCCGTTCAGGATCCCAGCACAGTCCTCAGATGCCCTCGGCCTCAGCACTAGAGCCTATATTTGTATGCTATGCTCACAGCGGGTTTCTTTATCACTGGCTGTCTTGTTCCAGGGATCAGTTCTTCGACACAGAAAACACCGCCTTCTCTGGGATCACATTAAGAATCTGATTTAAGCCGAAACCGGTTTGGCTCAGTGGTAGAGTGTCGTTCTGCGGACTGAAGGGTCCCGGGTTCGATTCTGGTCAAGGGCATGTACATTGGTTGCGGGCACATCCCCGGTAGGGGGTGTGCAGGAGGCAGCTGGTCGATGTTTCTCTTTCATCGACATTTCTAGCTCTCTATCCCTCTCTCTTCCTCTCTGTAAAATATCAATAAAAAATATATTTAAAAAAAAGAATCTGATTTAAGACATTTCAGATAATATTTGCAAGGCTGTTTCTTCCAAGTGTTGATTTTCTTGGATGGGGGGTGGAGGGTGGGGGGAGGGAGGAAAAGGTATGTAAATACTAGTACATCAATCATTGGAAATTTGTGTCTGAATGAGCATAAATTACAGTGTCATCAGCATTTTAAAGCTTGATAACATGTTTATGCCTTTCATCCAAGCTTTCCTCTTTTCTGCTATCTCACTTTTGTAGCTTACTTCATCAATTTGAGTGTCTGAAATTTAATGCACAAAGCAGATTTTTGTAATTTAAATACTTTTAACATATCTCTATTGAGTGCCTACACTGCATGAAGACAAAACAGGTAAGAGTGGATCACAAAAAATTTTCTAGGTACAAGAACACTGCCATTAAAATAGTAGTAAAACCAAAGCCTGTTCGATGTAACGTGGTGGGTGAGAGTTGGTTGATGGCAATAAAGCACAGTGGATTCTGGGTTTGAATCTAATCCTGCCTCCCACTGTATGGCCTTGGGCATGTTCCTTTTTGCTCTGCTTTTTGGGATTACTTATATGGGAAGTGGGGGTAATAATTGTACTTACCTCATGGGTCGTTGGCAGGTTTAAGTGAGATAATCCATACAAAATGTTTTGAATGGAATAGTGGCCTATCCTCAGCCCACGACACAGATGGTTATCATTTTGGAAGAAAGGTAGTTTTGCAGAGAGAGTGTTTTGCTTCTTTGCGTAGTGCTCTCTTCCTCTGCCTCAGCAGTGCTGACTGATGGGGAGGACGGAGGCTGGGAGAGAAGGCCTGGCCGACTGCAGAGAGCTGTGCATGTGAGTGTGTGTGTCTGTAAAATGTAGACCACAGAGGGATTGTTAGACTGTGTGAGGCAGCTATACAGGGTCAAGAAATGAGAGGACCAATAAGAGCAAATAACCGATGCGTGAGGGGTGAGGAAGTGGGTAATGCCGGCAGGTGAGAGGGCCCTGGTTGAAGAGACACATCCCTCTCAAGGTCTTTGGGGAAGGCGAACTGTGAAATGTGGTCCAACCGTGGCCACCACACTGTAGGACAGAGGTCACCAGGGTGGAGGGGAGCACAGAAGAGGGTGGTCTGGGCACTGCATAGGTCATTGATATGACGGTTGAGGTCACCGGGGAACACAGAGAAAAGAGGAAAACGTGAAGCAGGAAGTGGCCGGGGCCTGGAGAAGGGGGTGAGACCAGATGATAAGGAGTTGCCTGGCGTGACCACATGGCAGGCCTGGGCCTGACTCTCTCCCTTCCCCTTTGTGTCGGAGAGCCGGGGAGGAGACGAGACAGGGAGAGGCAGCAGGTCCAGTATCGAGAGCAGGTTTAGGTGGAAGTAAGGGGAAAAAATCCAGAATAAATGGACCATGCAGTGGGTTAGTACAGGCTGCTGTGAAAAGCTGGGGGGTAAAGAGATTCCTGAGGAAGAGCCAGTGGGAGATCAGGCACAGGTTAGGAATGATTTGGGTGGGGTGGGGTGGGGTTCACGTGGGCGTAGTTGGTACTGATGGAGGAACTGAGACATAGAAAAGGAGAAGGCAGTTCCAACGTTCTGTGACTTGGAGAGTCTGTGGCCATAGCAAACAAGAGTAGTAAAAAATAAAGTAGAAAAGAGGAAATGGAATCTACTGGATTATTTTCCTCCAAAGAGGAGTGGAGCACTTAATTTCTTGGTGGTCTGAGCAGCCACTGGCCTGTCCCCCACAGTGGCCTGACCCTCCCCGCACCTGCCCATCTTGCTTGGCCATCAGAGCTGGCATGGTAGGCTGTTGGATTCTGGAGGGCAGGGACCATGCGGTGGTGTCGCCTGGCCTTCCCCAGACACACAACGTAGGACACTCCTTGGTTTCTCCTGAAGTGAGCTGAATGGCTAATTCATTCCTGGCACCTCTGGGGACCATGAGCTCAGCGTATCATTAAAGGAAGAAGAATAAACAGGAATAGGGAAACTGCTTCGGAGTTAAGTAAGCCTCTGGCACTTGCTGCCTCCCACACATCTGTGGAGAGACAAAGGGGCAGCTCCTGGCTGCTGCTGCCTCCAGCCCCCCCCCCCCCACCCCCCCAGCCAGCGCCGGGCAGGGCTGCCCCGCTCACTGGCCTCCTCCGGGCTTTCTCACGCCTCTGTGGCTGCCACTCTGATCTCAGGTCTGCGCTGCCATTCCAGCGCCTTGCGCCAAAATGAAAATCATTCTTCCTGACCTTGCATTTTTCACACCTTTCATTCCCTTTTTTCTCTGGCTCAACTGGACTCTTGCACTTGTACGAGCCAGCCAAGAAAAACCTTTTCCTCTGTAAGCTTTCTCTCACCTGTCTTGCTCCACCTGTCTGGACCATCCTCTTCCTTCTCTACCTGAAGACCGACCAAAAAATACATCATCAATGGCTAGAGGATCCAGTTCCTTCAAGACCGCATCCTTGACTCTCTTTTCTGCCTTCTTTTCGGAGGCTCTCAGCATTTCTGGGTTTCTCTGTGCGTGTCTGTGGGGAGTCACACTCCTCCTCCCCGCCCCCCCGCCACCCCCTGCCACGTACTTTATTAGTGAGGCATTCTACTTATTATACAAATCAAGCTATTTTAAACGTCCACTTCCCCTGACATTTTATATCTTCCTGAGTTGTTTTATTATTATTTTTCTTAGTGTTTTCTTCTCCCATTGCTTACACTGTGGGGCCCTTTAATAGCATACCCACTTTGCTTTTAACCTGAGCAAAGAGAACATTGGGTTTCTGTCCTCGGCAGTGGGTTAACCCTGACTTTTCATTGATCTCACAATAACCCACATGCCACACAGTTGTGCTGTCTGGGTTCTAATATAGTGTTATGGTCAGGCCTTCTTTACTATATTTTCTCACTTACTTACCTGCATATTATCTGTCTCCTTCGTTGGAATCCAACATCCACAAGGACAAAGGTTTTGCCCATTGGTTCTCGGTGACGCTCCCATTGTCTGAAACAGCCTTAGGCTGTTAGTGAATGTAGGCTGTTAGTGAATGTTCTCAGGGCGGATGGATGGATGGATGCACCCAAGGTGGGACCCTCACATCTGCTTTCATCCACGAGGCCTCCTCTGGGGGTTAGTGGGTCTGTGACATTGGCTCACTAACTGGCTGGCCCATTGGGGTTTGGTGTAGAAAGCGGCCTGAGCCACGGCTGCCTTTCCCCTGACGAAGGAGGAAAACCAGGCTCAGCATTGATGACATCAGAACAACAGCTATTCTGAGAAACAGCCCAGGCGCTGCCAGGGTGGGGAGTGTCCTGGGCAGGTTCCTGATCTCAGGAGAGCCATCATGCCTGCTTGGGAGGGGCCATTGATTCATGAATTAAAGCTGGTCAGCTTTAATTTTTAAAAAAATATATATTTTATTGATTTTTTACAGAGAGGAAGAGAGAGGGGTAGAGAGTTAGAAACATCGAAGAGAGAGAATCATCGATCAGCTGCCTCTTGAACACCCCCTACTGGAGATGTACCCACAACCAAGGTACATGCCCTTGACCGGAATTGAACCCAGGACCTTTCGGTCTGCAGGTTGATGCTCTATCCACTGAGCCAAACTGGTCTCGGCATGTGTCAGCTTTAACAACTTCTGGGATCCAGATCTTGAATGTACTTACGTTTCAGGGGCAAATGAGATGGAGACGGCTTGGTTCAGCTCTTTTCAGCCTCCGACAGAAAGGCAATGATGGGGCTGTGGTTCTTCAGGAAGCCCACCTGGCCCAGGCCCGGCCTTGGCAGAACCAGGTGGGCAGCCCCAGTGGGGCCTAGGCCCAGGAGGAGCCAGCTGGAAAGCACTGGAGGCTCAGGCCGGGGCTGGGCCTGAACAGTCCAGGCTGAATCCAGCAATCAGGGCGGAGCAAGCAATGGACAGAGAACCGGACGAGGGCCTGGCACAGCACCGTTGTGTGAGTTAGGAAAGGGCGCTCCTCTGGGTAGACAACAAGAAAGGATGTCTCCTCCCAACCATGGGAGGTGGCCTGCAAAGGACAGAGGACGCTCAGTCACGCCCTGGGACAAGTCAAGAACCTGGTGTGAGGTCACTGGACCAGAGGAGTCTGATGTTGGAGGGTGAGAATTCTGGTCCCTTAAGGAATGGAGAGGGCAAGGAGCCCAGTCATGGCCAAGCAAGCCACTGGGTAACAAGGGAGCGGAAACCCAATGAGTGACATGAGACCAAAAGGTAACCCTTACCGAGGACAGAAACCAGAATCAAGATCCAAGCGTGTCAGCGGTAAGAATAATTCGGGGAAATGAAGTCCCTCTTGCAAATCCCTCCCCGCACACAGAGGGTGCCCAGCACCAGGTGGGCGTTGAGTGGGGGACAGCCATGCAGACTCTGGGTGTGCCCTCCAGGCTTGGCTCCTAGACTGGCTCTCCCTGTCATCTGGGCACTTGCTGGCAGTGCGCATCCTCAGGCCTGCCCCGATCTGCTGAGCTGGGAGCTCCGGGGTTGGGGCCCAGAATCTGCATTTCATCAGCCTTCCAGATGATTCTGACACGCTCCGTAGTTTGAGGACACTCCAGTCACTGAAAAGCCCAGGCTCTTGCTTTCGAGGCTGCTTTGGGGACAGGGGGCAGAAGAATGCCCGTGCCTGTGAGACCCCAGGGGCCGTGGTGTATGGGGAATGTTCACCTGGCAAAACCCGAGGTTCCGGATGGAGGCCACGATTCTGGAATGAGCTTGCGGCTAGATTTCTTCTTCCTCACATGGCAGAGGGGGGTGGGGAGGGGCATTTCCTTAGCTCTGATTTGAACCCCGAGGTATCATTTCTTATAGTCAGAGGGAGAGCTTACTATTAGAGGATACCAAATAATTACTGTTTATTTTGTTGGGCATGATGATAGTGTTGGAGTTCTATAAGAGATATCTCTCTCTCTCTTTTTTTTTTTTTGAGATTCATATTGAAGTCTGTAGGACTTAAATGACATGTTATCTTTGGTTTACTTTAAATAAAATAGTCCATCAAAGGCGAAAAAGGAAAAAAGGGTAGTGCAAATGTGGCAAATCCTAATTGCTGACTATTATTCTCTCCACATTTTTGTATGCTTGATATTTTTCTTTTTTTTTAAAAAAAAGTTAGCATGAGGATGTAATGTAACATATGACGACCATAGGTCATAATACTGTATTTGCTTTTACTGTATTTAATTGAAATTTGCTGAGAGTAGAACTTAAATGTTCTCACCAAAATAAGAAAGGAAGAAAGAAAGGAAGGAAGGAAGGAAGGAAGGAAGGAAAGAAGGAAGGAAGGAAGGAAGGGATGGATATGTTAACTTACAAGTGGGAAGAATCCTTTCACAATGTATATATACATCACCACGATGTACACTTTAAATATTTCACAATTTTATTTGTCAGTTATGCCCAAAGCTGAAATTAAAATGTTAGCTTGACCACAGGCGAGAAGCACACAAATGTTAAATGTCAGCTAAAACCAACCTCATTTCATCCCACTGGCTGCTGCCTCGGGGTGAGCCGAAGAGGGGGTCATCGCCTGGGACTCGGCGCAGCAGACACAGCCCGGCCCCCGCCGCCCACGCACAGGCACCTGCTCCTGCTCCAAATCCCCACCTGAAGCTCTCACCGCGGCCGGAGCGGCCCAAACCCGCACGCACCTGTGGGAACCAGACCCGGCCCGGCGTGAGCTCCATCTCAGGGGAAAGGGAAGTTCTGCATCATTAAATACCACAGCCCCCAGGGGCGGGATCAAATGTTGCAGAAAGAATGAAGGGGGTCAGCTCTCTGCTCCCACCCAGCTCCACACCCAGCTCCGCACCCAGCTGCTGGGAGCGGGGGCTGCCTGCGTCCCAGGGGACGCTGGCCTGGCTGAGCCTGGCCCCGGGACATCTCTGAGGACGGCTTGGTCTCCCCCTGTGAGCCCACATAGTACTTTTAAAATGTAGGGCTTTATTGCTGTTTAACCATTCAAAAGGGCCTGGGTCATTTTCCACATTCTCTTATTTCTCCTTAGGGATTTTAAAAGATACAAATGTTTTTTTACTGATTTCAGAGAGGGAGGGAGAGGGAGAGAGAGAGAGAAAAACATCAATGATGAGAAACGATCACTGATCGGCTGCCTCCTGTACACCCCCTACTGGGGATCGAGTGGGCATGTGCCCTGACTGGGAATCAAACTGTGACCTCCTGGTTCATAGGTCGATGCTCAACCACTGAGCCATGCTGGCTGGGCTCTCTTTAGAGATTTTTTTTGTGTGTGTATGTATGTGGAGAATTTAGAGGTCTGGCAGGAGCTCCAGAAGTTGAGCAAGTTGGCTCAATGTTGGCTCTCCTCATAAGCATGTCTAATGTCAGTTGTAAGAGGCCGTTTTGTTAGTGTGGGTTGGGAGAGGTCATTTTCCCTTGTTCACTGCCTATGCTACAAGGCTGATTGTTGTTGTTATTATTTTTAATAATAGGCATCACTTCTTTTTCTTTTTTTGGGAGAGGGACAGCGGGTGAGGTTTCCCCCAATTCTCTAAGTCTCACGTGGGCACAGGGATGACTCACGATGCACTATCTTTACACATCGCTTCTGGAAACCACCAGGCTTAATGTCTATTTTCAGCCTCCTCTCCTGGGCTGCCTGCCTCCTGGTTTCCTCACGGAGGACAGCAACCTCCATGCTGGCTTGAAGGGGAAAGCTTCTTATTTGCCCAGCTTCAATGATAAAGCATCTTCTTTCATTACAGAGGTCAGGGAACTGACCACAATTAATTTCATTGGCTGCCTTTTGGCATTCCCTGAGCATCTCGGTGCCCCCATCGCTCATTGCCCACAATGCTTTGGTAAAATAGGCCACAGGTTCACCTTTCTGTGCCAGAAGAGGAAACAGACCAAGGACACAAGGAGTTGTTAGGCAGGGATGCCCAGGTTCGGGTCCTTTCCGGTATAATTTTATACCTTTGTTATTAAGTACCCACACCCGTCAGGCTCTGTACTAGCCCTCAAGGGACACCTATGAGAAGAGGTGTTTTCGTTTTAAATTTTATTGATTTTTAGAGAGAGAGGAAAGGAGGGAGGGAGAGAGAGAGAAACATCAATTTGTTGTTCCGCTTAATTCATGCATTCATTGTTTTGATTCTTGTATGTGCCCTGACCAAGACTGAACCTGAAATCTTGATGCTTCAGGATGATGCTCTAACCAACTGAGCTACTCAGTCAGGGCTGGATTCTACCCTTCAGTTGCTCCCAGTGTAGTGGGAAGAGAGACACCAGCAGCCGCACCACAGTGGGCCCTGCTGTGATGAAGCTGTGTGTGGAGTGGGTGGGAGGTAGGACCCACCACACTTTGTCTAGGTGTCAAAGAGAAGGTGCCGATACCACATGGGCTCAGAGCTCTGCTTTTACTAGTTTCGTAATCTGTTTCTCCAGCTGTAAATTGTGGGTAAAACAATGGCTACAGAATAGGCTTGATATGAGAATAAAATGACATCGTGCAAGTAACGAGACTTTGCATAATTATGAATACTTACTGGATTCACTACTTTATATTTTGATATGTGTGTGTTACTCAAGACCTTACTAGTTTGTAAGTTCCTTGAGGATCACCATTTTGGTCGGACCACGTCATTCTCCTAAAAAAAACCTAAAAATTCCATTATCTTCCAAATTCAGTACAAATGTCTCTCCTGGGTATCTTAAGTGCAGTGAAAGAACGCACATTTAGTGAGTCCTTACTGAATGTCAGGCGATTTTCTAAGCACTTTTCATGTGCTTATTTTACCCTTTTCTGTGTTAAAAATCTTAAATTCTGGACAGGCACCAGGCTTTCCCAGAAGAGGGTTAGGGAAAAAGGAGTAAACAGGGAAGTTTGACAGTCACCTTGAGGGTCCCCCACTGTTAAAGGAACAGGCTCAATTATTCTCCAGGATCCATTTGAATGGCAGCTAATACTGAAAAGAACTCAGCTCCGCTGGCCCCCTTGCCTCCAGGGGGTTCAGATAAGAATTATAATTGTTATGGAGCCTGCCCAGTCCCCGAGATCCAAACAGAGATAATTCTTTGCTCTCTAGCATGCGGCTGGAGTCCTTGGGAGACGAATTGGGAAAAGAGGAGGGAGACAGCAGGGGAGAACTGAGGCTTGTTTAATCTCTTTATTTTCAGGAAAACAATCATTTTAATGATTCCATCCTTTAATTTATAAAACAAACACAGCTGTGGCTTGACGCCCTTTATCTGATTTCAAAGGTGCTAACCTTTCATCACTGGGCTCCGGAGGGGCAGACTAATGGAGGTCACATGTGGGTGCAGGGTTTCTGCCCGGAAGGAGTTGGGGCCAGGGGCTGGGCAGCCCATCCATGCCAGTGCTGAGGCCCCTCTGTTTGATGGGGCTGGCACACCCATTGGCAAGTGGTTTCAGATCTAAACATACAGGCTGGGCAATGAGGACTCCTCAGGCTTGCAAACCCAGGAGTGCGGGTTTCATCCACTCCCCAAGACGCAGGGTGATGCCTGGCACTTAGAAAGATTCTCTCAGTGAATCAAAAGGCATTTATGTTAAGTGATAGATTAAATAGGGAAGGCAGACCAGAGATGGGGATGGCAGGACACACACAGGCTTTACTGGAGGGAAGGGTACACCTGTCGGCTGCTTCCATAGAGCGGGGACTGGAAGAGTGTGTGCGCCGAGGGTACAAGCACCTTTAAGGATAGGGGGCGGGGCTTAGGGCACTCAGCACACTCTGATTGGTGATTAGGGACCTAGGGCCTTAGGAATCGGGGGCTTAGGGTATTTGGCAGGTGCTGATTGGTGGTTCAGAGCTCAGGAATGTCTGGCCGCAGGTGGGGTTTATGTCTGTCCATCAACTGGAAGAAGGGAGGATCTATCATTAAGTTCCATGTGGAGTGGTGGCTAGGAAAAGGGAAGACTGGTGGTGGGATGGAAACCCACCCTGTATTTTAGTTTATAGTAAAGGCCAATGCTAATTTTATTAGATTGGACCAATGTTATGTAAGATATTGCCATTAGAAGAAACTGGGTATACATTCAGGTAAAGGGTACCCAGAAACTCTGCACTATCCTTGCAATGCTTCTGTAATATTCCAAAATAAAAAGTTTGTCACTAAAAACACTCTGAGGTCAGAAAAAAAGATAGTTATGGAGGCACGTGAAGAAACAGAGCATGACATGAAAGCTAACATCATTTCCAGGAAGATTTGGTTTTAAAAAAATGTATGTTTCATGAAAGAGTTGCGAGAATTCAATAAGAAAATAAATGGCCAGTGCTTCTCAGACTTTGCTACGGAGGAACCCAAATGACTGAGGGGCAGAGGGTGGCGCTGTTTCAAGGATGAAATCTCTTTACGGTTTTACCTTTCAAACCATATTTTCATTCTTTTGTT
Source organism: Vespertilio murinus (assembly GCA_963924515.1). NCBI lineage: Eukaryota > Metazoa > Chordata > Mammalia > Chiroptera > Vespertilionidae > Vespertilio > Vespertilio murinus. Next base: position 73,492,900 of record OZ004711.1, on the reverse strand, counting down.
TAGGGTGTTTGTTTTATATAAAATAATAATTCTGCTCCCATAATTTCAATATTGCAAATATTGATACTATGAAAATACTGGGAATATTTTCCCATGTTTATTTTGTGGTTTTTGGAACCCGGTGGTTATACATGTGTATATCACACATGTTGGGTATGTGGCCTTTGTGACAATACTGAGCTTTTCCTCAGCTCCGTGTTCCTGGGAAACCGCTCAGAACCCTCTGAGTTCTGGAAACGGGTGACTGTGAAGGACCACCCCGCCTGCCGGGGGATAGACCCTGATAGTCCTTTCATGTGACTCCCGTAAGATTGATTCCCTGGTCTACCTGCCTCTCTACCTCAGGTCCCTTCCTCTGCTTTGATGCATTTTTCATTAATGAGTGTTCCCTTTATAGCAATAACCTGAATAAAATTACCTCCTTAACTGTTCGCTGCATTGTGTCCCGACACCGGCTTGAAAAATCAGAGATGTACGCGACAGCCTATCTCAGCGGCTGGTATGAAGAGGTTTGCGAATATTAATTAAAAGCATGAGCAGTGACGGCCATTAGAATCCAACTTCGGAGCTAGAAGCACTCTTCAGGAATTGTCCAGAGCCACCCCTCACTTTACAGTTGAGAAACCGAGGCCACAGCAGGTTAATAGCAGGAAGGGATCCCCCCTCCACCTCAGTCTTCCCCTTCGGGTGAAGCTTTCCTTCCTCTCTGCCCCAGGGCATCATGCCCCTGGACTGGCAGTGACCTGAGGCTGAGGATTACTGAGGCCGAGTTGTCATCTCTCCAGTACCCAGCAAAGTGCATGGAATGCAGCAGGTGCCTAATAAGTGTGTTTTGAATGAATGCATGATCAGAATTCTCACCTCCTTCTAGAATGTTCAACAGTGATTCTCTGAAATTCTTCAAAAGGGACTATTAGTGGTCTCTAAATTGGCACACTTTATGCCATTTCTGGCCAATGGATAAAAAAAAAAATAGGTTGACATAATCCTAGCAAACAAATATTCTCTGGAATTCTCAGGAGCTGGAAACCAATATTATGCACTCGTTGGGACTCAAGGGTCTGTGTCCTCTGGCTTATGTGGGACAGGGCCATCTGAACGTCGGTCGCTGGCCACTGTAGGAGTATAGTGGAAGCAAGACTTCCGGTGTAGAACCATCTCTGTCACCTCATTAGCAGTATAACCTTGGGCAAGTTATTTACCCTCCCTGAGCCTCATTTTTCTCCTCTATAAAATGCAAATATTGATAATATGCCACATGCGCGCTAAGTGCTTGGAACAACAAATACCCGACTCTTGGAAGGTCTGTACAAGTGCTGTCTATTATCATTATTTTCTAGGAGACAGGGCAAAATGATCCCACCTACATATCTATTTTTAAACTTCTCTGGTTTTGCCTGGCCAATGTGGCTCAGTGGTTGAGCATTGACCTCAGAACCAGGAGGTCAGGGTTCGATTCCCAATCAGGGCACATGCCCAGGTTGTAAGCTCGATCCCCAGTAGGAGGCATGCAGGAGGCAGCCAATCAATGGTTCCCACTCATCAATGATGTTTCTATTTTTCTCTCCCTCTCCCCTTTTCTCTGAAATCAATAAAAATATATTTAAAAAAAACAAACCCAAACAAGCACTTCTCTGGTTGTTCTTAGAAACATGCAGCAAGCCAGTGTAGACTTGGTTTTAAAGCCAAACCACCAGAGAAAGTGTGTTTTCTGTGTCCCAGAGAAAATGCCTGGAAGGTTCTTACAGACCTGCCTGCTCGAGGCTCTTGGCCCCACTCTTTAGGCTCCCGAGCCCATAACGCTAGGATTCTACACTGTGACAAGGAAGGCTCACCTGTGGGAAACTGCCCTCTGACCCTTACTCCGTCCTCTGCCCTGGCTGGGGGGCACCGACCTCCCCAGAGAAGGTCAGGCTCTCCCCGCTTCTCTCTCACAGAAATCAGCTTGGAAGTTGGTGCCCCTCGGCCGCATTCCCTTTGGCTTTTGTCAGCATCAGACTCAAATTTCCCAGAAGAAATTAAATAAACACAAGGACTCAGGATGTAATCCAAGGAGAGAAGTTTCTATTTTAACTGTGAGCTCACTGCCCCAAGCCAAACTGCCTGTGGCAAGGCCATTTATAGTTGGGACCAGGAGAGGTAGCTAATAGGCATGAGAGAAATATTTTGGGCTTGCTTTATATGTGGAAGGGTTAGAAGAAGTGGCCAGAATGAGACAACTGTCCTGGGAGGAACTGTGTATTTTTGAGGTATACCCCGTTTGCTTCCCCAAATGATTTTAATATGTTTAATAGTAAAGACACATGTACAGTAAAACCATATGTAGATAAGATAGTTATACATAGAGACCCACACATGGGTGTGTGTGTATATACCGTATTTGCCGGCGTATAAGACGACTGGGCGTATAAGACGACCCCCTAACATTTCCACTCAAAATACAGTTTGTTATATACTCGCCGTATAAGACTACCCCCACTTGGAGGCATATTTTTCAGGGCCAAAAAATCGTCTTATACGCCAGCAAATACGGTATATGAAAAAATTTCATATATATATATATGGTATATATATATATATATATATATATATATATATATATACACACACACACACACACACACACACCATATATATATGGTATATATATATACCATATATATATATATGAAAAATTAAATGTATAAGTGTATATGGTAAATGAAGATACAAATATAAGAAAAGGCTATGCCAATATATTTATTGTAATTGAGTCCTAAATTTGGCTCTGGGATTTATGGCAGCCAACCCCCCAAATAGGAAATACAGTGGGACATATAGTTTGCATCTGCTGAAAGGAAGAACACCAGTGTGAGATATTGGGATTGCTGAGATCCACAAAGACAAGTATTAAGGAGGACACATTTCCAAAGAATTCCACTAACTGTTCAGGTCAGAAACGCCCCAAAGTACCAGGTGTAATCTGTCTCGGAGTTTAAAAGAGCCAATGCAGAAAGTAAACAGCCTCAGAAGGGGAAACAATGGCACGCATCCCTCACGGGCCAGAGCAGGGGTGGGCAAACTTTTTGACTCGAGGGCCACAATGGGTTCTTAAACTGGACCGGAGGGCCAGAACAAAAGCAACCTGACCATGCTGGCACTCTCATCTTGGGCTGCTGATGAAGGAGCGGAGAGCAAGAGAACCCTCCGCTCTTTCGGCTCCGAGGGCCGGATAGAACAGCCGAATGGGCCGGATCTGGCCTGTGGGCCATAGTTTGCCCACGGCTGGGCCAGAGTCTGTAGGGAAACACCATCATCCAAGAAAGGCTGCAGCAGGATGCTCCCTGCTGAAGTCCACGAGGTGGCTGTGGGTTTCATGCGGGATCCATTGCCATTGACGTGGATGCATTAACACAGGCTCAGGAAAGCATCCCCTGACCAAAAAGAACACAGCACCGTTTACGCTGCTGAGCAACCCTCAGAAGACTGACACGTGGTGTGAGTTTTGCTTTTGTAAAACAGAGAAGGGAAATGAAAAGGAATTCTTCTAATACGCAGGCAGGAGCTTGGCAGCCGGGGAGGTCAGCCTAATTTTCCTCTATGCAGTTCTGCTTTTTGTTAGGATTTATATCCTTCTCTAGGGCCACTGGCAACTGATACATGGCTTAAGTGGCTGCTAATGGAGGAGACCATCCTCTCAACCCAGGAGCTACAGCTGCTGAGAATACAGGCAGGCAGGCCTGCGAAGAGAGGATAATGCTCTAAGAGGTGTGTATCAATGTCCTCTCACAGGCTGGGACCCCTTGCTCCTTACCACCCGCCAGCTCGCTGCTCTGTAATGCTGCTGCAGAGGTGGGAGAGGCTCCCGTCAGCGTCTGCCCCCTGGTGGTCAGTGTGCATCATAGCAACTGGTTGTTCTGGTCGTTCTGCCATAATGGTGGCTTAGGCGTTTATTATATAGATTCTATGTCTAATTTATGTTCTTGCAACTTTTCTTTACATGTGAAATTATTATCAAACAAAAAATTTTAAAAATGTTGCATTCTTAGATTAACAACTCTTTGGGCCTTATTCTTGCATAAATTAAGACTGCCTTTACTCCTTTTGTCCTTCAACAGATGTCCTTGGGGAGGAGTCAGAAGTCCTCCATCTCACTTCCCTGCCTTTAGCTCATGCCTCAACCCAGCAGGACTGTCCTCTGCCTGCAGCTCCCTGGTAACTATTGTCTCTAAGGCCAACTCCATCCCCACCATCTCTGGGCTCTGCTTGGCAATTATCCTTTGTGATGTCCAGCACTGACATTGTTGACCATCTCCCTCTGCTTGGAATTCTTTCCAGAACTTCTGCCCCACCGTGTTTTGGGGTCATCTCAATTGTTCCAGTAAAGTGAGGCTATCCCGAGATTTGGTCTTGGGTTCTCTTCTCTTTTCACTTTCTCTCTTTTTTTTTCAGCAACTGCATCAGAGGTATGGAATTAGTGGCGGGAATAACTTCCAAACTGTATCTTTAATTCATCATTACATTAAATCCTAGATTCCATATCCAACCGCTTTCATCTCAGCCTCAGTGTGTCTCTACCCATGCTCTGCCTCTTTCGTTCAGTCCCGTTCAAAGGTCATTTTGCAGATCATTCAGACTCATGGCCCTGATATCTCCTCTTATCCCAGTTCCTTCTTGTTGGTCATTCCCCTCTGCAATCAATCTCCAATCCTATCCCTTTTTACCAAGGCCACACCTCTGGCCAAGTCAGGTCTATATCCTTCTTGCTTTCACTGCTAGAACAACCTTTCTTTAGCTTCTCTACTCACCTCCAATCCCTACATTTTTGTCCTGACAAGAACTTATATTTCTGAAACTCTGATCTGATCACATCACTTCTATAATGACATCTTTTCATGGCTCCACAGTACCAACAGAATACTATCCAAACACCCTAGCATTCAAAGCCCCCACCTCTCTCTATATAAAAGGCTAAGCAGCCGGCAGGAGCTGCCGAGCAACAGCAACTTTGCAGAGTGCCCTCTCGCACTTCCTCTGAGGAAGTCGTACTGCCGATTTCAGCCCAATTCCCACAGGCCAAGGGACCCCACCTGCTGGAGGGACCCTGCTCACTCTGCAGATGCCCTTCCAGCCCCAGCGCCACCCCAGGTGCAGCTGGCTGGGGAGGGACTACAGAGGTCGGCTCCAGGGCATGTCTGGCCCTTCTTGCCCAGTCCTGCCCCACTGGCCACCTTCTAATTAATTTCCTTTCAATGTGTATGAATCCGTGCACCAGGCCTCTAGTTATTTACCTTATAATTCTTATCTTTAAAACACCATACACTCCCCATTGCTAGGCTGTTCACCATGCTTTGAATCTTCCTGAATGTTTCTGACCCTGGATCGCTGCCCCTCCCTCTGCTTATAATGCCTGACCTTGCCTGTCATGCAAGGCCAAACCCAATGCTGCCTGTATGAAGGAGTCCTCTGAGGTTCTCCCAAGCTGAGGTCCTCTCCCTCGGGGTCCCCTTGTCCATGGTTGTACTCTGATGCTTCAGATTCTCCAGGTTTCCCTGTCACCTAACACCACCTCCCACTGACTGTCTGCTTCCAAGGCAGGCCCCACACCTCTCACCTTTGGCACCTTACTCACCATGGAGGCATTCAATCAATGTGCTGGTGCTATGTCAGGAGACTCTTTCTCCAGCCTGTGACATTTCCCCCTTTGTTTGGGGATCCTATTTGCTTTTCTGGGGGTCTGAGATCTGGGAGAAGACATCATAGGCACTGGTTGGCAGGGCCCGAGGCCACACATTGCCTGTCCTGTGGGACTGGGACAGGAGCAAGTTGGGAGGGCACATCGATTGGGGAATCAGAACAGGGCTAGGAAAAAACGGGGAGAAAGGAACAGCCCTTTGGGGCATGCCCCTAGGTAGGAGGCTGAGTTGGTTTGAGTCTTCTGGGAAGCAGATGCTAAGACAGAATTGTATTCCTTCCCTGACTGTAACTGTATCTTAAGACAGGGACTTTAAGGAGGTAATTAATGTTAATTGGGATCCCTCAGGACTAGTGTCCTTATAGGAAGAGAGAGTCTCCAGGTGCAAAGAGGAAAGGCCACGTGAGTACAAAGCAAAGAGGTGGCCATCTACAAGTCAGGAAGAGGGCTCTTACTAGAAACCAACCCCGATGGCCCCTTGATCTTGGACTTCTAGTTTGCAGACTTGTAAGTAATTATATAATCACCCAGTCAGTGGTGTTGTGCTATGAGAGCCTGGACAGACTGATACAGGGGTCAGGCCTGTGCAAGACCCAAGGGAGAGGCAGCAGAATTGGGTAGGGGAAAGCCTGTGAACACAGTGCTGACCTGACAGTCTCAGGCAACCCAACGAGAGCTCTGGAGCCAGACCGCCCAGTAGAGGCAGAGACAGCCAGGCCCTCTCCGCTGCCTGGGGGCTGCCCTCAGAGCTGAGGTGGGGCCTGACGGCTCTTACGGGAAATCGGGGTGGGAGGGGGGGAAGGGGGGGAACTGTCATCCCACTGTACTTCTTGGGGCTGAATGTTAAATTGTTCCCTGAGAGCCACACGGTGGACCTCCATGGCTGCCACTGGGGAAGCAGCTAGGCTAGTGTAGAGACATTGTCTCCCTCTGATCTGAGCCACAGCCCTACTGTTTTCCAGGTGCACACACTTACTCCAGTACTCCACTTAGAAAGTTGGCGGGACCCAGGGGGCTCCCAAATCACGAAGCTAGTGGCACGAGTGGAGAGGAAAGAAGGGTTTTCAAGTTGTGCGTGAGCTCTCCTACCTGCAGCCTCCTGCCTCCTGCATTGTCCCCACACCTGTTAGGAGTGTGGCTCTGGGTCTAGGTCTCCAGCCTATTAGGAAACGTTTCACTCAACTGACAAGGCCTGGTCCTTTGTCACCTGCCTGCCGCTCTTGGGCTGCGGCAGAGAGACCGGCCGCCCCTCCCCAACGGTCCTGTGCTGGAAATCACCGAATCCTTGATGCTGCTGTCCCGTTAGGAGAGAAAGAAACGGGATTTCCTGAGCAGATGCGTCCCCTACAACCGGACCGTCCTCTGGCTACCCACCCTCCCCATTCACCACCCCATTCTTTCTTCCAAACCCAGGCTGGTGAGAAACTGCTGAGAAACAACATCCACAATTAAGTTTGAGGTCACGTTTAGTTCAGCACCATTGGCTGCTTAATTGGCCGATTCTATTGCTGCTCCCCTCATCTGCCAACGCAGCCTCTAACAAGCTGCTGGCAGGGCAATTAATCCTTGGGTGCCCGGGCCCTGGCGATGCGAGGTTCTGTTCCCTGCCCGGGCTTCTGTCTATCTGTGAGCCTGCTGGGGGGGTTGGGGGGGGCAGGTTCTCACCCAGAGGTCCTACATGGGGCTCAGAGACCAGCCATCCCTGGGAGGAGGCGCCAGAGTCCAGGAAGGAGGCGCTAATCTCCTGTAGGGCCCCACAAGGGCGGGCCTGCCTTCTCTCTTGAGCCTGCTGTGGCCCATCCCTCCCGCCTGGGCAGAGGGAATGAGGAGGCAGTGAGTGCAGTGGTCAAAGAACGAGCCCATCCCGGCAGGCCCTGGTAGTTTTGCAGCCTGACTCTCTCTCTTATTAGCCGTGTGACCTTGGGAAAGTGACCGTCACTAATCTTGTCTGGGCCTCAGACTCTTCCCGTGGAACAACGGGACAACAGGACAACAGCAACAACCAGCATACTGCCACCTAGAATAAGGACTACATGATGTTGTAGATGCCACTTGCTTAGCATAGTGCCTGCTGACGACCATTAGGGCGGTAAGGATGTTGGAGAAGCAGGTGAAATCATACCCCCAAAGGCAGATATCGTCAGCTCTCAGCTGGCAGAGGAAACTAGAAGTGATGGGCACTGGGAGATGGCATGTCTCTCGGGGGGGATGGAGGGCAGCTGTCAAGCCAACCAAGTTTGAGTAGTCTTACTTGGCTTTTGAGGGCCAGTTAGCCTCATACGGGGAGGAAGGCTTCCATGAGTGCTCCAGTGTGGGCCATGCCCTCCTCCCAAGCTTATTCGTTTACCGCTGTGACCACTACAAAGAGGGCATGTACCCGGGCATCACGATTGTCATTGTCATTACCCAAATTTGGGGCACAGTTTGCACACATCTGTGTACATTAGTGCATTTGATTCTCAGTACCCCTGTGAAGGTGGTTGAGGTTCACATTTACGGATGAGAAAGCTGATGCTCAGAGAGGTTGCTGCTTGCATCAGTTGGCCACAGCGTTGGTGCAGAGGTGGATCAGGAGCTCAGTGTTTTTTGTTTCGGAGTCCAGCAAGGCTTTATGTTTTATGTCACCACCAACACGGCTGAGGGTGTGGGCTGCTATGACCCTTCTGCACACTGCTGGGGAGAGCTGTCAGTGTGTGACTTAACTCTCTGCCCATGAAGGTCAGGTCACAAGCCGGGCCTCATTGCCAGTGAAAGGAAGGGCTATAGACCAAATGTGTGTCTCAACAAAATGTACATGTGGAAACCTGATCCCCAGGAGGTGGGGAGGGGATTAGGTCATGAGGGTGGTCATTGGGCTACGGGGGTGGAGCCCTTGTGATGGAGTTAGTGTCCTTATAAAAGAGACTGCCCCTTCCACCATGAGGACACAGTGAACAGACAGACAGACAGCCATCTATGAGCCAGGAAGTGGGCCTCACCAGACACCAAATCTGCTTGTGCCTTGACCTTGGACTTTCCAGTCTCTAGAACTATGAGAAATAAAGGAGCTGGATCTTTCTAATTACTGCTCTTATCTTATAGCCAAATTGGAAGTCTCTGTTCCACTAAGCATGCCAGGAGAAAGATAAATCCCATTGGAAATGGCTTGTTTTTAGATGTTGGGGGCGGGAGGGAGATATGTTTCTTGAAAAATAAAATATCCCTTTTCCATTTTGTTTGAATTCTGCTAAGGAGACCAAAACCAGAGGTGCTCACCACCAGATGCTGTCCGGAGTTAGGAGGAGCCAGTGAGACGTAAATGGTGGGTGGAAATAGTGGGCAGTTGCTTGTGAAGGTGACGGGAACACCCTGGCTCGCTAGGAGGCACCCCCACATGCTCCTGACCCCCTTCACTCCATTTACTTGACTTAGCAAGGGCTCTGGTCCTTGCTACCCTGTTTCCCCAAAAATAAGACAGTGTCTTATATTAATGTTTGCTCCCAAAGATGCGCTAGGTCTTATTTTCAGGGGATGTATTATGTTTCCATGAAGAAGGTCTTATTTTCGGAGGATGTCTTATTTTTGGGGAAACACGGGTAGTATTTGACTCCGAATCATTAGGAACCTGAGATATGGGGGTCTGAGTTCTGGGCAGTCGGGGTGAGCTATTATTCTTTCAACAGGTCTAAAAAATAATTGTCTTGATTTAAAAAATTATTAAAACATTATTGAGATCTGGGAAATGAGAGAGCAGGAATGAAGCCACTTTAAATTCCTGGGTGTCTAAAGAATATGCCTTGTTTTCAATATCTCTGAAGAGGATGGGGGTAGAGGTACAACGGGTATGGGGAAGGAGTGAACAAAATTATCATGCATCATGGAAATTCAAGATAATCTCATGCCCTCATTTCTTTTCAACTTCCTCCTCAAAAAATTTTGCCAGGGATGGCTAGGAGCTAAACTGGCTGATTTGAAGTTCTATTTCCTTTTTTCTTTTTCTTTTTTACCCTATCTTTTCAGGCAGGCTTGTTAATGAGCGGGGGGATGGCTATGTGACAGGAAGGATGTGGGAAGAAAAAGGAGGAGTCCCGATAATCCACAAACTAGATAATTGGCCTGTGATTAATCAAGGGCAATGTTTCAGCCTTGCTTCTTTGAGGGGAAGAACAGACAAGAACAGAGGGAAGAGCTGGCATCTGAAAGCCTGGGAGCCTTAATGAAGAAGAAATCTGCTCACCGAAGTGTTAAGGAGTATGTGATATTCTAAGTGCCCAATTAAGAAAGCCCTTGCAAGAATATTCACTCTGAGGAAGTATTAAGAAGGGTAGAAATGTGTTCATTGAAGACCAGAATAACAACAACAATAACAACCACCTGTTAGTTTTGTAGACATTTCATAGACATATTTTAGTTGGCTCCCCAAGTACCTCTCCATTTCCCCCTGCCCCTTCTTAATATCATTCCTAATTTCCTGTGGGAAATCACTCTTCCCCCTGCTGATCTGCTGTGTGCTTCTAAGTGATTCCACCCCCGGCGCTAGGCAGGGAGCATGCGGTCAGCTCTGAACCATCACACTTCTCCCTGCCAGTTGGGAATATCATCCTATTCTTCCCGTTGAGGCCAACATGACTCAGTCTGGGGTATTGGCAGCCATCCTGGGGGCCATGAGAAGAGAACCTCATGTGGATAGAGCCTGATGAGGTAATGAAACTGAGAATGGAGAGAGAAACAAAGGACCGATTGCATTGTTTGAGGCTCTAGAACAAGCCCCCCTAGAAGGCAGCCCTACTTCTAGACTTCTCAGGTAAATGGAGCCAATGAAATACCTTGATTATTTGAGCCAGTTGGGATTGGGTTTTCTATTTGTGGGCTGAAAGCATCCTATTTGAAACAACCAACAGCAAAGGGCCAAATGGGAACAAAGTCACCATCGTTGCTGGGAGGGGAACATAAAGAGAGGGACACCCAGTGGAAATTCCACGTGCCTGTGTGTTACACCCAGGGACAGCAGCTGATGTGGGTGTAAGCGTTAGGCCCTATTCTTGCCTGTCGTAGAGCTGATGCTGTACATGTAAGTCCAGGCTAAACTCTGAATCAAGTTTAGCAGAACTGTTTCAGGCCGTAGCCTGGACCCCTACCCTGGCTGAGCACTCACCGACCCTCGCTGTAGCTGTGCAGGGAGCGTTGGGACCCAATACAAACGTATGCACATCTCCAGGAAAACTCTCACTGCAAACCAGGGGCGTCTCCCCACTGCACGAAGAGTCCCAGCTCCTCTTCCCCCTGCTCAGACAAGTCACCAACAAGGCCAAGTTTTAGCTCCTGCTTGGTAGAATAAAAGCATTCTCACTGTAGACCGTGCATGGTTCTCTGTTGTCCTTGCCTGAGAGGCGGTGGACTTTTTAGAGGGAAGCGCCAACATCACTAGTTGTATAAAATGTCTGTTCCTGGCTTGTAAGTGACCTGAGGCAGAAGGTCGCTTCTTTTCTCACAGGGCAGGACCTAACACTTGGGAGGTGCTGGTTAAGTGTGTATTGAATGAATGAATGAATGAATGACCGAACGAATGAACTTCTTGGAATGGTAGCCATAGCAAGTGTCTCACCCAGTCTCTCACTTTGGAGGATCCCTGAGGAAGGGATACCGGGACAGGGGAGGGGAGGAGCCACAATTACATGTCCCCGGGGAAGTGCTGCAGCTCAACTGTGTGACCTTGGGCAAGTGACTGAAGTCTCTGGCTCCATGTCTTCATCAGAAAATGGGGTGCTAACGTCTACCTTAGTAGAAGGTTAGGTAAGATAATACACGGACAGTGAAGCCCACAGTAGTCAATGTCAATTTTCTCCTGCCATTCCTGCCCTGAGCGCTCCCAGTGTTGGCCAAGATGCACAGTGTTCAGGCTGTGGAAACACCTGCCCAGATGTGCACCAACGCTCCTCTTTTGCCCTTCGGGAGTCTTTTTGCCTTAAAGGGAGGCCTTGCAGCTGGGTGTCTCCATCCTGGGGGGTTCTGTCAGTCTCCTATTGCTGCAGACACAGATGACTACAAACTTAGTGGCTTAGAACAGCACAAGTGTATAGGCGCACAGTGCTCATTGGAGGCCAGCAGTCTGGCTGAAGTCAAGGGGCCGGCAGGGCTGGCTCCCCCTGGGGCTAGCAGGAGAGTCTGCTTCCTTGCCTTTTCACTTACAGTGGCCGCCTTATTCCTTGGCCTGAGGCTCCTTCCTCCTGGTCAGAGAGCCTCCCTCCCTTCTCTGCTTCAGGCCTCACATCGCCTTCCCCCTTTCTGAAGTCCCATCTTCCTCTGCCTTCCTCTTATGAGGACACTTCTGATCACAGTTAGAGCCCACCGAGGTCATCCAGCATAGCCCCCCCCCCCAACACACACCCTAAGATCCTTATTTTAATCACATTTGCCGACTCCCCTTTTCCCTTTTGCCATAAAAAATAACATTCACAGGTTCTAGGTACTGGGGCCTGGATCGCTTTGGGGGCCTTTGCGCTGGAGAAGCCTGGTTGGTTCTGCCACACCCAGAGGCTGCCGTGGCGATGGCCCCGCCACTGGGAAGAGGAGATGACCCTCTCAGAGGGCTCCGTGGCCGCCTTGCTTGTGCTTTCTCTGCTGGTGAACGCGTTGTGCTAACCGTTGTCATTTGTCAAGGGCGGCGGGCAATAACCGTCCTGGCCGCATTCATCTGTCTCCCCCTCCCCCTCCCCCTCCAGGTCCACGTGTAGTGCCACCGCTCCTGGCCCCGGCTCCCCTCCCCGCTCCCCCAGCCCCACTAGAAGTCTCCAAGGGCCAAAACCGGTTTGGCTCAGTGGTAGAGCGTCGGTCTGTGGACTGAAAGGTCCCGGGTTCGATTCCGGTCAAGGGCATGTACATTGGTTGCGGGCACATCCCCGGTAGGGGGTGTGCGAGAGGCAGCTGGTCGATGTTTCTCTCTCATCGACGTTTCTAGCTCTCTATCTCTCTCCCTTCCTCTCTGTAAAATATCAATAAAATATATATTTTTTAAAAAAAGTCTCCAAGGAGGCCCACTTGTTGAGTCTGGCTCTTCTCCAGGCTGAGAAGCAGGCCGGGACTCTCTCCAAGGCTTCAAAAACATCCCTCTATTCCCTGGATGGGACCGGCAGAGTTCGGAGCCTGTGGGAGGTGCCCTACCCGGGAAGGTCTTTCCCACACAGGCCTGCGCTGGGCTTCTTTAAGGAAGGGCGTGTGCATCAGGGAAACCGCAGGCCAGCTTGTGGGGCTTTGTCCTGCCAAATCCCCCGGGCCACACAGCTCTGCCCAGCTCTCCTCCGCAGGGGCGTTCATCAGCACGGTGCCAGGGCAGCAGGCTGCCGTCCAGGAGCTGCGGGGAATGGCGTCGGAGGGCCTTCCTCTCCGGAGGAGGGCGGCGGGGAGAAAGGGAGGGGCATTTTTCTTCACACCCTGAAGGTGGGAGACAGTACTTGTCAGGATCGGGATCAAATCGAGATGTTGCTCTGGCTGGTTTTCTGAGTGACTGTTTGGGCTAAGCTATTCATTTTTAACAACAAGGAAGATGTACATGCTGGAACCACCCTGAATAAAACAGAGCTAGGAAAGAATAATCCCAGATGTGGGGAGATGGTATTTTTCATGTGTTGCTCGTGGATGAAGAGAAATCTGTGTGTATTTATCCTATGTCCCCCCTTGAGCAGAAATAGACATGCTTTACTAATTCAGACTAATTGGGGAGGACGCCCGAGTGAGATGTCTGCATTACTGACTATTTTTAAAAATAGTCCACTGCCCGCCCTGCTCCTAGTCACTCCCAACTTCCCCCTCCCCTCATTCATTCATTTATTTATTCATTCATTCATGACCATGGGGGTCAGGTTCCCCTCCATAGGACTGGTTAAAAAAAGAAAGACACTGCCAGTGGGTAGAAGGAGCAGGATTGGGGTGTGAATTTTCGGCTCCCACGTCAATTCTCTCTCCTCTGTTATTGCTACCTCTTGGGCATCCACAGACACAGTAGGGAAGGGGAGGAAGAAAGGGGGTGAGGGAAAAGAGCAGAGGCACAGATTGAGAGAGCAATGACACACCTGGCTATAATTGCCAACTGGGTCCGGAGCACGGTTCTGTTCACGCACGCTCTCCTCTGCAGGGAGCGGGCCCGGGCTGTGGGGCTAATACAGCAGGCACGGCAGCAGGTGCCATTTACCCAGGGCCTGCTGTGCCAGGCACTCTTCCAAGCACTTTGCATGAGTTAACTAATTTCATCCTGAGACTAGCCCGGGAAAGTAGGTACTATTATTAACCCCATCACATCTTCGAGAAAACGGAGGCAAGGGAACGGAACCAATGTCATAGGAGGGGACTGAGCCTGGACTCAATCCAAGCCGTCTAATTCAGGGCCCTCTCCCACCCGGCGCCACTCTGCCCTCGCCATTTTGCTTCACTTGGAGCTTCCCAATAGGTGACACTAAACAATGGCCTTTTGGCCATTGGGCATCAAGGCAAGGTTTGGAGAGGCTGGAGCAGCCGTGGGCAAACTATGGATCCGGCCCGTTCGGCTGTTCTATCCGGCCCGCGGAGCCGAAAGAGCGGAGGGTTCTCTTGCTCTCCCCTCCGCTCCTTCACCAGCAGCCCAAGATGAGAGTGCCAGCATGGTCAGGTTGCTTTTGTTCCGGCCCTCCGGTCCAGTTTAAGAACCCATTGTGGCCCTGAGTCAAAAAGTTTGCCCACCCCTGGGCTGGAGTCGCCTCGTTGGTTGCAAGTAACCTCAACTATTTATCCAGGAGTATTATCAGTGTTATCGCCATATTGTGTGGTTGTCTCCGTGTGCCTCGATGTGGGAAAGGTTGGGAATCACTGCTCTGTTCTGTAATACAGACTCGAGGGGCAGTGCAGTCCATTTCTATATTATTCCTGCTGCCTGGCTAGCTCAGGATAAAATACAGTTGCAGGTTTAGCCCAGCAGGCAGACTCCACTGCTCCTCTGGGAGTCTCCCAGACTTCACTGCTCCTCTGGGAGCCATGTCATAAACACCAGGAAAAGAGGACAAGAGTGTGTCTGGGTCTGTGTAAACTCATCACCTCCCAGACAGGCTGCTGAGCACATGCCCCCTACGTACAGGATAGCACCCTCATCAGCATGTAGGAAGGATGGGACCTTCCAATCCAAGGAGGAGAAAGCATCGAGTTCAAGATCCCAGAGCGGCCTTTACTTCTCCATCTCCTGGCTGTCATTTCTATTTAATAAAACTTCTTTACCTGTCCTTCGGGGGCACCTGAGTTTTGTACTGTTATTGCAATGGTATGTTCTTTGAAGGAGAACTACCTGTTCTGGAGATGTCAGGGTTAGAGGAGTCAGCAATTATGAGCTTATGAGATAATGACATGTGTGTTTAGTGTGATGGCAAATTATACCATAGACAAAAATTTTAAGATTCAGAGTGAACTATTTTCCCATATAAACTTACCGCCTCAGGAAATCTGTGGTTAAAATTATAAATTACCAGGAAACGTCAAATTTCCCCTACAGAGCCAAAATAGAAATACAAGATGAAGCATTGTTGAAATCATCCCAATTTGGAAGCCATGATTATTCAATTAAAAATAAGTGTAGTTACACTTTCTGTTTATGTGTGAGGTATCCTAGGAGTGTTTAGCCATGAGGCTCAAAGGGAAACCTAGTAATCCCAGACTTCCATCTTTTCATCTCCATGATGGGCACCCTACTCTACTCGGCGGCTAACCTATTCCTATAGTTCTCCCAAGATGTAGCTTCCTCTCTTTTCTCATATGAATCTGCTTCAACTTCTTGTGGCCTTCGTGGTCAGAAAGTTCTTTTTTTTCTTTTTCCTTTTAAATATATTTTTATTGGTTTCAGAGGGGAAGGGAGAGAGAAACATCAATGATGAGAGAGAATCATTGATCGGCTGCCTCCTGCATGCCCCACACTTTGGGATTGAGCCTGCAACCCTGGCATGTGCCCTGATCAGGAATTGGATCATGACCTTCTGGTTCGTAGGTTGGTACTCAAACAATGAGCCATGCCACGCTGGTCCAGAAAGTTCTTTCTAATGTCTACCCTGAATCTTCCTACTATGACTTACTCCCACAATTCCTTGCCTTGTCCTAGGGAAAATGACAGAGTTAACCCTTCACATCCTTAGAAAGCATGACAAGGTCAACCCCCTGACCTCCACTCTAGCTACAAAGACAGCTGGACTTACTTCTCATCGCTTCCATTTGGGGAAGGCGTTGTCTCTGTGCCCTTTCCAAACCCACATCACAGTGGAGTTCCAGGGTCCACACCCGAATGTAATGTGGCGGTGGACAGGGCAGTCTCTGTGTGTTCCTCCAGGCTTCGTGATTCACTGTTCCATCTGTGGAGTCAAGGGTTGGCCGGTGCCTAGCCTTGTGGGAGGAAAAGCTTGTGGTTTCTCATAAAAACCCAGAAAGGGCAGGTTCTGCAGGAAGACTAGAAAGGGCAGCATTCTGAAGGGATGAGGCTGCTCTGGACATCCCTGCTGGTCTGGCATTTTGGGCATCTTAGTTAAAACCTTCTAAACCTCTCAGCATCCTTACCTATGTAAAGGAAAATGGTACCTACCTCAAAGGAGATATGGATGTCATTGAAAAGCTCACCACTCCTTCCTGGTTATAAACTGGCCAGAGCCCCGTGGCGAATCTAGTGAGAAAGATGGGACTTAGTCTAGGTCCTAGACTCTAAGACAGGGCTGGGCAAACTACGGCCCCCGGGCCGGATCCGGTGAATAAAACTATTGAATTAAAAAAAAAAACAACAAAAAGACCGTACCCTTTTATGTAATGATGTTTACTTTGAATTTATATTAGTTTACACAAACACTCCATCCATGCTTTAGTTCCGGCCCTCTGGTCCAGTTTAAGAACCCATTGTAGCCCTTGAGTCAAAAAGCTTGCCCACCCCTGCTCTAAGATATAGTGGCCCAATCATGGGGCTGTTTCCTACTGAGTTAAAGATTGCTGACAACTTTATAATTGTGTGATGTTTCCTCTTTATTTCATGTGGTCACAGCCTCAATGAGTGTGGCAAACCTACAGAGAAGGAAAAGGCAGTCACCCACGGGGGTCAATGTAATTCACCACACAAGCTCTGAAAGTCCCTATTACAGCAAGCTTTTGGGTCAAGGTCTAGTCAACAGAAGACCTCCATCCAAATATACATATTTAACCTGGGAGGGGTAACCCACTGACAGCTGTTTCTGTACTGTCACAGGTACCTTAATTCCCTGCGGGTGCGTGATAAGTGTTATTTCAATTGAATTATGGAGCTTGCCTCTTGCACGAGAAAGGTTCTGGGTAACAGGGAGTTTGGAGTGAAAGAAAGAACACTGAACTTCAGGCTCAGATCTGCCATTTGTGAGTGATGTGACCTTGGGTACCCCACATATTCCCCTTGAGACTGGGCTTTCATTTCTGATAAAAAGAAAACACCCAAAAAACAAAAAAACAAAAACCAAGGATACACATACACTCCACAAGGCAGTTCTGAGAATGAAATAGTAGGAGGTGGTGTTTGTGCTTTAAAAAGCAGGAAGGGAAATGCAGATGTTGGTTGTTCTGATTGCTATGATCTCCAAGTGGTTTCCAGGATTCGGGGCCAGTGCGGAGAGACGAGTAAATCCTAAGTTGGTTGCTTTGCTAGGGACACTGGGTGCGCCTGGCCTGGTGTGTGCATGGAGCCGGCACAGGCGTGTCTGTGAAGAGCAGCAGACACCAAGACCAACGTAACTGCAACAGCTTTCAGTATGGAGCCCAGCACTGTGCTAACCACCTGTGCACTTTACTTTTGTTGCCAGAGAAAGTAGGGGGCCCAATTTCCCCGACACTAGTGGGCACGGGGTGGCTCTTGTAATGTCTTCAGAAAAAGAGGTTTCTAAGACTCTTCTGGGAGGATGAATGGCTTTTGTTGGCCTGGAAGTATGTTTCTCGGGTTGCAAAGTCCCCTGTCCCTTAACCCAGTCCTGAAAGAGGTGCAGCTGGGGTCCTAGTAGAGCCAAAAGCAAAGCCGGTGTCCAGAGCTTCCTCTCCATGTTGCAGTCGGGTCCAGCTCAGCATCAGGCTAATGAAAGTCCATTAATCCATGCGTGGAGCCCACTTGGACGTGAGCCACGTGGGCGAATGCCGCGGAGCGTGCCCCCTGCAACGGGAGGGCCAGGAGTCCGGCGCTGGCACGCGATAGAGGGAGACTCCTTTGTCCAGAAATTTAAATATTCAGGTTTCACCCCTTGCAGTGGCCACACCTATTTTGGCCACTGACTCACTTCCAGGTGTGACGGACAGGTAAGCATCGCCCCATGTCACTTAGACTTCCTGGGCACGCCTTTGTCTGGTCCCCTCCCATCCATCAGTGGGGACAGACTTGGAGAGTGTTAGCCACAGCTTCCTGGCAGAGCTGTGTAAATGGCATGCATGCCTGTACTATCTAGTCTTCCCTTTCCTCCTTTCCTGCTAAATAGTAACCAGGTGATTATAATGGTACCACTTGGAGCCCTAATAACAGCCCCGATAGCGTCGATGAGGAAATGAGCTCAGAGAGGACAAGCAATGGTCCAAGGTCACACAGCTGTGAGGGGCGAAGCCAAGACTCAGGCTCAGGTGGGTGACTCCGAGGCTCACGCTCTTTGTGCTCACTCCTCCATCAGCCTTTTTAAAAATTTTATTTTTTTCAGATTCTGCATCCCAAAGCCTTCATCAGGGGATCCCTGTTTTCCACAGAAGACAGGCAGACCCCGGCACCGCTCCAACCCCTCTAACAGAAGCAGCGGTCAAACTGGGGTGCTGCAGATGTTCACTGGGAGGGCGGGAGAGCCCAGGTAGGAAGCTGTGTCCCATGTTCCCCCAAAGCGCCCGTTCCCCACGGGGACATTGGTGGTTGTGGCAGGAGTAGAAGTATCTCGGCGGCGGTGGTGATTTGTCCCCGAAGGAGCCAAGCGGCATGTGGAAAGCTCTCCGGCCCTTGGGCCTCTGGCCTGTGCGGCCCATGTCCACGGGGGGCACGTTCCCCGCCTGGTGCCCAGCTGGCAGCGGCAGAGCTGCTGTGGCAGGAACCCCTTCAAATTCAAAGAGTTGTAAATCGGCCAGAAAGAACGAGAGAGAGAAAAAAGAGAGAGATAGAGAGAGAGGAAAGTAGAAGAAAAGCAACAGGGACACAGCAGCAAGCACAGGAGAGGGGGTGCAGCTCCCCACCAATGAGGGAGTTAAGCCTTTCTATGCCCGGGTCTGGGTCCACCCACTCTCTTCCCTGTGGAGAAGGTTTGGGGGGTGTGTGTGGGGGGGGGGGGGAGAAGAAGATGGAGCCCCAAGGAGACAAACAAGAACCTGGAAGTCCAAACACTTATTTTTAAAGCCTGGGGTGTGTGTGGGGGGGGGTGTCTCCATCCGGCCTTGATTTGATGGCACTTGCTCCTTCACTCTCGGCCCCCGGGCCGGCCGTGTGTGACTTGGGAAGAGGAATGAGGGTGTGATTTGTCTCTATCACATAATCCTTCATCCTCAGGAAACGGAGGGGCTGCTGGTTTCCTCCGGAGGGCTCCCACGCCAGAAGGCCAACTTGGTAGGCGTGCATTTTCACACCTGGGGCGTCTCCCATCAGGGGACCAGCGGGGCAGACGGGAAGGAAAACATCCCCGGATCCAGCTGGGGTCCCCTCCCGCTCTGTGGGAGGGTTGGGGAGCAGCCAGGGCGGCCTGGACCAGGGCAGGGCAGGGTGTTACCAGGCGGCAGGAGCCAGAACAAATGTGGGTGAGGTGGACGAAGTTTAATTTAGCAAAGGAAGTGCCATAACCGTCTCTTCAGTGACCACAAGGTACACGCTCGGGGAGGGATGACTGTCCGCACACCCTTACTTAAAGATCCACACTCACCCATGAGTATTAATAATGCAAAATGGACTCTTTTCTAAAATTTCAGTGGTAAGATGTTTGGCTAAAAATCAGGGTTTACGCTAAAGATTTTTCTGAAACTGCCCAGTTAAACTCAAAACAAAAAAACAAGCAACAAGCCCTGGCCGGGTGGTTCAGTTGGTTGGAGCCTTGTCCCATACACCCGAAGGTCACAGGTTCAATTCCTGGTCAGGGCATACACCGAGGTTTCAGGTTTGATCCCTGGAGTGTAAGGGAAGCAACCCATCGATATTCTCTCATATCCACGTTTACCTGTCCCATTGGTGTTTTTTCTCTCTTCCCCTCTCTCTAAAACCAATTAAAAAACACGTATCCTCGGGTGAGGATAAAAGTCAATTAAAAACAATACTCTGCCTTTATTTTCCCAATTTTTAAGCTCCCAGTCCCTTTCTCTTAAACCTTGGCTCACGCCATGCTGTGGTTTCTGTATATTTTCCCCCGCGGAGAAAGATCTCAACCAGTCAACAGTCTGTACCGACCTAAGAGACCGAGTCTGCTGCGTGTCAGAGTGGGGGGGGGGGGGGGGGCGCCTGCCTCCAAACCAGCAGCCCCTGCGCTCCATGCGGGAAGACGAAAACAAAGCAAGTGCCCAGATGACCTGAGCTTCCTCCTCCCCCCCAGGGTGCTCTCTCTGTGCCACGCTCGGTGACTTCCTCCATTTAACCTCCGTGGTGCTCTCATACTAACACTAACTGTGAATGCTCACTGCTAACACTGTTGAGTGCTCGCCATGGGCCAGGCTCGGAACTACGACAATCACTTACATTTTCCCTGAGTGTCTTCATGTTGAGCCGGCATTCCCTCCCATTTTTCAGATGAGAAAACGGAGGCTCAGAGGCACTGACGGGCGTGAAGGCACAAGGCTCAGAGCTGGTAAAGCCTGTGCTTGGGCCTCCATGCGCCTTGTCTCCAAATCCTATGTGCTTTAAAAGAAATCTTGATTTTTTTTTCTTTTTTAGAGAGAAGGAGGAGGTGGAAGAGGAGGAGAGAAGGAGAGAGAAACATCGATTTGTTGTTCTACTTAGTTGTGCATTCATTGGTTGCTTCTTGTGTGTGCCCTGATTGGGGATCGAACCCACAACCTTGGCATGTCCGGATGATGCTCTAACCAACTGAGCTACCCTACTAGGGCAATCCTAAATCCTATGCACTTTTTATTGCACGAAAACCCTCTACCGCAACCCTGTGACACAGGTACTGTTCACCCCATTAGCCAATAGGGAAACCGAGGCTGAGAGAGTCCAAGGGATGACTGCCCAAAGTTTTACCGCTAGGAAATGGCAAAGCTGGGACTAGAACTTGGGTTTTTTTTTTACTCCAAATTCAGTGCTCCTCCCCTGCCTCCTGCAGCAGCCCCGGCTCACCGGCAGATTAAGAAAGGAGAGAAAGCTGGCTCATCGCTCCTCCAGGGCCCCTTGCCGTGACCCGTCATTACCTGAGCCCTGAACTCCGCTGCAGGCATCCTCAGAGCCCTTGGGCTGAGCGAGCTAAGGCAGGAGACCCTCCAAAGCACCAGTCATCCAACAATCACTTCTCAGGGCAGTTGGACCACAACTGTCCTCCCCTTCACGGGGCTGCGTTATTGCTTCTCAGGGTCCCTCCTGGGTCCTCCTCCATGGAGATTCCCCTCCCAACTCCCCCTCCAGGTGGCCTTCCTTCCCCCTTTGGCTCTGGTTACTCTGTTGGAACCTTCTTGTGATGTTGGCTATTTTCCCTTGACTTTTCTGCCCTGAGTCATGTCCAGCCGTGGGCAAACTACGGCCCTTGGGCCGGATCCAGCCCATTCGGCTGTTCTATCTGGCCCGCGGAGCCAAAAGAGCAGAGGGTTCTCTTGCTCTCCCCTCCGCTTCTTCACCAGCAGCCCAAGATGAGAGCACCAGCATGGTCAGATTGCTTTTGTTCTGGCCCTCCGGTCCAGTTTAAGAACCCATTGTGGCCCTCGAGTCAAAAAGTTTGCCCACCCCTGGTCATGTCTATGCTAAGTCCCAGGTGTGATCTCCAGCGACCCTTTGAAGGCCTACCGCACCTACCACCTACAGTGAGCTAGGTAACCAACCCCACTGGCCCTCTTCCTGGCACTCTCTCCAGAACCTTTCCCCGGTCCTGCTGCTACCACCTTGGGCTCACCTCCTGAGAGAGGTTGGAGGTGGCACAATCCAGCCCTTGCTCGAGGGAGAGCTTGGCACTAGTCATAAACCTTCTCATCGCCAGGGCGGCCCCGCTCTCCTCCACCCTCCGCTCCCTCCCCCCGATAAGATGACCCACCGAAACCAGATTTTTCTTATTAAGGAGCCTCGGCTAAACGGCTTCAGCTGTGCCTGTTGATTTATGGGGCTCCGAAAGCACTGCTCAGCCCTGCGGTCCCGTGTCCGAGGGCCTGCCCGTGTCGTCTTGTCCTGGTGGCACTGGGGGAGGGCAGGAGCCACCCTCCCCGTGGTAGCAATGGGGGGGGGGGAGCTTCTTTTCCTTCTGTGTTAATTTTCAAAATGTTCAAATGCTCAAGATTTTAAAAATAATATAATGGAACCCTTGAACCATCACCTTTTTTCTCTGTGTCTCCCTGCTTCCCGAACTGCCCCCACTAGCTACATAATTCTAAGTTAAATACAAAATGTTTTATCGTTCCACCGATGGATACTTCTGTATATTTATTTCCTAAAAGGTAAAGTCTTTTAACATAACCATAATGCCATGATCGCATTAAAAACATTAACAATATCTCAATATTATCTAACATCTACTCAGTATTCACATTTTCTTAATTGTCCCATAATTTTTTAAAATATTTGATTCATTTATGTCAGGATCTAATCAATGCTCCCAGTTGCATTTGATGAATATGAGTCTTAGGCTTCTTTTGAACCTATAACCGTTTTTCCTCCTGTTTTATTTTCCCACGGGTATCTTGAGGGAGACAAATTCCCCAGACATTGGTTCCCTGTGCGGTGGCCAACAAGGAAACCCCGAGGGCATCCTGGCCAGCGGAGCCCTTCCTTACATCCGGGGCTGAGGGACCTGTCCCTTACACAGGGCCCAACCCACGGGCCTCGGCCGGCTGTCCTCAGAACCTCCAACAAGCTTACATCGTCCTGGCCCCATGCTGGCTGCAGTCACCAGCCCACTCACCCCAATAACAAGTCATATTTGTTAGCACATGTGTGTTTACCACAGCACTCCAGGATTGGTCCCCTACTACCCCTGTTTCCAGAGGACATAGTGAGAGAGGAGACACTGTTCCAGGCCCCTCTGGGGGCGGGGGGAGGGAGGGTCAGCAGGGGAAGAGGAGACATTGTGATCAGTAGGCCGGGTTGCAGTTCTGGGGGAAGACGAGGGCAAGAAGGCAGCAGAGAAGCACAGCCCACACGGAGCTCCGGATCTGCGCGGCTCCCCTTTGTCCGGGCTGGGCGGGTGCCCATGCCCGCGCGGTCCCCGAGGGAGCCGTGAGCAGGCCTCCCACCTCCTGTTTCACAAGTCCACACAAACCATCGTTACCACACACTCTCAAGCCCACACAAATACCACATCCACATGCCCTCAGACCCACAGCGCTCAGCGGCAGGCCGGCCCCCACACCGCTCCTTCCAGCAAGCACCGACTTGCCGACACACAGACACACAGACACACACCTCCCGGTGCCCAGCAGACAGACTCTGGAGGCGGTGGGGCGAGGGGGGAGGGTGGTGGTGTCCGGGTGGCAGCCAGAACAAAAGGCTCTCTGACTTTAGATCTTTAGCTAGAAAGTCTGTCTATCTATCTATCTATCTATCTATCTATCTATCTATCTATCTATCTATTTATCTATCATCTATCTTTAGTAGTCCTTCTTTAGTTCTGGAAAAGGCAAAGGCTTTGGCGCTCCAGGAAGTCTGAGAGGAGCCTGAGGGTTGGTGAAGCCAGGACGGGGAGCTGGGGAGGGCGAGGAGCCGGCTGGTTAAATAGGGCTAAATCGAATCCCCACCCACGCCCTGTCTGAAGGAGGGAGGATCTCTATCTGTGGTCCTAAGAGATGGAAAGACACCAACTGCTAGCAAGATAATCCAATTTCCTTTCCCGTCCTCTGAAGGGGCTGGCCCTGGCCCTCCTGCTCCGCTTCCCGCTGGGCCCCAGTCTGGCTCGAACTCTCTACCCCTCCAGCAGCATTCATATCAAAGCCTCAGCCCCCAGGGTTCATTAGGAGGCATTTATTTCTGCATATTCTTGGAGAGCAGGAGGGAGGATAACTTGATTCGCAATGCAAATTGCTTGGCTGTAATTTCACCTCTCCCTCCCTTCTCACAGGGAGACTTTGCAGGTCATTAAAAATATATGATTGACTCCAAAACAGCAGTGACAGCCGCTCTGCGGGCAGGCCAGGTGCTGGGGCTTGAGAGCCACTCAAGAGCTGCCCGGGCCAGCGGAGCCAGGCCCTCGCTCCAGTTCCAGCCTCTAGGCTCCGGAGCACAGGGTTGGTGCCGGGTTCTACTCAGACCCACCCTGGGCTCAGTGAGGCTTTGCTGTCTACTGCCGCAGGGCGCCCGAACTCTTGGTTTCCCACCTCCCGGCTCTTGGCCTCTTCCTCTGTAAAGATGGCGGGTAACTGAGGAGCCAGAGACCCAGAGCACTTGGTTGGTGCATAGGAGATGGTGAGCCATCTTCGCTGCCACCCAGGCCATTCCCCACCCAGGCTCACTGCCGGCTCAAGCACGCTGTCTTCACCCCATCGCCCTCCCCAGTGCGGGCGACAAGGACCAAGCCAGTCAAAGAAATATTGCCCAGATCTTCAGGCTGCCATGGATCTCACGTGGTGTTTCCCTCCCTGTGTTGCCATGGGCATTCAGAAGCCTCGTAACTCTAGGGCCTTGCCTTCAACTCATTGATCCCGTAGACATTGGTCAATGTAGAGAGGGAGGGCCCAAGGCCTCATTTTATACCTCTCTATAAAACCAAGAAAAGACTTTCGGCTAGGCAGCAAGGAAACTGTCCTTCCATGAGAGTCGGAGGCACCAAACCCGGATCCCCCAGGAAGATGAGATCCCGTTAGGCTTGAGCACTGAGTCCCCGGATGCTGTGGCCCTGGATGCGGAGATAAAGGTGTCCTTTCTATACAATAAACATGTGACCCTGGAGGAGCACCGATTGCTGTGTACAACGGTTAGAGAGAAGGCATATCTTTTGAAGGTCTAAAGTTGCCTTTTAATTCAGATTTTAAACTGTATGAGAAGACAGTTTGGCAGTTTCTCAAAATGTCAGAATTACCACATGACCCAGCCATTTCATTCCTATATCTTTTTTAAAATATATATATTTTATTGCTTTTCCACAGAGAGGAAGGGAGAAGGATAGAGAGCTAGAAACGTCGATGAGAGAGAAACATCGACCAGCTGCCTCCTGCACACCCCCTACTGGGGATGTGCCCGCAACCAAGGTACATGCCCTTGACTGGAATCGAACTTGGGACCTTTCAGTCTGCAGACCGACGCTCTATCCACTGAGCCAAACCGGTTTCGGCTCATTCCTCTATCTTAAAGGAAGGAAAACACAGGGCCATGTGGAGACTTGTGCACACAGGGTCACAGCAGCACCATTCAAAATAGTCCCACAGTGAAGATAACCCAAATGGCCACCAAAGAATGAACGGATAAATAAAATGTTCTCTCTCTTTCTACACACACACACACACACACACACACACACACACACACACCCTGCCTACATTTCTGGCCTCGTTTCTACAGTTCAATGAAATGCCAGGAGCCTTCTCCATGGATGGGTCTGGAGCCAGGTTTACGCCGGGAGCCTGGAGAGAGGTCCCTGCGCCCAGCGTCACCCCTCCTGTTCCTCTAACGTCCTTCCTCCTCCGTATTCACAGTCTGCTTCAGCAGCTTCAACGTTTTGCAGTCCTGGGGGCCCTCAGACACTGCACCTGACCTTGGAAGGCCTTCCTCCTGCTTCTCCGCCCATCGAACACCTACTCGTCTTCCAGAGTCTCCCCAGCTTTTCCTTTTGCTCGAAGTCCCCTGACCGTCCCCTCCCCGTACCACGGCTCCTCCTGAGGCGCTGGTGCGGCCTGTGCTGTCCCCTGGGTAGGGAGCGAGCACTGCCCCCACTGGACCGTGTGCCCGAGGCACAGGGACTGTGGCTCCCTCTCTCAAACCCCGGCACAACTCAGGACAGGTGCTCAGTGAGGATGGGAAAGGAAAGGAAAAGGAGGCAAAGGGGCAGAAGGAAACTGGAGAGCGTTTTTGTATTATTTCTATTTGTATACACTAACATTTAAAAAGAAGGGAAAGGAATTTATGACAAAAGGTCTTTGAGTTCTATGTAATTTTAATGAATAAAGTGGAAAAGGAGAAATTCAGGCACATTTTACATTCTAATGCCATTCAGATAGATTTAAGGACCTAAAAGGGTTCTCTTTTCTAGTCAGTATTCATTTCTCCCCTATAGAATAATAATTTTTCTCTCCAAGAATAACCTTGGTCCTTGCTGTTTCTAGGAAAACGGGGTTTGAAGATGGAGTTTCTTTTCTCTTTGTTCGAGTGGAAAGCACACACACACACAGTCGTGCCCTTTCAAATCAGAAGGAACTTAACTTCTTTTCTTTGGCCCAAGCCCACCCCCCTTAACCCTCCCTGTGTACAAATGCATCAGGTTTGTAGACTTCAAAGGGCGTTCCACATGAGCGCTGGAGATATGGGGGTTCGGGAGGTGGGAATGGCCCCTCTTTATTAGTTAGCATTTACCAAGCCTTTATAATCATTAACTAGTTACCCTGATGGAGCAATTCCCACAGATGAGGATTGTATGAATATATCAGGGCAGCAACTGACCTGTTGTCTTGGTAACTCTAGTTCTGTCCCTAACAGGTCCCTTTATTTTATTATGTTTTAAAAGATATTTTTATTGACTTCAGAGAGGAAAGGAGAAGGGGAGAGAGAGAGAGAGAGAGAAAGAGAGAGAGAGAGAGAGAGAGAGAGAGAGAGAGAGAGAGAGAGATCAATGATGACAGAGAATTGATCGGCTGCCTCCTGTACACCCCACACTAGGGATCGAGCCCACAAGCTGGGCATGTGCCCTTGACCAGGAATCAAACCGTGACCTGCTGGTTCATAGGTTGACGTTCAACCACTGAACTGCACCGGCCGGGCTAACCAAGTCCCTTTAGGAAGCACTTTTCAGAACTGGGGGCAGGCAGAATGGGAGAGGAAAACACATTGAACTGACTCCAACTTTGTCACTAACCAGCTCTGTGACTGTGGCTGTACTATGGCTGGCCTCCATCAGGGAAAACACACGGTAGCTTATGTGCCACGGTGATTCTCTCGTGCCTCCAGGCCAGACATTGCCTATCAGTCCCAGCCCTTTTCCTGATCCTGGACCCAGTTCTCTGAGCCCACACACCCGCGGTGGAGCAGACTGCCTGGGAGCTGCCGCTCCTCCGCCACGCCTGGGCTAGATGGTCTCCTTCCGACCCTTCCAAGACTAACATTCAGTAATTTAAAGTATTACAGCTATTTGTTTTGTTGTGGCAACCACCACCACAGACTCCATGAAATCGTGCTAGTCCATTCCAAGGATCACAAAGAATTTCTTTCCTCAAAACACTTCCTAAGACACAGAGAAATAAGCATTCCATTCCAGCCCTCCCAGAGGTGGAGGCTGCCGAGACGAAGGGGGTGGCCTCGATGCTCTCAAACAAGGTCCAATCGGGGCTGAATGCACGGGCGGCCACGGCAAACACTTCCCACTTCTTCCCTCGGGATTCGGGGCCAGAAGCCAGTCCTGGAACCGGAGGGGAATTCCTATAGGAGTTAATGAGAACTTGGCATGCAAATGAATAGGTTCCTCTCATACGCTGCTGGTGAGAATGTGAAATGGAGCCACTGCTTTGGAAAACAGTCTGGCAGTTCTTCAAAATGTTAAACACAGAGATACCATATGACCCAGCAATTTATTCCTAGGTACACACCCAAGAGAAATAAAAACATATCCTATATAATAAAAGGCTAATATGCAAATTGTCCCCTTGACTGGGAGTTTGGCCAGGAGTTTGACCAGAGGGTGGGGCCAGCTGGCCAACTGCCTGCAGCCCTTCCCCCTGGCCAGCCCAGCCCTATTGGCCCCAATCTGGGTGGGCCAGCTGGACTCCAACCATGCATGAATTAGTGCACCGGGCCTCTAGTGTCCATATAAAAACCACATGAATGTTCCGAGTAGCATGGTTCATAGTAGCAACAAAGTAGACACAACCACAATGTCCATTGACTAATGGAGTACATAAATCAAATGTGCTACATCCATCTAGTTGCAGTGTTTCCCAAACTTTTGACATATGTGTACCCCTTATATAATTTTCATAACACTGCATACCCCTCGTCAAAAAAAAAGGATGTATTTGAATAACAATCAAAATACATTTATTTATTTTTTTGGTACATACACAAAATAATAAACAAAAAAATAAAATTATTCATAATAAAATATAAATAAAAGTTATATTATAAATAACATTTATTTGCATTTATTTGGATCAATGAGAAGGATGAAATTGACTTGACTCATAAGAACGTAGAATTAGGCGCAGCTAAGCCGGTGCAGTGCATATCCCCACCAAACTCTTCCCGTACCCCTGGGGGTACATGTACCGCACTGACCTAGTGGAATATTATTCAGCCATAAAAAGGAATGAAGCACTGATACATACAGGGATGAACCTTGAAAACACGATACTAAGTGAAAATAGCCAGTTACAAAAGACCACAAATTTTGTAATTTCATTTACATGAAATTTCCAGAATAATAAATCTATACAGACAGAAAGTAGATTCGTGGTTTTCTGGGGCTGTGGGGATTGGGCAGTGGGGGTGATGGCTAAGGGCTATGAAGTTTCTTTTTTTGGGTGAAGAAAATGTCCTAAAATTGTACAATTCTGTGAATATACCAAAAGCCACTAAATTGTACTTTGAATGAGTGAATTATATGGTATATGAATTATATTATTTCAATAAAGCTATTAAAAAATGAACCTATTATATTAAAAACTTTTAATAAAATGGATAGATTCCAGTTTTGAGAAATCAATGTGCAAGTTAAAGGCAGTGTTGTGTGTGTGTGTGACACTAGACAATAGAATAATGATAATGACAATAGAATAACGTCCTACAAAATATCTTATGACCTTTTGATAATTAACACAACTAAATAATGATCTGATTATTTTTTTCAATTACTGTTTACATTCAATAGCACTGGTCTGATTTTTCTAAGGTTTGACTAATGTGTCCCAGTCCATCCCCAATGCCTTTAATTTAATGATGCAAAATGGGAAAACTATATATTTGGTCCTCAGTGGGGTACCCACTGCACAATCATGCCTGTCTCCTTCAATTCCCCTCCTCTGACTATAAGATAAAGTCAGAACATATGCGACTCATAGCAAGCTGCCGCCTACTTAACTTACTAGATCATCTCCGGTCACTTCCCCTAACACCTTCTATTCTCTAGTCATTCAGAATGGTTATTGAGTCTCCCGGGCAATTTCACACCTCCATGCCTTCACAGATAAGGTTCCCTCTGTCCCTAATGCTCTGCTCCATCCACTCAGCTCTTCCTTATCTGGCAAAATTCAACCACTCCGTGGGCAGCCAAAGCCTCTGGAAGCCCTCTCTGGATCCCGGCAGGTTCCTCGCGCCCCAAACTCTGTATAAACCCCATCACTTCACACATGCTCTGTTGCCTTTCCGTCTCCCTCTTGCCTCTGTGAGCACCTCAAGGGAGGGGTGATGGCATGAGATTGACTAATTCCAGGGCCTAGCGACATACCTGACACATAGTGAGGGAGTGAGTGAACCCTCTGGGGCCTGAGCGTGGGGCAGTAAAACGGCATTATTTTAGAAGGTTACATGTCTGTTTTCTTTTTCTTTGGGACGGAGGAGAGACAACCAGGTTCATGTGCAAACAGAACCTTCAAGAGTTTGGTTTCATTCCAATGACAGCTTTTCCCACACAAACCGGATTGCTATGTGGAATGCGGGCCCACCACCCACCTAACGAGGGATGTCTCTTCCCTCTGACTCAGGACAATCCTCTTCAACGTGGAGGAAAATTCTTGACCATTTAAGTCGTTAGGAAACAGAGAAAAGAATGAAAGGGACAGTTTCTCTGGGTCTAATTCTGACCAAGGGGAGGAAGAGGTTGGACGCCTGATGGAAACCACCACATGGCCACTGGTCACCACCGCCGATGGCAGCGCAAGCCTGCAGCTGCTCCTGTGCTGTGCGATGGCCCCGGCAGCTCACTCCAATACGCCTGCAGTTAGAAATCATGTGTATACTACCCAGCCAGTGTGGCTCAGTGGTTGAGTGTCGACCTATGAACTGGGAGGTCCTGGTTAGTTTCCCAGTCACGGCACATGCCTAGGTTGTGGGCTCAGTCCCCAGTGGGGGGCGTGCAGGGGGCAGCCGATCAATGATTCTCTCTCATCATGGATGTTTCTGTCTTTCTCTCCCTCTCCCTTCCTCTCTGAAATCAATAAAAAACAGTTTTTTAAAAATAAATCATGTATATACTCTGTACTCATTGTATACATGCTCAATCACGTAAGGGCTTTAGGTATACAAACACACCCACATACATATGGAATATAGTTCTAACCCTTGTGTGTGCATTTACATTTATATATTTAACAACTACTTATATTTATTAATATGTACATAATGAGATAATATAAATGTAATGATATTCATATATTCTAATTTCCCCTTCATGAATCTTATTCTGTATCGCTCGCTACTCCCTTCCCACTCTGCCTCCCGTCCGGGGACTGCTGATCTGAGTTAGCACAGCGCCAGGCAGCGTGAGGATGAGAAACGCAGGCCCAGGGAGCTCAAGGAACAGCCCCAACCCCCACAGCCCATAGAGGGCAGAGCCAGGCCTCACCCCCCCACCCCAGAGAGTCTTCTGCTCATCCCACCAGCCCCAGTGGCACGGGAGGTGCCAGCGGCTGCATGGGCAGAGTCCGCAATGGGGCAGCTACACACTGTAGAGCCGGAAATGCTGTGCAAATCATTTAAGAACGAATGGGAACCAATCCTCACCCCCATTGGAAAATACTGGCTCCCGCAAAATACGAGTTTTAGAGAAGCGTCTCTGCTCATACAGTTCCAGGGCCCGAGACCTTGCACGCAGTGAGGGAGGTCAGAGGGCAAGGCAGCCTTCTGGGCGTGCGTGCCGAAGGCACGGCCCCATAAAGCATGGCTTCTTTAATCCAGAGGGAGCACCCCTGACAAGACAGGGAGGGCACAGCTGTGTTTACTCCGGGGTCACCTCCTGTTATTTATAATAAACGCTTTCGCTTTTGCGCTCGGGCGACCACCTTCTCCTTTCCAGGATGTGATGTCGGTTTCCACAGAGCCAGACGCTGCTAATGGGCCCTCGCGGCTGACGCACACCCCAGCTGGCCCTCGGCTTTATAGCATCCATCACGGGACACCAGGGCCCTTATGAAAGAGGAGACTCTCACAGCCCTTCTCAGAGCGCTGTGTTTGCTAAACCCACCCGCAGGGAGAGCTCTGCCGCGAGCGAGACTGCCCCCCAGGCCGTGGGAGGGGTCTGGGCCCGACGGGGAGGGAGGAAAATCAGCAAACGGTATTGAGTATGTGCCGTCCTGCACCGACGTGGCGCCGGGGCCAGGCGGGCAAGGTGGACCATCTTGAAGACCCCAAGAGCCTGCGTACAGCTTGTGATTCAATTAGCCGCGTGCCATGTGGAGCAAAAATGTAATCAGCTTTGATTTACTG
Source organism: Vespertilio murinus (assembly GCA_963924515.1). Classification (NCBI taxonomy): domain Eukaryota; kingdom Metazoa; phylum Chordata; class Mammalia; order Chiroptera; family Vespertilionidae; genus Vespertilio; species Vespertilio murinus. The sequence goes on along the minus strand of OZ004711.1, from coordinate 73,461,548 downwards.
CGTGCAGTACAAGCCTTGATCAGCTCACCGCTTTGGGCCACCAGAAGTTCTTTTTCACGTCGACCCTTGTTTAATAGCTTATCCCCCGGGCCCGGGCCCCTTTTCCTATTTAGGAAGCGGAGTTTGCCGAACAGAATCTTATCTTTCCCTGGGGGCCAGGGAAGGGGCAGCCTCAGATGGATGTTTGTGGACGTTAATTCACTCCCTGAGGACTCGCTCTGTTCCCTGTGCGCTCGCTCGGTGGTGGACGGGGATTAAGCGGGCCAGCTCAGATGGCTTTGATGTCAAAACCCCACTCTGCCCCTCCACGAGCTGGGTGGCCTGGGACGAGCGGCCCCGGCAGCCGGGGCGTCTGAGCCTCGGTGCCCACATCTGTGAAATGGCGCTGGTAGGAGCTGCTCTGCTGGGGTCCGGGATGGTGGATGTAGAGCCCGTAAGCATAGCAGTGTGTGCTATAGAAGAAACACCACACCAAAATAGTTCTGGCCTGTCCTATCACTATGAGATGGACTATAGATCACTTTGAGGACATGCCCCAGAAATATGGCTTGCGGTGTGGGCATGCTATCGTGCCGGCCCAGTTCCCTCCTCCCGGCCATCCCTCCTGGTCCCAGGATCTGGGACTGTCAGCTGCTGCTGATTCACGGTGTGCTTCTAGCCGAGCATTGCTCTCAGTCACCAGGAACTGCCCGGCCCAAGGGTATGCTCCCTCCAGAACGGATGCTGTGGACACAAAAGTTCAGCCCCGTGGCCTCAATTTGGGGCAACGCTGAAGGGCTGTCCCAGCTCCCGAGTTGCCCGTAGAATCAGCTGAGGCCTCAGATACAGGACCTTGACCAGCCCCTCACCTCTTACTGGTGTGTGTACCCCAAGCTCTTCCCAATAACCCTGTGCCCCTCCCCCACTTCCCCTACAACTTTACCCGTCAGTCTGTTTCAAGAGACTGAGACCCAATATAAAAATCTCTCTTAAAAGTAAATGGTTGGGGGGAAAAAAGTAAATGGTTGAGCCCTGGCCAGTGTGGCTCAGTTGGTTGAGCAGCATGTCATGTATTGACAGGCTGCTGGTTGGATTCCCCGTCAGGGCACATGCCTGGGTTTTGGGCTTGATCTCCAGTAGGGGGTATGTAGGAGGCATTCAGTTGATGTTTCTCTCTCACTAAAATCAATAAAAACATATCTTTTAAAAAGTAAATTGTTTAAGTTTTTATTGAGATTTGGCTACTTCTCTAAAAAGTGGAAAAAATTTCCTCTTGCTGCTGTAACAAATCACCTAATCGGAAATTCAGTGGCTTGAGGCAACACAAATGTATTGTCTTTAAATCTATTGTTCATAAATCTGAACTAGGTCTCAGGAGGCTGAAATCCGGGTCTCCCGGGGCCGCCTTCCGTTTTGGAGGCCGAGGGGAGAGCACATATCCTTCCTTACCCTTTCTAGCTTCTAACCGCTGCCGAACTCTTCAGTATATGGCCTTCGTCCTCCACCTTTCTAATTTTTTTCCTTTCAAATCTTCATTCCAGAATAGTTTTCCATTGATTTTCAGAGAGTGGAAGAGAGAGGGAAAGACAGAAAAAAGTGCCAATGTGAGAGACACACGTAGACTGGTTGCCTCCTGCAGGTGCCCTGACCGGGGCCCGGCCTGGGAGGAGCTTGCAACCTAGGTATGTGCCCTTGACCAGAATCAAACCTGGGACCCTTCTGTCCAAAGGCCAGCACTCTCTCCACTGAGCCAAACTGGCTGGTGCCCTCCTTCATCTTCCTAGCCAGCAACAGTGGGTCCAGTTTTGAATTGCGTGCCTCCGACCTCCTCTCTTACACTTTGAAAGACCTCGCTGTCGCATCGGCTCTACCTGGAAAATCCAGGAAAATCTCCCCGTTTCAAGGTCAGTTGATTACAACATTGATTCCATCTGCAACATTAATTCCATCTGCAACTTTAATTCTTCTCAGTTGTGTCATATAACATATTCATGGTTTCCTGGCTTAGGATGTGAACATTGTTGAGGGGCCATTATCCTGCCTACCATTCTAATCAAAGTTTTACTATTTAACTGATAAGACAAATGGGAACCAGACCGGAGCAAGCGAAGATGGACTGACTTGGACAATTACAATGTGTATACATTTTGTCATCTGGGTTATTTTAGGATTGCGAACATCTGGGGAGCACCGGGTGGTGGAGGGGGAGCTCTGGCAGGAGCTGAGCAGCAGTGGAGGCAGAACTCAAAGGGGCCAGAGCTTGACACAAAGTCAGACTACTGCAAAGAGTGGGAGGGCGGTGCCTCGGGAAACTTGGGAAGGAGGGGGTTCGGCAGGGGCTGATGCAATGGCTAAACCCAGATAGGATGGGTTTAGCGGGGTCTGCTATATAAGAAACATCAAACCAGGATAGTTCTTCTTATCTGTCCTATCAATGTGAGATGGAATGTCAATCCCTCTGAGGATATACCCCAGCAATACTGGGCTGAGTTAGCCACCTTGGCGACTGAGAAAGGCTACGGAAGGACGGTCCCGCATGCCGGATGCTACACTGCTTGTCAAACGGCAGGCCGTGTAAAAACCAAACGGAGAAATTTTTAAAAATATATATATATTTTATTGATTTCTTACAGAGAGGAAGGGAGAGGGATAGAGAGCTAGAAACGTCAATGAGAGAGAAACATCGACCAGCTGCCTCCTGCACACCCCCTACCGGGGATGTGCCCGCAACCAATGTACATGCCCTTGACCAGAATCGAACCCGGGACTTTTTAGTCCACAGACCGATGCTCTACCACTGAGCCAAACCGGTTTCGGCAGAAACGGAGAAATTTTTAAAAAATATATATTTTATTGATTTCTTACAGAGAGGAAGGGAGAGGGATAGAGAGCTAGAAACATCAATGAGAGAGAAACATCGACCAGCTGCCTCCTGCACACCCCCTACCTGGGATGTGCCCACAACCAACGTACATGCCCCTGACCGGAATCGAACCCGGGACCTTTCAGTCCGCAGACCGAGGCTCCACCACTGAGCCAAACTGGTTTTGGCCAAACGGAGAAATTTTATCAAACATTATCCGGCACTAGCCGGGGTCAGAGGCAACACCAAGTTTCGAGCAATTGGGAGGCGTTTAAATTCAGGATAGCAAGCTCCATGAATGAGAGAATTTCCCGACTTCCCATCAAAACAGCTGTAGCCGATACTCTCATTTGTCTTTTCAGAGCCCAGGACTGCCTGGGTTTAGGGCTCAGCCTTGCAGAACAGAGAGCTGGTTCAAGGCGTGCGTGCAGGGGTGTCTCTGTTTTAAGTGCTGGGGCCGGGGGCGGGGTGTCCCTTTCCTCAAAGAACACGTTCGTGTATGTTTATAATCCACCTAATAAATGTTTAAAAGTCTGGACAAGACACAATTGAAAAGGGCCGGGTGACCCGATCACTTTCCCCTGTCTTAGCTGAGTGGAGCGTCTGGAGCTCCCAGACGAGATACTTGTGAACGTACATGAGGAAATGGAAGGTATGTTTTAAATAAACATACCAGAGCGTACGCATCCCACATGGGTCTCCCCTTCAAAGCCGCCTCCTTGGAAGACGAGCCGCTTATTCCAAAGGTACTGTTAAAAACACTCGGGGCCGCTTTTTTTTTTTTTTTTTAAAGACACTTAAGTGCATTCTTTGGAGTATCTTGACGGGGCCAATATTTATTCTTTAAAGGTGGGCTTGGTTTTTAACAGCAGGCAAAATACATTTAGATCAAAGTCCGGGGGCTGAGGTGGATGATGGAGAGCAGCGTTGCTGCCTTAGATGAAAAGACCAGGCTGATATAATTGAACGAGACTGGTCTTCTCCTGAGGGCTGGGACGGTTCTGAGGGCCGGGGAGTCAGAACAATGGCAGCATTGATGGGATAGGTTGGCACCTTTCAAAGCGATTTCTTGGGGGGAGAAAAATCACACCGTTGAAGATAGCCACTTTGGGAACTTTTAAAGTTCATTAAGCCGGAGGGACACGCTGTATTTTAGTAGTTAGAAGCGCTGGCTCTGAGTCAGGGCTGAAACCTAGGTTCAGCTCCATGGTTTGGTAGGTGTGGGACCTTACCTGAGTCACTTAACCCTCTCTGAGCTGCGTTTTCTCCACCTGAAGAGGAGGATGATGACATTGCCTACCTCAGAGGGCGGCTGCAGGAATTGAGTCACTTATGTAAAACACATGGTCATGTCTATAAAGCACCTTGTCTACTGCATGACCCCTCGCAGGTGTCAATAAATGGCGGCTACTGGTTTTTTCTCCGCCGACACTTCGCGTACACACAGATGATATTAACGATGATCATTTATGGACCATCCTTGGCGGGTCAGACCCTCTCAGCCCTCCCTATAACCTCCTCAGAGGCAGGAACTAGTCTTAGGCCCGTTTTTGCCGACGAGGACATGGAGGCCCAGTGAGGTGAAAGAACTTGCCCCAGAGCATCCAGCTACACAGCCGTGGAGCCAGGATTCCGCCTCCTAGATCGGCACGTTTAACCCTCTCTAACACGGCGGCTTATGGAGGCTGGTTGGCCCCCTTCACAGTAACCTGGGCACGGCATGAGCAGGGGTTCGAGCATGGACTTTGGAACTAACATACGAATTTGGGGGAGAACACAAGTCAGCCCATCGCAGGCCTTAGCCGCAAGACTGGCTGCTTACTCCTCTCAGAGATGAAAGATAACGAACGAGCCGAAACCGGTTTGACTCAGTGGATAGAGCGTCGGCCTGTGGACTGAAAGGTCCCGGGTTTGATTCCGGTCGGGGGCATGTACCTTAGTTGTGGGCACATCCCCAGTAGGGGGTGTGCAAGAGGCAGCTGGTCAATGTTTCTCTCTCATTGACGTTTCTAGCTCTCTATCTCTCTCCCTTCCTCTCTGTAAAATATCAATAAAATATGTTTAAAGAAAAAAAAAAAAGAAAGATAACGAACGAGTAAATGAATGGATGAATGAATGATCTAGAACAGCGGTCACCAACCTTTCGTTGGGCTAGGTCTGGATGATCTGTCCTGTGGCCCTCCCGTTTTCCCAGTTGTCACGTGGGACTGACCAAGAGGCGCTGGAGGAGCGGCGGCAGGCGCAGAGTCGGTGCTCGGAAAGCGGGGCTGTGATTCACCGTGAATGAAAACCTCGACTAAAAGAACGTTCTGCAGCGCGGCTTTTGGCCCCACATCCTCCTGCCCTTGACAGGCACATGCCTCCAGGGGAGGGCCTATCGCGGCTCTGAAAGCCTGTGGTGATAGCCTAAGTATGAAAACAGCCTTCCTGATAGGGGAAAATTCTCCTGAAAGTGGGCAAAGTGTTTCCATCAGATTGTGGCTGGATTCCAGCGGGGGTGGAGGAGGTGACAGACACAACCACTTAGTGCTCCTCCTCGGCCCACAAGTTGACTCTCTGATCAAGCACTTTTCCTCACACGTGTTCCTGGAGAGCAGCTTGTTATCTGGGGCTGGGGGCTGCCCGCTGACCCGTACTCCTGCCTGGGGCTCCCCCCCCCCTCCCTCACTCCCACACTACGGCTTCTCACATAGTGACCTTAAGAAAAATCCTGCCCAGCTGGTGTGGCTCAGTGGTTGAGCATCAACCTATGAACTAGGAGGTCACAGTTCCATTCCTGGTCATCAGAGCACAGGCCCAGGATGTGGGCTTGATCCCCAGTGTGGAGGGTACAGGAGGCAGCTGATCAATAATTCTCTTTCATCATTGATGTTTTTGTTTGTTTTTTTTTAAATTTATTTTTTATTAAATTATTATCTGTGTACATATATTACCATTGCCCCCCCCCAAACATTCCCTCCCTCCCCAGAGTTTTGTGTCCATTGGTTATACTTATATGCATGTGTACAAGTCCTTCGGTTGATCTCTTATTTCCCTCATTGATGTTTTTATCTCTCTCACTCCCTCTCTGAAATAAAAAATATATATATAAATTTTTATTTTTATTTTTTTTAAAAGAAAAACACTGAGTGGCCAGAGGAAAACATAACACTGTTTGCATTTTAGTGTCTGACTGGTCTAGATCAGCAGTCGCCAACCGGTGGTCTGCGGACCACTGGTGGTCCGTGAGGTTCCAAAGGTTGGTAACTGCTGTTCTAGATCATTCATTCATTCCTTCATTCATTTGTTCATTATCTTTCATCTGCGTGACAGGAGTAAGCAGCCAGTCTTGCAGCTAAGAGGCCTACGGCGGGCTGAATTGTGTTCTCCCCCAAATTCATATGTTCAAGTCCTAACGCCCAATACCTCAGAATGTGACTGTATGTGGAGACAGGGCCTTTAAAGAGGTAAGTAAGGTAAAATGAATTCATATAGGTAGACCCTAATCCAGTCTGACTGGTGTCCTCATCAGAGGAAGACATTAGGACACAGACCTAGGGATGACCACGTGAGGACACAGTGAGAAAGTGCCATCTGCAAGCCAAGGAGAGGCCGCCAAAGAAACCAACCCTGCGACAACCTAGATCTTGACTTCCAGCCTTCTGAGCTGGGAGGAAATAAATTTCCGTGGTTTAAGCCACCAGGTCTGTGGTAGTTTGTGGTGGCAGCTCTGGAAAACTAATACAAGGCCTACATTTCATTTTTAGGCTTGCCCACAAGATTAGGGAACGGTGTGGATGCCTCCCAAGGAGGGTCCTGCATCGACACGCTTCCTGGAGATGGAGGCACCTGGCCAGTTTGGCACAAAGAGCCTCCTGGATTTTCCTCCTGCACATCTGTGACCAAGGATCGAACCCACAACCTCGTTATGTGCACTCAACTGGAATTGAACCCGTGACCTTTTAGTGCATGGGATGACGCACAACCAACTGAGCCAACCAGCCAGGTCCCTTCCTGACATCTAAGTCCAGTCACTGCCGCTCAAACTGCTTTCGGACCCCTGGGAGTGACTCACATCTGCGGGACAGGTCCACTGAGGCGATTCATTTTTAAAAGAGGCTTATTTAAGGGATTGTATCTGCTAAATGCCTTTGTCCATTTTTGTCGTTGCTTGAATAACACCTGTTAAATGATCCAAATTGTACCTTCTACCTGCCTTTTGAAAAGACACAGTAACATGAATTTAAATGCATAGTGGGTAAAAGGTGTTTTGTTTTCCAAGAGAGGAACTATGTAATCTGGAATTGATAACACTCAAAGGTGCCGCCTGTGATCCCCCACCCCCCACCCCCTCTAAAATTCTTCTCAATCTCTCAGTTTCTCACCACATGACTTATTGTTCAATCAAGTCACTGTTGGGACTGACTTTTACCAACACGGACTGGTATTCCTACTTGGTCAGCAGCAATTTATGACCTTGGGATCTGTTATTAAATATTGACACTACAAGGCTTTCCTGGTGGGGGTATCTCCATTTGCTCACCTGTAAGTAAGGAGCTTCAAGGGTGATCTCTAAGATAGCTTCCAGCTGCCGAGATTGCAATTCTCTGTTTTGTAAAATGGGCAAATGTGTGATCTCTCTATGCTCCCCAAGCAGCAAGCCCTCATTCTATAACCCAAATGCTATTCATTGCAGCAATCCCTCTTTCTAATCCAAATACTAGTTATCATTCGCTTAATAAATGCCGTTGACTGAGGGACTGGCTCAAGGACTGAATGCCAGTGGGTTCCCAGCCCTAGCGATCACACAGACAGTTTCTGCCTATCAAGAGCTCATACTCAGATGTAAGAACGGATGCACTATTCAGCTCAACTTTTTTGTTTGTTTGTTTTCGGTTAATTTTAGTTATTATAATAATAAAAACTTCATTTAATGTGTCAAGCACACTGTGAGGTGTTATACAATGACTCTGTGTACACTACAAAGTAGATATTGTTGACGCTATTTTAAAGATTAAAAATTGAAGGCCCGCAGGTGACCAAACGTAGGTCTAGTTGAATCCTGTTTATATATATATACTACAAGCTACGTGAGCTTTACTGCTTCTAGACAGAAGAGCAGAATGGCACCAGAAGCTGATCTCAAAAGGCAGCAAGAGTTGACCATGTTTTCAGTTCATTCAGGTAACAGACATTTATTGAGCATCTTCCTACTGTCCAACCTGTATTGGACACTGGGGGTAAAATTAAAAAGCTAAGCATACTTCTGACCTGGTCTGATGCAATCAGTGTGAAGAATGAAGATGTGTCACTAATAATTACAATGTAATAGGACCAATACTATGATGTAATAGCGACAGGAGAGGGCTGCTAACTCTAGGACAGGTGACCCTTGAGCTAAGTCTTGAATAGGAATTCACCAGAAGGAAAGAAGAAGGACGCTCTAAGCAAAGAGAACAGAAAGTGCAAAAGTCTAGGACTATGAACACAATACTGCTTTGGGGAAATGAAGAGCAATTCTGTGAGACACAAGGTTAATGAAGCCACTGGGAGAAGTCAACAGGATCCATGTTGAAGAGTTAATTAAGAATTATCTTGCCCTGGCTGGTTTGGCTCAGCCTGCGGACTGAAGGATCCCAGGTTTGATTCTGGTCAAGGGCACATGCTTGGGTTGTGGGCTTGATCCCCAGGAAGGGGTGTGCAGGAGGCAACCAATCAATGATTCTCTCTCATCATTGATGTTTCTCTCTCTCCATCTTTCTTCTTCTCTGAAATTAATAAAAACATGTTTTTGTTTTTTAAAAGAATTATCCTATGGCTGATGGAGACTTTCTAGGGAGGATAGTGACACCTTGTGCTTTGTTTTTTGACAAGACAGCCCAGGCTTCGGTGTGGAGCAGTGATGACCAGTCCTGGCTGTCCATCAGAATAACGTGGGGAGCTTTAAAAAAAATCCGGATGCCTAATGCTGCACATCTCCCATTTTCTTCTCAATGGGACAAGAGTTCCCAGGAGAGGAACCCAAATGTAGGTGTTTTTGGATTTTTTTGAAAAACAAAACAAAACAAAACAAAAAAACAAACAAAAAACAACTCTTCAGGTAATTCCATTGTGCAGCCAACGTTGAGAACCATTGGTTTAGAGAATACTCCAGAAAGAAAGAATTGGTGGCTGGGAGGGCAATAAGGGGACCTCTGGGCAAGGCCTGGAGAACACTGCCAGGGTGATGGCTCTCCACCTGCAGACTTGTGGGGCCCCAGCTCACAGCATCTGGTTCCGTAGTTCTGGGGTGAGGACTGAGAATTTGCATTTCTAACCATTTCCTAGGTGTTGCTGATGCGGTAGGTGTGAGCCACAGGTCTGTTACCTGGCAGTGGAGATGGGGAGGAGAAAACAGACTGGGAGGTATCTCAGAGGAAGGGAGAGGGGGGCCAGTCAACGGGGTGGAGAGTGATGCTATTGACCAAAATGGGGACGAAGAGGCCCGTTTTGCTTGGTGTATGATATGGGGGAGAACACGTTCAGACATGGAGCACTTAACATATTTGTCAGGAATATCTAAGGGAAGGCATCTTTTCTAGCTATCAAGAAGAAATGAGGCAAATTCTGGGACAAATCAGGACCTCAGACTTAGCCTAACTCAAGATAGATAAGACTGATATATAGCTTGTGAATATATATTACTTCTACTGGAGCCATTTTTTTTTCCTGATGACATTATGACTAATCCACAAACGACTATGATGGTGTCTTTTTAGCCACCATGTAAAGAAAAAAATCACATTATATATAACCCATTAAACTCCGCTGCTAACTACACACATAGGTCAAATGTTACTGCCTCCACCAGGTTTTTCCATTTATCTTTACATTTGAATTGGAAAAGTAAATATGATCTCTATTTCTTTGTGTGTGTGTGTGTGTGTGTGTGTGTGTGTGTGTGTGTATGTTTCTTTAGTTAAAATTTTGTTGTTGTTGTTGACTTTAGGGAGAGAGAGAGAGAAAGAAAAACACTGATTTGTTGTTCCACTTATTTATGCATTCATTGGTTTATTCTTGTATGTGCCCTGACCAGGGATGGAACCCACAACCTTAGCATATCAAAATGATGCTGTAACCAACTGAGCTACCCAGCTATGGCTTCTTTGTAGGCATAGCTGATAGTTATTATGTTTGCCTCTTATTTGTGAACCAAGTTCAAGGCACTTGGCCATGGCTCTGTTTTCCCAGGGGTGAGCAAGAGGAGGATGGATTTTGTGACTTCCAACTCCGGCACCCTATGAATGTGCCTTTGATTCTGTGTCAGTTTTGCCAGAAGGATCTCCAGGGGCTGGCAACACTGGAAAAGTTTTCTTGCCCATTTTAATTTAACTTTTTCAGAGTATATATATATATATATATATATATATATATATATATATGTATGTATGTAAGGCTTTATTGTCAGAGCTATGTCTTAAAGCTATTTCCAATCTTGTTTCTTATTCCTCACTTGACAAGTGCTGTCACAGGGCTCCATCACTCCTAGGCTAACAGCTACCAATAAACAGAAAATTATTTCCAACCAGCTAACATGCTGTTTACTTTCCGGAAAAATTGCACTATCCAATCTGACAGCTGATCAAGGGGTACCCTGCTGCTGTCAGCAGGCAGAAATGTTTAAACACAAAGATAGGAGTTTAAACATTTTCTCATTATCACAGAATAAGGGGAAAAAACACAAATAAATAAATAAGTAAAAATGGCATCCAGACTCTCCAACCCCCTGCTGGGAGAGTAATGAAGCTGTGTCACGTGACCAGAAAAGAAGCGGGCTTTTATCTCCAGTCCCAGTATCGGTACTCAACTGACACCTGTCACATGACCCAACTTCAGTCTTTTATCTGCCTTCCCTAGCCACACTTTTGGGGAATTGTCTTTTTGAGAGATGTGTGGTCTGTTGTGGTCATTGTAGTGGGCTCTGTAGTTAGTGCTATTAGCTGGTGTTTTGTGTAGTCTGCCTCAAATCCTCTAGATCTTCCCTCAAACATTACTTAAACATAACAAATGAAAAAACACCTATAGATTAAAAGACCAAAAAAAAATATCAGAGAAGACACACACACACACACACACACACACACACACACATCCAACAATGCTGTTGTTATGTTTCATACAAGCTTGCAGGAATTAAAATTTGTCTAGAGAGAAAAATATCTATATTACAAAGGACTATCTTTCATTTTTGAATGTTTAATAGAGCAAGAGATTAATAAAACTCAAGTACACTTTGTTATAAAAGTGCCTGCAAGAGCGAGTCGAGGATCACTGTGCTGATCCATTGTTTTATTATTTTTTTACTCCTCCGTGGAGGATATGTTCATTGATTTTTAGAGAGAGGAGAAGAGAAACATCAGTGTGAAAGAGAAATAATGATCAGTTGCCTTCCACATGTGCCCTGACCAGGACCTGAAACCTAAGTATGTTCCCTGACCAAGAACTGAACCTGCCACCTTTTGGTGTTCAGGGTGACACTCTAACCAATTGAGCCACATTAGCCAGGGCTAACTCCTTTAATCTTTAACTTGGTTTTTATTGTCCCCCTGGACTCTTGCCTTAACTTGCTACCTAGAATCCCATGGCTTTGGCACTTGTTTTCTTTTTCTTCTATTTTACTGTGTCTAGCACCACTACCACCATATAACTACACCTTCACCATCAACACCACTAACACCATTACTATCACCAGCACTACCACCACCACCACTACTGCCATCACCACCACTATTACCACTAATACCACCACTATCACCACTACTACTACCACCAGCATCACTACTACCACCACCATCATCACCTCCATATAACTACACCTTCACCATCAACACCACTAACACCATTACTATCACCAGCACTACCACCACCACCACTACTGCCATCACCACCACTATTACCACTAATACCACCACTATCACCACTACTACTACCACCAGCATCACTACTACCACCACCATCATCACCTCCATATAACTACACCTTCACCATCAACACCACTAACACCATTACTATCACCAGCACTACCACCACCACCACTACTGCCATCACCACCACTATTATCACTAATACCACCACTATCACCACTACTACTACCACCAACATCACTACTACCACCACCATCATCACCTCCACCACCACTACCACCACTACCACCACCTCTACTCCACCATCACCACCACCACTACTATTGCCACCATCATCATCTCCACCATCACCACCTCCACTACTAACACCACCACCATTCCCACTACTCTCCCATCACCATCACCACTAACTCCCTTTCACTACTACTATCATTACCACCACCACTACTATTAGCTAATTTTTCTAGTGCTTATTACATGCCAGGCACTGTTTAAAATCCTTTAAATGTTTTAACAGATCTAATCCTCATAAGCAAACTCTATGAGATAGATACTATTATCATCACCATTTTACAAAGAAGGCAATGAAAGCACAGGGAAGTATTTCTTTTCTTTGTCTGTGTTCTCTTGGGCAATGACATCTTTGGTACTTCAAGGACATCACTATGTAGGGGGTGACCAATAGAGCCAGTCCTTATTTCCCGGTTCCAGACCAATAGTTCCAATTGTTTGGGGTACATGCCAAACTCAAGATGTTTATAGATAAGCTCATAACTTTCTCTCCCAAACTAATTACCTAACTCTGAATGACCTAACAAGTCATCCAGGCCCCAGATGGGAATCCTTGCAGCCATTCTTCACCCCTCCTCCCACTCCCCAAACCAGAAGAACCACAGTTGGTTAGCCGCTGTGGCAGATTCTGTTGGTTGTCATTTTCCACTTCTTCCTCAGCTAAAAGGAAATGGATTACTCAGGAATATGAACATCAGAAGTTCTAGCTTCAGGTCAGGATCAAATCCTGGCCATTCTAAAGCAGTTGTCTAGTTTCCCTGGCTAGCAGTTTAGGAGTGGAGTGTGTCAGTCTGAACAGCAAGAGGTAAAGAGAATGGGGCTTTGAAAAAGAAGCACATGAAAAGAGATATTCTTCTCTTCAACTGGACACTATCATACCTGCGTATGATGCCTGCAACTGTGACAGCATCTTGTGACCATGACAGGGTCCAGCCTGAGAATTAAGGCCAAAAGATGCTGACGAGGAAGAGGGGAGAAAAGACAGAAAGAACCTGGATTGTCAGTGATGCTGACCCTCAAGTTGCTCAATCCTGGAACCAACTGGTACTTGTGGACTTCTTGTGTGGAATAATATCCCCATGCATGAAGCCATTGAATTCGAGTCTTCATTTCCTTACAGCTCAATATATCCTGTGCCTTCTATATTTCCCTCGATGTCTTCTCAGCCCCTCGGTTGCCTACCTGGCAAACTCTCACTTCAAGATAAGACTTAACTGTCATCTCTTCTGTGATAGGCCACACTGACATGTTGTCATTGGTCTTGCATTTATTTCCATCTAACTCTCCATTAGACTATAGGACCCCTGGAGGGACTATTAATTTTTGTATTTTTAGTGCCTAAATGTGTGTTTAATGAATTAATCAATAGATGGGTTGATTTACTTTATATTTTGGTTCAATTGTGGGCTAAAATCCACAAGATTTTATTGTAGTGTCCAATGTTAGCTCTTAAGATAGAAACACAATTTTACAAGCATGTTAATAAACTTGAATGAATTGATTACTGAACACCTCAGGTCTTACACCAGGTGCTGTTAACCTACTTAGGGAGAGAGAAGCGTGAGGAGTAGAGAATGTGAATAGCTTCAGACAGGAAGGACTAAAATAAAACTACTCTGGGAATTCATTTACGAAAGGTGTCAAAGGTAACAAAAAGGTGTTAATCCTCTGTGTCAATGTAACCTTCAGGAAAAGACCTTCGGTTCTAAGAAGTGGAACCACTCTGAGTGATGTATTTTCTTCCAGAAGGGAATCAGAGATTTCATTTTAAAAAGGTGAAGAATAACACCAAGGTGGTATGAGAGGTACACTGAAAATATCGAGAAATGCTAGAAGATATCATTACCAACTCATAAAAGTCCCAAGCACTCGTCAGCACTGTTCAAAGCACGTTCTTCAACGAGAAAACGTTGTGTACCTGCATCGGGCATTAAGGTAGCCTCTAGCCCAGGGGTGGGCAAACTTTTTGACTCGAGGGCCATAATGGGTTCTTAAACTGGACCGGAAGGCCGGAACAAAAGCAACCTGACCATGCTGGCACTCTCATCTTGGGCTGCTGGTGAAGGAGCGGAGGGGAGAGCAAGCTCTTTCAGCTCTGCGGGCCAGATAGAACAGCCGAACGTGCTGGATCCGGCCCTCGGGACGTAGTTTGCCCACAGCTGCTCTAGCCACATGTGGTTATTGAGCCCTTGAGATGTGGTTAGTGGGATTGAGGAACTGAATGTTTAACGTAATTAAACATAAATATGAATTTACATGTAGCTGGTAGCTACCATGTTGGGCAGCACAGGTATATGTTTTACTTGCCCTGGTGCTGCTAGTCAGGAGAGGCTGGACTATATTGCAGTAACAACCCCAAAATATTATTGGCTTACAGCAATAAAGCATTATTCCTCTTTCCTGCCACACATCCATTATATGTCATCAGGGGACTCTCTTCCACGTCTCTCCATTCTGGGGCCACCTGGTCATTGTAACAGGGGGAAAAGATGAATGATCTAGAGGGTCTTGCACTGGCAATCAAATGAATGCTGGGCTTGGAAGTGACACATATCACCTCCATTCACAATTCACTGGCCAGCACTGAGATAGCCCTACCCACCCACAGAGGTCCCGGAAGTGCCATTCAGTTATGGCGCACTGCAGACAAATATTAGGTGAGTAGCACTCATGAGTGAGTAAGGAAGCATCGCTAAGATAACTCACACTGAACAAAATTAAATTACGTTTTAAAAAGTCAGGTGCATGTCGTACAAAAGAATCAATAAAAACGTGGGAGGAAGAACATCTGCACAAACACGAGGCGTGCTCCTTTCACAAAATCAAGGAAGAAAGAGTGGAATGGCATGTTGGTGTTTTATTTATAAATTTTATTAAGCTTTTAAAGAAGTGAATTTATGAATTAAAGATAAAGAAGGAACCTTAATTTATCTTCCATTATAATTAAAGAGGATAATTTTGACTATTTCTATTTTTTAATCTTTTTTTTTTAACAATAAAACAAATCTATTCATGCTTGCAACAATAGGATCTTACTATAATTTTCAGTAGAGTCTGTCAACAGCTGTTCAAAAGCCATTGTTAGACAATGCTGGAATGAGAGGGGACCTTAGAGATCAGCTAACCTAATCTCCAATATAAGGATCCTCCTACAGCTTTCTGTATCTCCTGGGTGCAGAGGAAGCCCACCAGAGTATGGCACTCATTCCACTGGTGGCAGGCGAGAGTGTTGGAGAACTCTTCCTGCTGTGTAAATGGCCGTATCTCTGAGCTTTCTGTGTATTTGTCCTGGCTCCATAGCCAGCCAGCAGAGGGCCAACCACTTTGCTCTGTGAGAACCCTCAACCCTCTGGATGGACTTTCTCTGTCCCCTGGGTCTTCTCTCTGGAGCTATTCTTCCTTGTGCCTTGGTCCCCATGCCCTCTATTCTCCTAGTAGCCCTTCTTGAAGCACGTGGCACAGAGTTGGGGCCAGGGGTGCAAAAAGCACAGACTTTGGGGACAGAGTCTGAGTGTCAAATCCTAGTTACTTAAATTCGATTCTGTGTTCTTCTCTGTGAAGTGGGGGAATAGCTACATCCACCTCTTAGTCTATGAGGACCAAACAGAATTGGATCTATAAACTAATAAATGCACAAGAAATATTTATTTCCATGTGGTATTTCTTTCAAAGCGTGATGGATAGAGTTAGACTTCATGATTTTGATGTGCTCTCATCAGAGGACTAAACTCCATCCCCTCTCCGTGACCCCATCATATTCCTTCATTTGTGTCACTTAAGAGTACAGCATTATCTTTTGTGGACAGTCAGACATACTACTAATTCACATTGTACCAATTTCCACTAAGTCACAGCCTTAGTTAACTTGTTGACATTTGAAGCCGTAAGTGTAAAAAGTTCAATCAGATGAAATTTGATTGGAATACATGCTGTAGTGCCTTGTGGCAAATTAGTTGTTTACATGTTGCTTGTTTTTAAGATTTTATTTATTTTTTTAGAGCAACGTTAGGTTCAGAGACATATTCAGCAGAAGTTACAGAGAGTTCCCATATACCCCAGCCCACACCAGGCATGGCCTTTCCCATTTTCAACATCCCCAACAGAGTGGTACACTCGTTACAGCGGATGGGCCTACATTGACACATTATCGACCAAAGTCCACTAGCATAGTGTGCCTTGGGACTCACTCTTGGGGCTGTACATTCTATGGATTTGGACAGATTTATGGTGACATGCCTCAGCCAATACAGTATCATACATAGTTTCACTGCCCTAAGAACCCTCTGTGCTCTGTCTTTTCATCATCTCCTCCCTGCTAACCCCTGGCAACGACTGGTCCTCGTGGTAAATGTAGGAATAGAACAGGGAGATACACACACACACACACAAACAAACAAGGGCCAAAAGTGAAGTGCAAATATACCCAAGTGTACCTGTCTCCATAGTTTTGTACCTTAACTCTGGTATACTTGGAGGAGTTAACTTCTCCGAGCTTCAGTGCATTGTATGAATAAATTGTGTGCCTTCTCTGATTTTTACTCAACTGATTAATAAAAATATTTGACCCGAATGGGACTCAAAACTGAACCTTGTAACACACCACTATCCGCCTTTCTCTAGGTTGAATAACCACTGTTCTTTGAATTCACATATCTGTCCCATCACCCTGCCCACACAGTTTTGTATTTCAGGTATATCTGGACAGGCTTTGTCACATGCCTTACCAAAACCAAGTACTCGCTAAGGTAGATTTCATTGGACTATTTGTATCCCATTTCCCTTCTTCCATCTCAGATTTTGGGTGGATAGGTACTATTTTTTAAATTCTTTTTTAATTAGTTCCCCCTTGTTCTTCTGAAGGATCCATAAAGGTCTCTGGTTTCTAGGCTACCACATTTCCTGAGTAGATGATCCTTTGACAAAGTAATTTGAGTTGTCCTGGCTTCTTTCGGAAGGAGTCATTGTAGACGATGATACAGGTGTTAGCCGAGACAAATCTCCCATTTCATTTCAGGGTCACGTGTGTGCACATATGCATGCATGTCTGATGGTGCAACGGCACTTGAATTACGTCTTTGGAACTCTCTGCTCCTATCGGTCTCCCCAGTATCTCCACCATCAAATCAGAGCTTAGGTTCCCCATCACTTTTGCAATCATCGCAGACAATTAGGATTCAATAGAAGGAGATAAACTGAAATTTAATTCTAAGCAGCAGCTCAGTCCAGACTCCTAAAATCTGGCTGGGTGGGGCGGTGATGTGCTTTGATAGTGCAGGAAGGGAGGGAAGGAATGCCCTAGGAAGTCATAACAAAGAGTCTTAAGCAAGTCCTTCGGTTGACAACTTTATCCCAGAAACCATCTTCTGTGGAGGCTGTTTTAAACTTTAGACGATCCTCTCCACGCCACAGAGGTCCTTTTGTTGGGAGGAATTGTCAGGGAACACAGGAGTGACAGGCTTCCGTAAGCACAAGCCCAGACTCCGAATTCTTTCCATTGTCGGTCTCCAGTCTGTCCCGTCGTCCTTCCGGCCCAAGGATCTCTCTATCAGATAAGGAAAGGGACGGGGCAGAATGATTCAGAAGTTCTCTTCTCAGACTGTTTCAGTATGTCCGATGTTTGAGCCAATCACTGTGAAATTCTACACAAACGACTATAGCAGTAGCCGACAATAGCACTGCTTTTTTCTTCAAGTATGATGTACCGTGGACATAATATATTTAAAATATTTCAGGTCACAGGTGATATTTAACATCCCGGTCCAGTGTGGAGTTAAGTTAGAAACTTCTCCATAAGCTGAAGCAAATTAAAACGGAAACAGCAGTGATGTAGCCCTGGACGTAAATGAAGAATACACAAAGTAAAAATAATAATGACATCGGACAGATTGAGTGAGGAAAACCTGTTAAAGATTATTGCAAAGTTATCGATGGGATTACACCTATTGATAGAAAGGGTGATAATAAATTGTAACAGAGGCAGCAGCTTACCCTGGGAAATAAAGAACTAGGTGAACTTTTAAAATAATCAAAATCTATCTTTGGATCTACAGACTACGGTTGCACTGCTTCGCACCCCACTGATCAAAACACACCGAGCTTTGAAATAAGATGTGTAAAGTGCCTGGCATGTGGTATAAGCCCAGCGAATCTTAATGCCCCTCTATATCTCCACTGCAGACACCATATACATTTTGACCATCCCTGAAACTGGCGTTTTGAGGGTCTTTTAAGAGTCTTAATATTGAGGCACTGCTGGCAGTTATAAGTCCTAATACCCCAATTTACATTTTGAATCTCTTGAAAAGTGAATATTTTAACATAAATTCAATCGAGTGGAAAAGACTTTCAGCCCCCAAGTGTCCGCTGATTACCACTTTAGTCTCTTTAACTTCCAGATTTTGCTCATACCAAGCCATCTATTAAGCAGTTTAATTGCCTTAGCTTTTCCCTTTTGTGGATCCTCTCTGATGGGTTTTATCTCCTTGCATTAGGAGCAGGGGCCCAGGGACATGGTGAGATTACTCCAGTAGAGGCCCCGCCCTCCTTCCATTGTTGGCGTAGGCATCAGGTTTGCCACCCTGCATTTAACCGATTTTCCATTGCGACCAATTCGCACCTACAGGTAACAATGCTTCGTGAAAAGTCACTATTGGTCAGAGAGGCAGGTTCTAAATAAAACCAAATACCAGCAATAGAAGTGATAAAAATGCTTACTGTGGCACCCCCGTCTGAAACCATCTCCATCCCTGTCGTTGATAATTCTATGAAGCACAAACCCCTCTCTGTATAGAATGTAGCTAAAGTAATTCTATTCTCATGACTAGTGGGTTTTAAATGGCGTAATTACACAGTATAATCTCTGCTCTAGAAAACATTCTGCTCTGGAAATGTCACATTATTGCATTGCCTGTTGTAATTCCAATTATATATTGTCAAAATACAAACTTTGGTATTTCATAAAATGCTCTGAGGAATAGCTATAATTCTAAACATCCCTGATCTTTCCAAATTTCTAAGATTCCTATAAGATCCAGAGGGGAGACTCCTAGATGCGTCCATCATGTCTTTAAATATCAGCAGCCAAAGAGAGAGCCGAGACAAAGTGGCCAAGAGCTGAATCTTGCCGTGTGAACGAAGTTGGGGGGTGTGGGGGAGTATGCCAGTGGTGACCAGTCAGGCCCCACAAGTTCTGTTAGGAAGCATAGCAAAGCGTGGTTGCCAAATGGGTGGCCAAATCGTAGTCTAAAGTTTGTGGCTTGGGATACAGCCAGAGTCAGGTGACTCTGAAGGATGGCTGGCCGGCTCTATGCATGGGTGGGTCCCACCTTGAGCCCTCTGTTTAGATTACTTCCCCCCCCCCCCCCCCCCCGCTCTCCATGGAAGACCTGGTGCAAGAAGTGCTCCTGTAGCATCTGGGGATGCCTGTTCTATGGTAGCTTTGGGGGTTGTCTTCCTGCGCCTACAGCAGCACTACCTGTAGGGTAGCTCTGGGGGAACCCTTCACAGGAAGAGGAACAGCACCTCTTCCTCCTCAAGATTACTGCGGAAGGCTGGGCTACACCGGGTTGGTAGAAGGGTCTCTTGAGAGCAGCTGTGCCTGGGACATGTGTGGATGGCTCCTGCCTGTCCATCAATCAGGTCCTTCTGACCTCACCCTGAATGAAAGGACTTCCTGTAACAGGCAGAAGGCGTAGTCTAAGAAGCCTGATGTAGTGATGACTTGATTCTCACAGGCCTCTAAAACCCTCTCCTGGCCGGGGCCAGGCTCTGGACCACGTCTTCCCTGGTATTTGGAGGCAGGTCAGGTGGTCGCTTGCACCGCCACAGCGACCAAGCGTCCTGGCTCCCCTGGCACTGGGCCAGTGTTAGCACCGAACGTCCCACCGTCCCAAGACACCCCTCGGGCTCAAGGGAATAGGTCACCCTGACCTTTGGTTGTGTCCCGTTGGCGGACAGAGGAAACGCTGTGGTTAAGGGAATGCAGGTTGACAGCTGTAACCCTTTATTCCACACGTGTCAGCTGAAGGCCTCACCGTGACCTTTCAGCTTTGTCTTAGGGGCCTCGCTACTCCTCTGGGAGCGGGAGAGACAGGTGGTGCCCAGCCTGGCCCTCTTTCACAGCCGGAGGAGGCGGGGCCGCCGGTCCCTAGAGTGGGGATGAAGCGCCAGACACAGAGCAGAGGTGCGCAGGGTCCGTGAACCAGGGTCTCCGCCCCGGGCAGCGATCGCCTCTCAGTGCTGCCCTCCTGGATCCTCTGTCGGGACCACTTACCTGAAGGATGTGGGCGGCGGCGCCCTTTCTTTTCACCAGCATTTGCTAAAGTGGGCTGGGCGGTGGCCTTTCCGGTAGGAAGCCAGAAGGTCATACATTTCTGGCTTCAGCCTCACTCCTGAAACTGTAAACAAAGACTCCTCTGTGCAGGGGAAAAAAGGAGAAAAGCACCATCGTATTATTTCCTGGGATTTCACGGTGTACTTTTTTTTTTTAGTCTTTGTAATATTTGTCACCTGAAGAGACGTCAAAACATGAGCCAGACTTACCCACCAATAAATTACACTGACTCATGGATAACTGACTTCACGGATTCTAACATCTGTCAAGCTCCTGCTCAACCCACTTCAATGCATGTTTACCAAATGAACACTCGGGTAAGGCCTGGGTGTGGAAGGTGGTAAATGTAGGAACAGAACAGGGAGACACACACACACACACACACACACACACACACTAACAAGCAAGGGCCAAAAGTGAGGTGCAAACAAAGAACCAGAACAGCCACCACCCCCCACCCAGGTGTACCAAGGGGCCTGGGAAACGCATGGGCAAGGCCCTTGGAGCCTTGAAGGATGACGCTGTCGATAGTCAAGGGCTTGTAGGGAGGGCATTCCTGGCTGAGGGATCAGCCCAAGGAAAGGCACGAAGGCAGGAAAGTGTTTGAGAGAACTGCCCGTAATTGTGCATGGTTAGGGCAAGGCGAACTGGAAGGTAAAATTGGAAAAATAGTACCAGGAGGTGAAAGGGAGTTAGTTATCAAGCTAAGGAGTCTGAGCATTTGTCCCAGTGACGACAGGCAATGGGCGCCAGGCTGGGCTAGGTATGTTTTGGAAAGTTTCAGACCCCGTTACATTAGATACCTCAGGCAATCTAGTTAAGTAGACTCTAAATGCAGCTTTTGTAAATTAAAACTTTATTTGAAAAACATATATTACATGTGTCATCTGACTTATGTGTTTGGGTAGACAGTGCGGGCAGTTCGTGTGGTTATAATGCCTGTGTCTGCTAAGTGTGTCATTCCTGGTGCTTCCTATGCTGACGTCATGGGCCGAGACCTCCTGAAGGGAACATGGTAAGGGCTCATCTGCAAAAGGGGGATAATACGACGTCCTGGCAGATTGTTCTATGTCTGAAGAAGATCTATACGAAACATCTTGGGTGGCTCCTGATATACTATATGCTTTTAACAACGATAGCCATTGTCAAAAGCATCAGCATAGGTTTCAACTGAGAGAACGCAAGAGCAATAGCCACACTGTCACGGAGCACACACCCAGCCTCCTCAGGACATCTTTCCCCTCGGGCATGGTTTTGCCAGGCTCACCACCGGCGCAAACCTGCGTGGCTGTAAATGTCGCCCAGTTTACAGAAAGAGAAGCTTCCAGATCTGGCGTACTGAGAGCCTAAACCACCTGAATAATATTGGTTGCTGGGAACTGCTCACACCTGAAGGGAGTAACTAAATCTGCAGAGTGGGCTCGGCCTACACTTAGGCCAGTGGTCGGCAAACTCATTAGTCCACAGAGCCAAATATCCACAGTACAATGATTGACATGTCTTTTGAGAGCCAAATTTTTAAAACTTAAATTTCTTCTAACGCCACTGCTTCAACATAGACTTGCCCAGGCCGTGGTATTTTGTGGAAGAGCCACACTTAAGGGGCCAAAGAGCCGCAGTTTGCCAACCACGGACTTAGGCTGTGAGTGTTCTGTGGCCTGACCCCTTGGGCTTGGAATGACATATTTTCTGGGGTGGAAAGGGGAGACATCAAGTTCGGTTGATACGCCTAATGCATTTTCAGAGGCACATTTTAATATGCAGTTTCATATTCATCTTCCTTTTTAGCTCATGCCATAGCATAAACAGTCAAGCAGCTAAAATAAACAGCAGGGCAGAAACTGCGGATGACTCTCAAATCGACTCAAGTCCAAACGCCTCTGGAACTTCCCTCGGGAGGGGAGTGTTCTCTGGCCTTGGGGAGAGTGACACGGAGGTCCCCATCCGGCATCCTCGCCCCACAAGAGCAGCAGCTCCTCAAAAGCAAGGAGAGAGGGAAGGGGGAGAGGGGGGAGAGAAAGAAAGTGAGGGGAAATAGAGGAGAGAGAGAGAGAGGAGAGAGAGAGAGAGAGAGAGAGAGAGAGAGAGAGAGAGAGAGAGAGAGATTATCTGATGGAACAGTTCTGGGAAAGCAATCAGTTAATCAAAAGGATTCCAATTTGGCCACGGACTGCCCCACTCTCCTTCCCAATTCGGGGGGGGGGGGGGCATAAAAAAAAAGAGAAAAGAGAAAAAGGAAGAAGGAAAGAAGCATCTGAGCAGCTATCCCGAAGCAATCTCACAAACGCAAAGCCTTCCGCTGGCTGACTCCTCATTAGCTCACCGAATCTGACAGCATAATTATCGCAGCCGCTCGCACTTAGAATAAATAAATACGCAAGTGGGTGTTTAAACACTTTTTGAGAAGAATTTGCAGTCATCTAGACAGTCAGCAGGACAAGTTTATTTAAAACTTTTGGAGTTTGCCGCATTCAGATCACTTCGGAACGGGGTAATGAGATAGTTGTCTTTCAGTCTAATTGAGTTCCTAGGCTCCTGTCACCCTTTCCAACTTTGCTTTAACTTCCCTTCCTTTAGAAATCCGATCCTGCGTCTCCATTTACTCCTCCTGGCTGAGAGCGGGGAAGGCGCAGGGCACCGGAGTGCAGAAAGCGACCTAATGGGATTGAGGAGCTAAATAACCTTTCAAGGAAACCGGATAATCAAATCTCTTCTACTTGTCTGCAATGGCTGAGAGAGAGAGGGAGAGAGAGAGAGAGAGAGAGAGAGAGAGAGAGAGAGAGAGAGGGAAAACAAGTCAAAATGAAAGCTTGGAAATAAGACCATCATTTCTAAATGCCCTGGGATTTCTCGTGTCACGTGGTGTTTGCACCGCTCTCACCCATCGTCCGCCCATCAGCCCAGGAGCTTGGCCCACTGAATTATTGCGAGAGCACGCGGCCGTGTGAGCACTCGGTCATTTTAGCTGCTGTGTGTGCATACAGGCCTCACCTCTGTAAAGCCCAAAGGACCATAAGGGGCTTTCCGTGGAAGCTGCTAACTAACAAGGAGTGCACTTAACCCTCTGCGTAGGGGCACAGCACATACCCATTTCCGATGAAAGCAGATGATCTTTCCTTATATAACTAATTAGTGCCCACTTATCCTTTCCTCTCCCTCCCACCTCTCCTTCCCCCAGGACCAAATTTATAGGGGCCCTTACATTCAGTGAGTTAAAAGCTTTATAAAATAAACATTGTGCCAATCCGGATAAAAGAAACAAGTATTAACCCATTGTGCAGGTTGAGAAATTGAGGTTTATGAAGGCCAATAATGCATCTTACATGGGGGGGGGGACGAGGAGAAATCTCAGGTCCTTTACTTCTCAATCCAGAGCTTAGCCTCCCTGCACCATTTGCCATGCTTCATCCTTTTAGCAATAGAGGCAATAGAACATCAACGTTAAAGAAAACTTTACCAAAGGGAAAAAATTACCCACAATGCTCCTAAATTGGAAGAGTATTTTTATGTTTAAAACCCACCTTTCCGTTTTGTTGATATGCATATGCGTTTCACAGGTGCATCATAATATGTAATCTCTATCCTACCGTCACAGCATGAACATTTCCACATTACCACACACTCCTGTGAGTGATTTGAAATGGTAATGTAGTACTGTGTGCTGAGTCAGTACGTCAACGTTTGTTCAATTGGCTTTCTAGCGTTGAATAGTTAGATGGTGTCTTTCATTTTTATTTTGTAATTTTTCAAAGTCATAGACAACACTGAAATGAACATTTTTATGCACAGAGGGCTTTGTTTCCTGTTCAATTGTGGGTTGTTTTGTTTTAGTTTAGTTTTTGTATAATTTCCAGGAACCAAAGTATAGGGTTCTGACCATTTTTATAACTCCTGACATGTATGCCATAATGCTTTGCAAAGATTTCCCTCCTGATACCAACATCAGCAGAGAATTCTTTTACCATAATCTCACAAACACTCGGAGTCATTAGGTTAAAGGGGGAAAAATAAACTAATTTAACATTTATTTGTATTTATTTAATCACCAGTAGCACTGTCTATTCATTCCATGTGCTGATATCTTTTTTCCCCTTTGCAGAAATTGCTATTTTATACCTTTGCCCAATTTTCCATCGAACTTCTGATATTTTTCTTATAAAATTGAATGAGTTATAGTGAAACAAAAAAATAAACCACCATTGATTAAGAAATTGAAAAACCCTAGGTGATTGTGTATTTAAAAAAAAAAAAAAAGAACAGAAACTAAGACAATAGGTCAGGGGTCTCTGCTAAACATAAATTGGGCCCCGCCCCACCCCACCCCACCCCGCACATGTTGCCAGTGCTTTCCCTCCAGCAGCCACAGCTGCCTTGCTTTCCACTTTCCTTCCCTCTTCCTTCTATGCTGTCTTCAGTCTTCACTCCCTCTGCACATGCAAATTAACTGCCATCTTTGTTGGGTTAATTTGCATACTCGTTCTGATTGGCTGGCAGGTGTATCTTGTGTAGCAGAGTGATGGTTAATTTGCATATCATGCTATTATTAGGATATATATATATATATATATATATATATATATATATGAAATATAAGTCAGAATTGGGCTGTTATTAAAAAAAAACACATTTCCCTTCAGAATAATGTTGGATGGTATTAAGGGGAGGATGACATTCTTCTCCCTGGATATTCTTCCTCCCCAGCCATCCAGGCCCCATCATCTTTCAGGACCCACTCACAAATTCATCCTTAACCCCCACAGCTGGAGTTAATTTCACTTCCTTTGAACACCCAGAGCACTTCACACTTGATCTGCAGCTGTTTAGATAGCTGTCTCATTTCCTTAAGGATTGCAAGCTCCTTAAGGACAGGGTCCATGACTAATTCCTGTTTGTGTCCCTCAACATCACACCCATAAATCTCCAGAGAATGAACTGGAACATGATTCTTCCGCCACGTTAGGAAACTGAGTCTATGTTCGGTTCATAGCCTCAGAGATAAGCAAAATAATTGGAAGAGGTTCAGAATAGAATCATGAAACAAGATGATGAACGAGTTCGAGAAACAGAACTTATATTTGGGAGGTGAGACGGGGAGGAGGAGGACAGGGGGGAAGGGGGAGGGGGGACGGAGAGGAAGGTCAAAGAAAGTCAGCCTAGAGAAGTAAGTTTGGAAAGTGATCTTCAAACATATTCAAGAAATAGTATTAAAAGGAGGCCTGAAGTTTGTTTATTGGAGGCCTGAAGTTTGTTTATTGGAGAAAAACAAAGAAATCACTCAGGTTTTACTGGGCAATATGAGTAAGCCTGCCGAATCTGGCCAGAGCTTCGCTGTAGCGTGGTGTGATGAAGGGCTGAGGTATGCCATACCTTATCCTATTCCCTACGAGAGTGAAAGTGTGACAATAAGGACTCTGGTAAGTTGTTTTTGCAAAATTACTCGTAAAACAATGGCAAGTTTTTAAATTTTAGCAAAGCCCTCCCCCACCCCCCCAAGAGGCTGAAACCTGTTAAAAGGAGAAGGGAGGAGTTAACCCAGGAAGGAATGGTAGTGACTCCTGCCTGGGATTTGGAAAGCAAAACGGGTCCAATCCACACAGAGAGAGACGGCCTTTGATGTCCTGGCGATCAAGGACCAGGGCTTAAGGACCAGACTCCTAAATCACGAGGCATTTACTGCCCTAGATTAAAAAAAAGAAAATACTTTTGTGCATCAGTGTCTGCGATTCAACATGGCACGTTTCCAAATTCAGGCCTAACCCCCAGAGGGTAAGGCTCGGAGCGCTCCGGGCGGGGGCAGCGCGGAGCCCGTTGCTGGGAGGGGCAGCTTAATGATTTTCTGCTCTCCCCACCCCACAACCATTACAGCGTTCCTTTCCCAGAGCCCGAGTTCAAGCCGAGGGCAGTGGGAATTAAAAGAAGAAGCTGAGACTGCAGCTCAGACCAGGGAGTTGCCAAGGGCCTAATTTTAGGTCCCGGCCGCCCCAGCCGCCGCCCTGCGCTGCCGCCGGCCCGGAGGACCACGGCGTGGCCGTCAGCGGGGACGGAGGGAGAGGGGCGTCCGCTTCGCCATCTGCAAAAGCCATCAGTGCGATGTGGCTGTGCTTGGAGAGAGACTCCCAGCAACTTCTCCTCCGACAAATGTTTCTTCAGGTGCTCGAGAACCACCAGGGGAAAGCATCGGCGCCGGGCAGAAGTTCCCACATGCTCACCCTTCTAACTAACGGTCACGCTTCTCCACCTCGGAGTGCTCCCCAAACCAGAATGGGTCCACCTTGGAGTGCTCCCCAAAAGGGAACGGGTCCCGGAACCCCTGGCATTTCGTGGCAAGCAACCCCCTGCTTTCCTCTGGTCGTAGCTCACCGCCACAGCCCCCGTGCTTCCCAGCACGCCTCAGGCCCTGCGACCTGGCCCTGGAGGGGTGGGAGCTGTGCCTGCACTTGGGGGGGGGGGGATTTCCCGGTCTCCCTCTGGCGTGCAGGCTGTCCTTCCTCTCTTCACCTGCCTCCCAGCCGCAGGTTTCGGGCGGCGGGCAGACCGTGAGAGCCCGTGTCGCCCCAGATCAAAGGGGGAACAACAGACGTTAAAGCGACACCTTTGCTGTCCTGCACCCCGAATAACAAAGGGATAGACATGTACGCCCCCAAATCTCACTCCACTCCGAGTGGTCACCAGAGAGCAGCACTGCTTGCGTAGTTACGGCAAGGGAACACTCTTGACACACCACTCCCAAGAGCAGGCTTCCTTTTGCACAATCCTCATGCCTGCCCCCCCTCCCCCCCCCGCCAGGCACGGGGATACCAATTCTGCATCCCTCCAGGATGGGAACGAGGATCACCGGCTGGTGTGCCTGATCCCAAAAAGGAGACTACTCTTTATACATTTTTAAAAAGAATTTGTTTTTGTTGACTTCAGAGGGGAGGGGAGAGGGAGAGAGAGAGAAACATCAGGGATGAGGAAGAAGCATTGGTCAGCTGCCTCCTGCACGTCCCACACCGGGGACGGAGCCCACAACCCGGGCCTGTGCCCGGCCGGGAACTGAATGGTGACCTCCCGGTTCATAGGTCGACGCTCAACACGGAGCCACGCCGCCCCGGTGAGACTCTTCGTAAAGGCTCACGGCGATGGGCAGTAAAAAGGCAGCTGGCACTGCGGGCGGAGGAAGAGCATCCCCCGGGGGCTGTGCCCGGGGTGAGACCCTCTGTGGCCCAGGGGCACCCTCTGGCCCCACGCCTTCTCCCTCTTCCTCTGTCTTCCTTCCCATTGTCTTGGTTGGTTCCCTTTCCCTGCCTACGTGTCCCGAGTCCCCCGTGTCGGTCTGTCCCTGCACCTGCCTCTGCAGCCCTCCCGCGTGCACACGCACACGCATACACGCACGCCGGCGCCCCTGCCGCCCCCCTCCCCGGCTCTCGGCGCTGGCCCTTTCATCCTCTCCCTCGGGGATTTGAGATGTCGCTGCAGGAAGTGCTTGTCGGCCTAGGCAGCAGCAGCAGGGCCCTGTGGCTTTGACAAACCTCATTTAATTGGGAGGAAGCCAGGAGAATTTGAAAGAACTGAAACATCCACGGAGCTCCTTTTATCAGGCATAATTTAAACTCTGCATGGAAAAACCCCTATATGTATAAAGAAAAGTCAACGTCCCCCCTGCTGCGAGCACTCTCCCTCTCCCCCCAGCGCCGGCCGCCTCCTGCAAGATTCCATCTTTTCATTTCTCTGAGAGTGTCAAAGCAGATTTGGGTCCCGTGGCTGGGTGCACAGCGAAGGAATACAGATTGGCCTCTCGGTGTACACCCGCATGCATGCGTGAACACGCTCCCTCCCGCCCCCACCCCCACCTCCCCACGCGGAGCCCCTCTGTCGGCGGCTTTGCTTCAGGTGGCCAGGGAAATCAAAACCCGCGTTCCTCCCAGCACATCCGTTCGGACGGTGCTGTTCCTGCCTAATGGCCCTTCACCAGGCAGAAGCTGACGCCCAGACACCTGGGAGGATCCCAGCAGTCCTTTGTGTGCGAGCATCACAGATCCTGGGGGAGGACCAATGGGAGGATGTCTTCCAGTGGCGAGAGGGGAGCGTGTGTGTGTGTGTGTGTGTGTGTGTGTGTGTGTGTACACCCAAACGTGCAGACTTGCCTGACGTGGTCGCTAGAAGTCCTCAGCCCCAGAGGAGAAAGCTAAGAAGGAGGGATAGAGGGGCTCAGAGCGGGGAGGGGGGAGGGGATGGGGATGAAGTGGAGGGGGTGGTGGTGAGGGACCAGGAGGGTACCAGTAAGACCTCCAGGTCACCCGGAGTGCCTTTTACTCAGCCACAGGCCAAACCCTGTCCCTTCCCTCCTTTCGCATTCCACTCCAGGCCCACCTCCAGTCTCATCCATCTCACTTGAGCTATTCTACGTTCCTCCCAAGACTTGCCTTGAGCACACACACACACACACACACACACACATTCCCTGAACATCTGCAGCTGATTACGCAGGCTGGAGCTGTTTAGATATGATTTGTGCTAATATGTGTACGAGGGTGCCCCGCTTCCTCTTGCTCACCCTCGCATCCTCCCACACCAAGGCATTCTGGGGGCCAGGGACAAGCCTCTCCCCACCCCCCACCCCCTCCACTCAGTCTTTATAGCCCTTACTATGTTCTTAACACTTAATGGCAGCTTAATAACTGCCGACGACGGGCTCTTCCCACAGGGTCAAGTAAGGCGCATTAACCCCAGCTCACGGGGACGGTTATTTTTGGAGATCCTCGGTGACTCACTGCAATAATGAACTACCTTGAGAGATGCCAAGCGAAGAGCTCTGGGCTGCGGCAGGGTAATGCCCAGGATGCCGTGGGGCTGCGTTGGCAACCCCGGAGGCTCTGGCCAGACCAGATGTCTACGCCAGACCTTGGCCAGAAGCTCCTCACCCCACCCCGGTACCTTCTCCCCCGCCCGAGCCCCTAGAACCCCCTTCTTAGCGTTCTTCTCTCCAGCGCAGGGCTCCTAAAGACTGCCTGCAGTTGAAATGTGGGTGTTTTCAAAGACACCCCACTGGAGGCTAGTCCCTCCCTGCCCCCCCCCCAAGTAGCCGGGGGCGTGACCACACTGCCCACATCCTCCCTGGCCACAGCCCGGGAAACACGAGGAGCGCTCCGGCCACATGATCCCTCAGCAGATTGCAGATCTGGAGGATGACTTCAGGCCCAGGCCGCTAAGCTGATTCCAGGGTAACGTGTGTTTCCCCGGGGGCCTCCGGCCCGGGCGGACGCGCCCCTCCCCTGGCGCCCCACCCCGGCACTTCCCTTGGCAGCATCCGATTACCCATCAGGACCCGCTCCGCTCTCCTCGCTGACATATCCGTGTCACCTCTCATCTTCCCCTCCGCGGAGAGCCACGGGGCTGTTAGCAACGCCGGCTCTGCTGCTCCCGGCAGATGCCGGCGAAAGCCAGCAACTCCGAGGCCACTTTCATCTCACGCCGTGTGAGAGTGTGCGGGGGACATGTTTGGATCGCTACGGGGAGGTCTGTGCCACCTCCGCCCTCCCCTGCCTTTGAGCTTGAGAGAACCTCATGCAACACTCACGCGAGATGGGTCCCATCTTGCTTTCCCCCTGGGCTAATTGACCTCCAAGCTCACTTCTGGCTGTAACGTCTGTGATTCTCCAGGGCTCAGAGGAAGTACTTTGCACCGAGACGGGCATGTGTGTACACACCACACACACGCACACACGCGCACACACACACACACGCACACACGCTCACCATCGGGAAGCTGGTGCAGCTGGGACGGCAGGGAGCTGAAGTAGGCGTGCACCAGGGCCTCCTGGGCGGAGACGCGGTCCCTCGGGAAGCCCTTCAGCATTTGCGAGGCCAGGTCTTCGG
Organism: Vespertilio murinus; assembly: GCA_963924515.1. Lineage (NCBI taxonomy): Eukaryota > Metazoa > Chordata > Mammalia > Chiroptera > Vespertilionidae > Vespertilio > Vespertilio murinus. Next base: position 73,431,343 of record OZ004711.1, on the reverse strand, counting down.
CTTCCGGGATTCTGCCCAACCTGGAAAGACCGGGGAGGAAAAGTGAGTGTCTCCGGAGAACTCCCTTCCCAAGGGATAGACGGGGACAGGAGAGCCGTAAGGAAAAGGGTGTCCCGAATGGAATGTTCCTGGGGTTCGGCAAGTTGGTGGCCCGTGGAGAAATCACGCCCACACGGAAACTCCCACCTGTCCTGTTACTAAGAGGAAGGGAAAATCTGTGGTCTATGGGGTCTATGGGGTCTATGGGGACCCCATAGACCCCATAGACCCCCACCTCCCCCGCCAGACCCCCACCTCCCCCGCCAGCCTCCACAGTGTCTCTGGCACCATCTATGTTATAAAAACCCAGTGGGCCGAGACCGGTTTGGCTCAGTGGTAGAGCGTCGGTCTTCGGACTGAAAGGTCCCGGGTTCGATTCCGGTCAAGGGCATGTACATTGGTTGCGGGCACATCCCCCGTAGTGGGTGTGCAAGAGGCAGCTGGTCGATGTTTCTCTCTCATCGACGTTTCTAGCTCTCTATCCCTCTCCCTTCCTCTCTGTAAAATATCAATAAAATGTATTTTAAAAAAATAAATTAAAAAATAAAAACCCAGTGGCCCTAACGACGTAAAGACAAATGGCCGGTCACCAGGAGGCGCACTGGGGTCTGGGGGTCCCGTGGTGGTGCACGGGTGGGCGTGGGCCTCTGGTGTATACGTAAAAGACCCAGAATTATAATTACAGAAGCAGGGATATGTCATTAAGGACTCCTCTTTGAGGGACACAGCAGCCTCTACCAGGCAGAACAGCCCGATGGGAAATACGCTCTCCGGGCAGCAAGCACAGACTCCTGCCAGGGGAGGAGGGAGAGAGAGAGGCCATTTCGGGGGCTAACGCTCAGGTGGAAAACACCCTTAGGTACAGTGTTTCTGCAGCTCAGCTCCCAGGGTTCTGAGGTAAGATGCTTCTTGGTTCTCCCTGAGAGGGAGCCTCGGAAGAGACACAGGTAAGTACCCAAATTACAGTCAGGTCGGATCCTCAAGTTGGCCTGATGTTGAATGGTGAGTCTGGAGATAAGTAAATCCATTAGTTGAGCAGCTACTATGTGCTATAGGTGCTTGGCTCTGAGAGACACAGATGCCCCTTAGTCTAGCAGAGGAGTCAGACACCAGCCGTGGGCAAACTACGGCCCGCGGGCCGGATCCAGCCCTTTTGGCTGTTCTATCCCGCCCTCGGAGCCAAAAGAACAGAGGGTTCTCTTGCTCTCCCCTCCGCTCCTTCACCAGCAGCCCAAGATGAGAGTGCCAGCATGGTCAGGTTGTTTTTGTTCTGGCCCTCCGGGCCAGTTTAAGAACCCAATTGTGGCCCTCGAGTCAAAAAGTTTGCCCACCCCTGCAAATTATCATACTAATGCAGAGTACAGCTATGAAGGAAAAGGCCCAGATACCTGACTGAGAGTGGGAGGAGCTGGTCAGGGAAGGCTTCCTGGAGGAAGCAGCATTTGAGCTGAGCGCTGAGGAACTGGGGAAGGCAATGTGGGCAGAGATCTGTGGTGCTCACACAGATAGATCCTGGGGCATGGGGGAGAGGAGTGAGTTTAAGGGGACAAAGGCCCGTCGGTGGCCTGGACAGAGTGGGGACAGATGTGAAGAGAGGGACGGTGGCTGGGGCTAATCCTCCAGGCCTGTGGGTCTTTAAGCATCCCACTTACTTGTCATGCTTGCAAGCCTTTGATAATCGAGGGCCGGTCATTTGAGAACACCCATCTCCAGAGCCCACAAGAGGGTTTGCAAGTGGAAAGCCACAAAAGCAGGTCCCGGGAGGCCCCGAACCACAGGGCTGATGTGCGACATTCAGAACTAAATCGCACGGCCATGCAAATTGCCAGCCAAGCAAACACAGAGCGGCTTATTTAACGTCAGCTCGACGGAGAGCGGACACCCTTCCAGGATGCAGGGCTGCTGGGAGTCCTGGCCCACAATCCTAGTTTGCCTAGTTTTTGCATAAGATTTACACGATACACTTTCAGCCGTCTCATTCCCATGGCGTGGAGTTGTTTCTACAAACAGGTAACTTTACCCTCACACTCAAGAGTCATTGCTTTATAGACTTAAACATTTGCAAATCCCCGGTCCTGGCAAATTCCCAAGCCTGCTGGGGGACAAGGGGCCCTGGGGCAGGCAGAGGGCTGCCTGGTCGCAGGTGGGTGCGGGTGCCCCGTCCAGGCTTGGGTTTTCAGGACTGGGGAACGGGGCTGGCGCGGGGAAGCTGGTACCAGTCACCGGGGGCCTGGCATCTCTCCAGGAGGAGATGCAGGGAAAACCTCGTGAGGAAACTGTTCTAGGTGCCAGACTCGGGGCCTGAACCCACGCTGTGAATTCCCGGGGGTGGGTGGGCAGGAGGTCATAGTGGGGAGAGAGCTTCCACACCCCCACCCCAATCAGCACTTCGTTCGCTCCGCACATTCCTGCCGGTTGGCTCCTGGCGGTTGGATTGCTACGAGGCGAGGAAGGCTGCAGGACTGTGGTGGGCTGGTGTCAGCATGGCCTGCACGCTGTTTCATCTGGCCCCGTGGTCAGCAAACTCATCAGTCCGCAGAGCCAAACATCAGCAGCGTAACGATAGAAATTTCTCCTGAGAGCCACATCTTTCAAACTTAAACTTCTTCTAACGCCACTTCTTCAAAACAGACTCTTGCCCAGGCCGGGGTATTTTGTGGAAGAGCCACACTCAAGGGGCCAAAGAGCCGCGGTTTGCCAACCACTGATGCAGGCTGTTTATGTTGATGGCCGGGGGAAGCTCAGGGGACGACGGCAGGGCCACATGGGAAGAACCGGCCACCCTGACCAGAAAATTCAAAGACAGGAGAGTAGGTCCATGAGGACTTCTGTGTTAGGACTTTTCTCCTCAGCTAACCCGCCCCGCACCCTTCCCACAAGGTTGTGCCAGGGCCTCTGGTGGTGCCGGGATTGGTCTCAGGCCCATGGTCTCCAAACTGTGACCGCCACCACCCGCTCCTTCTGCCTCTTGGCTGGCAGGGGTGGCGACCAGGGCAAAGTGTACCAGTGAGGGCTACTCCCCCTGTGAGCCGCTCTCCTGTGGCTCTTCCCTGTGGAAGCCCCCGGCCAGTGCTCAAAGCCCCATCTCCAGACAGGGGTGGGGACCTGCCTGCTGGCCAGAGAACGTTCACACATCTTGAAAGAAATGATAAACAGCCGTTCCCTGGAGCCTGCCTTCCAAACAACAGGGACTTTCAGGTGGTTTGGTGTGTGGGACATCCGTGTGTGTGTGTGTGTGTGTATGTGTGTGTGTGTGTGTGTGTTGGGGGTGGTGGTGCAGGGGCTGGGTGGTGGCTCCCAATAAGAGACCTTTGGCTAATTCATGGCTCTACATCACGACCTACTCTACCCTCTGGTGCGCACTCCACGTGGAGGCTTTCTGAGGCACGTGAGCGCTGTGCTGTGTCTGGGGAAATCAAGCGGAATCTGGTTGGGTTCAACGCGGCCACATTTTCAGGGAAGAGCGGCGTGGAATGTTCAGTTGGGATCTCACTCTCTCCCCCTCTTCCTCGCCCCCCCCCCCACCTGCGAGAGTGTGTTTTTCTTTGACATTTGAGCCCGTTCCCCTGTCTCTGATGTTTCCCTCACTGCCCTTTTTGCCTCTTCACTGAAGCAAAGAGAACAGAGCCTCGGCTAATTACTCTCAGATCAAATAATACTGGTTATTGTAATTGGTCATTGTCCGAAAACACTGAGCTCTTCTTCGCCCGGAGGTTGCCTGGCGCGGCTTAGTTAGCTAACTATTCCGGGAATGCCGCTATTATCTGTTTTACTCCGCAAAAGAAACTAGGGATTTGTTGAAAGCTGGTAATAAAAGTCGGCCCGGGTCTGCGCCGAGGCTGGGTGGAGAGGGCCTGGGAAAGCATGACCCCCATGAATCAAGCTGCCCCCCCCCCCAATAGCCACTCAATGATGTTATTCGGTTTCTCTGTGCCGGGGAATAATAAACCCGCTAGGTTTTCTTGCAGGCCGACCCTCCCCGTTCTCAGGGCCTCGGGCATGGTGGAGGGGCCCAGAACAACTTTAATGGCCCAGACGCAGTGAAAGTAACATGGTTCTTAGAGAACAAACGAGCAGGCTCCCAGGTGACTGGCTGGCTCTCCCGGAGGCCTCTTCCTGGGCTGTGGGCCCCCAGGTGGAGGTGCTCGGTGGCCTGAGGCTGGGAAAATGCCCCCTTCAAGCCCCGCTTCCCAAGGCGGCGCTCACCTGTTCCAGACGTTCTGCAGGCTCTGAGGTTTCAGCAGCGGGAACCATTCTGAAAGGCACACACAGGCACGTCACAGAGCGAAACGACCCTCAACTCCTGTCTCCAAAATATTAAAACCCGGAATGTTCTCCTTGGCTTGGAGGAAGAGGGAATCCAGGTTCAGGCAGGCAAAGTAAAGGATGTGGAAGGCCTCTTCTCACTGTGAGTATTTTGTGATTCTGTCACTATTATGGGATGAATTGTGTCCTGCCCTCCCCCGCAGATCCATATGTTGAAGCCCTAACCCCAGGCACCTCAGGATTTTACCTTATGAGGAAATAGGGTTGTTATCGACATAATTAAGATGAAATCATTAGGGTGGGCCTTAATCCAATATGATCGGAGCCTGGCCAATGTGGCTCAGTGGTTGAGCATCGACCCAGGAGCTAAGAAGTCACCAGTTCCATTCCAATTAGGGCACCTGCCCAATATGCGGGCGCCATCCCCAGTAGGGGGCGTGCAAGAGGCAGCCTACCTGTGATGGTCCTCTCTCATTGTTGTTTCTATCCCTCTCCCTTCCTCTTGCAAAAAATCAATAAACACAGGGTTTTTTTAAAAAAGGGGGACAGAGACAGACATGTACAAGGCAATCTGAAGAGACACACGGAGAAGCCAGCCATCGGCGGGAGAGCCTGGAGCAGACCCTCCCTCAGTGCCTGAGGGAGGAACCCATCCTGCCCTCACCTCACCTTCAGCTCTGCCTCCAGAACTGTGAGACAACACATTTCTGGGGTGTACGCCCTCTGGTTTGTGGGATTTTGTTACGGCAGCCCTAAACAAACTTATTATAGTTTGTAAAGCCAACAGACACTGACTTAGCATTTACGGTGTGCGGAGCACGTACCACGAGCTGGGAGAGCACAGAGGAAATCGGCCACCCTCTCAGAGCTTATAACTCATCCGAGAGAACAAAGTTTGCTCCCCAGAAAAGTCATGTGACCAACGATGACGGGGCAAAGTCTCAAAAGAGGTCAAAAGTAACGGGGCTAATTTCCAATATTACTTGCAGGGAAAACGGAAGTGGGTCCAGGCTTGAATGATCCATTAAACATGTAATCATCTTCGGAGCGTTCTTTATAACATTTACACATGTGTCTACCTGTGTTCCTATTATTCTTGGTATTGACACTATTTAGCCCCAAATAACACCACCATAAAAGGGAAATTCCTTCCGGAAATGCTAATTGAATGCTTCCTTTATGTAAGGAGCCATGAAAGGAGCCGTAGGGGATATGGGCTGACGCTCCTATCAAATCTCTGTTTCCCACTCCGGTGAGAAAAGAGTATTTCAACTCCCATTTAAAATGATGTTTTCGCCTTGTACTTTTCTTGGGCCGGAAATGTAATTGTTTTGAAAAGATCTCTCCTTCCAGCTCCCGCCGGAATGGAAAACACCAAGACTGTTTACCCAACAAAGAACTGAACTGATTTTGCTAATGCTGACAAATTCGCTTGCATGTGCCCAGCAAGTGACCTGGGAGGCTGCTCACCAGTGACGGTGGTTACACACGGGCTTCCCTTCTGTGTTTACTTTCTTAAGTTCATTATTTTAATAAAAATCACATATTCTTTAGAAACTTCAAAAGTAATTTTTAAAAATATGGTTTTATTGACTTCAGGAAGGGAGAGGGAGAAACATCAATGATGAGAGAGAATCCTTGATCGGCTGTCTCCTGCACGCCCCCTATTGGGGATCGAGCCTACAACCCCGGGCACGTGCCCTGATAGGGAATCAAACTGTGACCTCTTGGTTCATAGGTCGAAGCTCAACTACTGAGCCACGCCAGTGGGGCTTCAAATGTAATTTCAATTAAAAATGAAATGTATAGCCCTATCTGGTTTGGCTCAGTGGATAGAGCGTCAGTCTGTAGACTGAAGAGTCCCAAGTTCGATTCCGGTCAAAGGCACATGCTCAGCTTGCAGGATCAATCCCTGGGGACCAAGCAGGAGGCAGCCAATCAATGATTCTCTCTCATCACCGATGTTTCTATGTCTCCCTCTCCCTTCCTCTCTCTGAAATCAATAAAAACATTTTCTTTTTAAAAGAAATGAATCTTGCTAAACATTGTAGAGGGGAAGGAGTGGTTAAAGAAAGCAACGGAAGTCAAGTTTCCAAGGTCCGATGCAATCAAAAGTGACCACTCCGCTGGCGTTTTGTGGCCCAGGTAGACTCAGGGGGAAGCCCTTGCACATCCGGGTTATTTACTCTCCGGTCAGATGATTGTGCCTAAACTCAAATAACCAGTGAAGATAAGAATATCTGGCATTTGTTTCGAATGTTTATTTCCAAGTCGCTTTCTGCTGGCTATTTGCAGTTCTTCCCTGACCAAACAAAATTAAAATATTTCCTCCTTCATAATGAAATCCATTTCAATCCTCTCCCACGGTCTGTTTTTTCCATACCCAGAGCGCCTACGTGCCGTGTTTCTGACCCTTTGTATTTTAATACTTCTTCTAACTTTAGTGTTGTTCTTGTGGAACATGGGTTTGGAATAAACTGAATGAGGGTTTGAACACTGAACACAGAGTATGAGACTGCTGCTTCCGTTTCACTGAGACCTCAAGTGAGATACTTTCACCGTGGCCAGCCTGCTTCCTTGACTCAAGTTGGAGGTCATAGTCTCTCCGCAAGAATGAAGTGATCCCCAGAATTTATTGATTCATTGAGATAATGGATGTAAAGTGTGTACCTTAGAGCATTAAACAAAAATAAATCCTGTTTGCTGCTCTTGTTCCCACTCTTCCTTTGAAAAGTGATGGTGAGTGAACTGTGTGTGGTTAGGACCCTGGACTTGGGTTTGGAGTCCACACTGTGCCCCTTACCAGCTGTGAAACCTGCGGGGGTTGCTTAACCTCTCTGGGCCTCGATTTTCCCATCTGCAGAAGTGGGGTGATGACAGTTCCTACTGCACAGGGCTGCTGTGAGAGTAATATAAATGACTCCTTATGCTTTGCCTCTGCTCTTTCTTTTGTCCGATGCACCACGCTTTCCTCTCTCCTCTCAGGTATTTCCACCTTATTGTTCTCCTTGGAAACCCTCTGTAACTTGCAATTGCACGCACGCTACTAAAATTCTACTGTGCTCCAAGCTTAAATTCTTATAAGCCTGGCTTGATTTTTCTTGAGTCCTCTGTGTGGGCCGGGGGCATGTTTCTTAGCGATGTGGTGTAGTAACGTGAACACCACCCACCCGGGCTAAAATCTCCTTTCTGCCATCTATAAACTCGGTAATTGGGGGTGAATTTCTTAGTCTCTGTGGTTAAGTAACTCCAAAGTTTCCAAGTCTGTAAAATGGGGATAATGTTCCCCACTGTATGGGAGGATTAGATGGGATTACACACTGGGTGTGTGGTAGAGGCTCAGTAAATGTCAGTCTTTATGCATGTTCCTTTTGTCTTCTTGCTTTTACTCCTCGTTTTGGAGGGCTAGCACGGGCTGACCGCGTGGTTCTCAGGCCAAGCTGCCTATCGGCATCCATCCTTGGGGAGAGTTTCGGAGCCCTGGCTCCACACCGCAGAGCCTGATTTCCCAAGCCCGGGGCGGGCCCGGCCTCGGCCCATTGTGGTGTTGTTATTGTCTTTAATGGGCTCCAGATGTTGCCAGTGTGGCACAACGTGAGGCCGAGGAGGCTGGCCTGGCAAGGAGGCCAGGGCTGACCACTCACCAGTGACTCCCACACACTTCTCTGAGCTTCTTGGGTGGATTCACTTAAGCAATGGATGTAAAAATTGCAGAACACAGCGTCTGACACATAAAATACGTTTTTCAAGGGTGGGGAAAAAGGAAGCATGATACGGCAACAGTCAGTTCCCATAAATTTCTCCCTGAAAGGATGATCTGTAAGAGCTGCACAGGGAGGCAATGCAATGACATTGAACTTGAGGTTCCATGTCTTGCTTAGGTGGCTCCTGACGACCTCTTCCCACATCTATTTTGTAGCTGCACCAGCTAAGATGGAGGGATTGATGTGTCCAGAGTCAGCCAGGTTGCTGTTAGGAAGCCCAGCCAAAGCCCAGTGTTGGTTCCTAGCCTTCCTTCTCATTCCTATGCAGTGACCTAATGTTGAATGACCTTGCTGCTCTCTGATTGATCCCCCTCCAGTAGTTAAGCTGCAAGTGATCAATGAGAGAATGATCCACGAACAGATAGGCATTGTACACACCACCATTTCAAGAACAGTCTTCTTACTCTGGCTTCAGTTGCCTCTAAAAATCATAGGTCTCTAGGCAGTGCATTTCCCTTGTCCTACCGGAACTAAAGACGATAGTAAATCGTTAGAACAGATTTTTCTCCATTTCCTCCTCCTGCAGTTCTCTTTGTAAGAGTTCTCATTGGAGGTCAATGGGCATTCGAGGTAGGAAAAGCAAAGTAAGAGGCAAAAGGGAACTTAAAAAGCTGAACTTTAAGTTTCTCAACTAAAGAGAGTAAAATTACAATGATGGTGGAGTTGTCGCTATCATAGTCAGATAATGCTTTTTTCCCCCATAAAGTTTTACAAAAGCTCTTTTCAAGAACAGTGACCTTAGTCAACAGAGATTTGTTGGTTGATTGATAAAATATCACCAGGATCATTTTGAGTCTTACCTCCAGGTAAAACATTTTCTAGTTAACTATAGTCTGGCCACAATCACCCTAAGGTTATCTTACAGCCGTCCACAGAGCTACACCTCTGGTGTTTCCCAGAATACAATGCATTCTTGAGATACCATATTTTTAAGTAGTTGATAATGTTGTTAGCCTTATTTCGCTATCTCTCAAGCTGTAACTTCAAAGTTGCCTCGCAGAAATTTGCAGCTCTTCTCCTGTCTCTGCCTGCACCACCTCAGAGGCTCACATTCCCCCCTCCCAGCTGCTTGCTTCCCTCTTCCTCAGTGGCCTGGCTTGGAAGCTTCCTTGGTTTTTTGGCTCAAGGACTCTAAATTAGGCTCTTCTTACCACTCTGCATTACCAATCTTTAAATTCTTATTTGGGTATCAGGATGCCAACGCCAGTGCTCTCACGGAGGGTGCCCCTTGGCATTTGAGCCTGGCACTCCAATTCATGTTTCTGGTATTTCACTTTTCTAACTCCGCATCAGATCTTTCTGTAGATGCTAAGAAAATATCCCACCTTCTGAAGCCTACCCCCACGGTAATGGTCTGGGTAGAGGCTGGGGAGGCCAGGCTTTGCTCCTTGTGGGTAGATGGAGAGCTGGAGGGGATGGCATTGCCAGGGGTTTCTCATCTTTCCCCAGGGCAGTACCACGTTTGATGTCTGTCCATCCCCACAAATGATGTTTGAGCTATGGCTTGACCATGCCATTCGGTGTGTTTGGTATTTAATAATGCATCATTTGACAGCATACCCCTGTAGTCTCAAAAATGTTTAAGGGCTACCACAGGGAGGCACCATGTTCAGCACTGAGGATACTCAGAAATGATACGTGGCCTTCCTCCCTCTCCCTCTCCCCGCAAACTTATGGCTATACAACTTCTGAGGTACATTACCATCAACATCACCATTATCATCATCATCATCATGATCCTCCTCTCCTGGTCTTCCTCAGCCGCTCTGGCTATTTCTTCTCAGCTTCCAAAGACCCTTTCCCCCTCCGGTTGATCCTCAGTACTGGTTCCCCAGGGTTCCATCATAGTCCTCTTTCTCTATACACTCTCCCTTGGGCAAATGAATTCACATCTGGGGCAAATTTTCCCCAATCTTACTTTAAGATCTAGTCCCCCTCAATAAAAACTAATAATTTCCACTTTAAGCAGATGACTTCCATTTTGTATTTCTAGATTGGACTCTTTTTAAAAAATATATATTTTTATTGATTCTTTTTTTTCTTTTTTCTTTTTTTTTTTTTTTTACAGAGAGGAAGAGAGGATAGAGAGCTAGAAACATCGTTGAGAATCACTGATCAGCTGCCTCCTGCACACCCCCCACTGGGGACGCGCCCGCAACCAAGGTACATGCCCTTGACCGGAGTTGAACCCGGGACCCCTCAGTCCGCAGGCTGACGCTCTATCCACTGAGCCAAACCGGTTTGGGCTAGATTGGACACTTGTAGTCACAGGCTTGTATTTCTAATTGCTTTCTAGATATCTCCATTTGGTGGCTTCACAGATATCTTAAATTCAAAATATCCAAACCTTCTATGCATTTACCTTCTTCACAAATCTTTGTCTTCCCCCTTTATTTCCCGTGACAGTGAATGGAGCTCTCATCCTCTTGCCATCTGCAGATGGGTTTTCCCTTCACAACTCAAAGCCAATCAGTTACAACATCTCCCTCACTCCCCAGATGCTCTGCAGGTGTGTCCCCTGCGTTCCTTAGCCATTGCCATGGCTTGAGTTGAGACTTCCTACTTGCCTTCGAGAATCTAGAGCATTGCCACATTGCTTCCAGCCAATTGATTCTACATATAGTCGTCTTCAAGCAAGTTCTTCTAAAATTTAAATCCTGCTTTATCACGTGCCTTTGAGCAACCATCCAATGGCTCTCTTTGTTTACTCATCAAGCCCAAATCCTTAGGGTGATTACAAAGCACTTCCCCATCTGGTCCCCATTCACCCTTCCCGGTCAATCTCCAGCAATGCCCCACCACAAAACCAACCTTCTGGCTTCCCTGAGCAATTTGCCTGCTTAGCACATCACCACATGCACCTGCTTTCCTAGTCCTCTGTGTCAAGGTCCTTTGTCTGGAATGCCTTTTCCCCTTCCTTGTTCACCTGGGAAAAAGCCCACTTTGTCGTCTTTCAGTCCCAGCTCATGCCTTTCAAACATCCCTGAATTCCCCAGACAAACCAAGGGGCCTTTTCCCTAGTCTTCCTGGAGGTTCCCAGGCAATATGGCTATATTAATACTTTCCACATTGTATTGTTTATATTTCTCCCTCCAGACTGTATGCCTTGAAGGCAGGTATCAATGTCTTATTTATTTTTTAATCTCCCAATCCAAACACCTACCATTCAAAGATATGTGTTGAATGGATAAAAAATTGATGCTCGGATAAAAAATTAAAATGAAATAAATTTACTCAACCTCATCCTTAAAATGCAAAAAAAAAAAAAAAAAGTAACTGAAGAAAGCCCTCGTATGCATCCTGCTCTGTGTCTTTACCGAGAACAGGGACACAGACGCTGGCCAGGAAGTGGGGAAGGAGCCTCCTGCTTGAGCTAGTTCCATGATATTTAAAAACTCAAGGATCCTTTTCTTAAAGTAGGAAGGAACATAGCAGGGTTTAACTTGAAAAAAAATTTTTTTCACTTGCTTTCACTCATTTGCAATTTTTTCTAATCTTAACTACTTTAAGATCATCTAGTCCCCCTCAATAAAAACTAATAATTGCCACCAAATAAATTAAAGATGAGAAAACTAAAAATAAATGTAGAAACTGGAAGAAACTATTAATGAAGATCAAACTGGGCTGTGTATTTAAATAAATTTCACTGAGTGGTTGGGGGGACGGGTTAATAAAGATGTTAATAGTAACTCCCCAGGAGCTTTGGGCAGTGCTCAGAGAGCAATGGTAATGAGCCCAATCAGTGTTCACAGCTTGGAGAGCCCCTGTGGCTTCGTTAGCTGGAGCAAGGGGTGGGGGTGGGGGTGGGGGTGGCTTCTGGAGTCTCAGGGTAGGGACTCCACGCACAGTACATTCCAGAAGCATGTCGCCAAGCTCACAGATTCCAAAATCAAGTCTGGGTGGAAGGACATAATCATTTAGAAATGGACTTGGAAAAGTGTTCTTAGCTGGTCTCCAGTATGGGCCACTGTTTTGTTACCAAATCATTATATCTGCCCTTTGATGGCTGGCAGGCAATGTGGCAAAGCACTGCCTTGGAATCCAGCAGACCTGGATGTTCTGGGTCACCCCTTTCCCGGTCAGGTGACTGTAGGCAACACACACACCTCCCTAAGCCTCAGCTCTCTCCTCTATACACTTGGGATGAGAACACTGTCCCCATCTGATAGGGCTGTTGTAAATCAAGGTAGAACAGTGTATGTGAAGTGCCTAACTCATAGTCAGTGCTTATTAACAGAGGTTGTTATTATCCAAAGTGAATGATAAGTTACATATGCTTTCTTGGCAAAGCAGGCAGAATAGGTCTTTTATTTATTTGAGAGAAGAAGGGAGGGAGAGAGAGAGAGAGAGAGAGAGAGAGAGAGAGAGAGAGAGAGAGAGGGAGAGAGAAACATCAATGATGAGAGAGAATCATTGATTGGCTGCCTCCTCCATACCCACTTTTGGGGATCAAGCCTGCAACCCAAGCATGTGCACCGACTGGGAATTGAACTGTGACCTCCTGATTCATAGGTCAGTGCTCAACCACTGAGCCATACTGATTGGGCCAGAATAGGACGTTTAGAGTCCTAGAGAGTACAATGGGAACTAAAACCCAGGTTCTCTAACTTCTAGTCATTGATTTCATCCTATATAATAAAAGCATAATATGCTAAGTGTCCCACCAATTGGTCACTATGATGTGCTCTGACCTCCAGGGGGCAGATGCTCCAGTAGGTTAGCTTGTTGCTGGGGTCCAGCTAATCGGGACTGAGCAAGAGGGCTGAACAATCCCTGGAACCCTCCTGCGGTCCCTCCCCAGGCAGCCGATCCCCATCGGCCCCAATTGGGACTGGGCAAGATAGCCTTGATCCGCCCCGATCGCCAATCAGGCCTAAAACAAATTGGTGTACACCTAAAACAAATTCATGCACCAGGCCTCTAGTTTAACACTTAGTTAGTAACTTTATGTGCCAGTTAGGGGACATGTGTAAAATACTAGAAACACTAAAAGGGGTCAGGTTTGTTCTGTAGAACATGTTCAGCACTCTTTTCACTATGCCATGCTTTGGGTGAAATCAATAATGGCGACACTAATGTTATCTGTGACTTAGTCACCCTTACTGGTACCCATGACATAGCATGTAGATAATAAGGGCCCTCCCAGAGAGGAGGCCCGAGGCCGTTGAGTGGACAGGCATCTCTATAACCACAGCTCGGGGCAGGGAGCAGGGAGAGAAGCAGAATGGAGCCTTCACCAGCAGCGTCAGCTCCAACAGGCGCTCAAAACTGACTTAGGCCGGAGTGTGGAAACTCTTAGGGTGTGCAAATTCAGACAATGTTTAGCCCCAAGCAAGCGAAAACAAAGCTCAGCTCTGGAGCCAGAAGGTGTGCCTGACATCTAGAAGGAAGCCATAACGCAAGGGAGCGAAACATCAAGAGAGAGAGGCACAGCATCAGCCCTCACACATCTGTCACCGAGTCACAGCTCGAGGCACCTCCACACGGCGTGGAAAACAGAGCGACCTCAGACATTCATTGAGCGCCTACTAAAAGGCCCCACGTGTGGCGAGTGACGTTCGCTAGACTTAGTACGGCAACCTTGTCACAAAAATCAAGTCATTATGTTGTACACCTAAAACAACTGCGATGCTATATCCATTATATCTAAAAAAAAAAAAAAAAAAATAGGTCGTATGGCAGATGAATAATTTCACTTCTCAGAACAGCCCTGCAAAATGGGACTCAGGAATACCACGTGGTTCATGGAAGGAGAACAAGATTTGGCTGTGGACTGGCTTGGCACTTAGGGAACACTTTTTCAACGATAGGATTGTCCCCATTTCACAGATGAGGGAACTGGGAAATAAGTAACTTCCCCCAAAGAGAACAAGGCGGAGCTTGGACTTGCCCGTCCGTGGTCCGTGGGAGAGTGGACGCTCCTAGGTAAAACCTCCCTCACCAGCGCCTTCCCCCCTGGTCCAGCCACAGAATAAATATCTCTGTAACTCCCTTGGCTAGCAGGCCCAGGGACTGAGCTGATCCAGTCACAACAGACGCACAAAGACTAGCTCCAACCCTTTGAGCCCAAAGAATGGTAGCTCTTTGTCATCCCCATAGAGACAAGGGTCCCGTTAGATTTTAATCCTCCTCTGTCCCACCGTGGTGACCGACGAAGCTCGCACACTGGATTTCAGGTCAAAAGAAAACATTCCGAGAGAAAGGCTCCATTCCAATGCTGCCTGGTGTCAGCGTGCCTGTTATTCCTGTCCCTGTTATTTCTTGCTTCCACCTGGTGGCCAAAGGTTGAAAAAGCAGGCGTACTGAAAAACGACTAGTCGCGAGCAGGCTCCATTTGCCTGTGTCCCTAGGCCATCGGAGTCCGAGTCCCCGCAGGGCTTTTAGCACCGCTTTCCTGCCTTTTGATTTCCAGTGAGTTCCTCGAGTGGGAAACCTTTCCATGTGCAGCCTCCTTCCCCCAGGCGGGAAGGACCGGGGTGATCCCGGATGCTTCCCGCAGCTGAGCTCATGCCACAAATCAGGCATGATTTTCAGCAGATATTCCTTTAAAAGTCTGAAGGCCTCCGCGGACTCCATTCCCTTCTCAATGGGAGCGAGCATCAAAGAGACAGGAATGAGACTGCTTTGCACGCACATCAGGAACTAATTGCCAATTTGGCAAATGCATCGCCTAATGTCATGCACTGTTATTTCTAAATCCTCTCCTGTCCTTGACCCCAGGATCTAGATGTAAACTTGGAACCATTAGTGAAGAAGGATAAAGTCTTCTGGTGCCCCAAATGGAATTGAGAGGGATTTAAACTCGGCGCTTTTGAGTGTGGTGAAATGAACCCAGCAGTACATTAATGCTAGGATTTGAGCTCACACAGCGTGAGTGCTTTCAGAAACCGTGTTTAAGGAAGCAAACAGAGCCACGGCAGACCCTTTGAGCGGAGCAAAAGAAGTTGGATGAAACAATCAATGACACATTAAAAACCACAACGGGGCTGCAATCATGTGGCAGGAAAAACGTTTCTCTTTATCACGGGATCTCTGCATCTAATGAGATGGCGACTGGCAACCTCCAGGGCAGTGAGGCCTCTGTTTACTTTAGCTGAGAAATGTCTAAATATTTAGTTGAGTCTTTTAAAAGCCTTACACAATTCCGTGGCGAACTCGTCTCTAAGGTACGATCTGATGAGCTCTAGATTGCCATTGGAAACTCTATGTAGAGGAAATTGGGAAACGAAAAGCCAGAAGGTGAAACACACAAATGTGGCCCTGGCTGGTGTGGCTTAGCTGGGTGGAGCGTCATACCAGAGGAGGCTGCAGGTTGGATTCCGGTCACAGCACATACTGGAGTCAGTGTTTCTCTCTTCTCTCTCTCTCTCTCTCTCTCTCTCTCTCTCTCTCTTTCTCTCTCTCTCTGCCCCCCACCCCATTAATAAACATATCCTCAGGTAAGGATTTTTTTAAAGCACAAATGTTAACTTATTTTTAAAAAAATATATTTTATTGATTTTTTACAGAGAGGAAGAGAGAGGGATAGAGAGCTAGAAACATCGATGAGAGGGAATCATAGATCAGCTGCCTCCTGCACACCTCCCACTGGGGATGTGTCCTCAACCCAGGTACATGCCCTTGACCGGAATCGAACCCGGGACCTTTCAGTCCGCAGGCTGACGCTCTATCCACTGAGCCAGACCGGCTTCAGCTTAACTTATTTTTAATTTCAAAATTAACTATTTTTAATGGCCTCCAAATACTTCGTTTAGAACCAACACCTTGTCAGCTGATACTGTCTCTTAATTGATTCTAAACAGTTCTCTACTTTTCACATAAGCTTCACTCCTATTGGTTCCAGTTGGGCCCAAAGCACTTGAGGGAAGGGACTCCGGGGTTGCTCTTCCTTGGGGCTGGGGTAAGGGAACTTCGTAGAAATGTCCGAGGGGGCCCTCCCTTTGCCTTTACACTACTGTGGTGCATTAGCAGATTTTAGCCAAGACCGAGATCCAGTTTGCTCTAAGCTCCTGGGGTCTTCGGTGCCACGAACCCAGCGCCTCACAGCCGCGGCATCAGTTGGGGTTTTCCCCTTTTTAGGCTTTCTGAGAGAATCCCCTCTAGCGTGCTGTCCTTTATCATTGCTTCCTGCGGACTCGTATTAAGGATCACAAAACTGCCCCCTTCCCCCACCGCGGGAGGCCAGCGCAGCCCCGGCTTTGATTAATGTGTCTTGGCTAATTGTGTGAAGGATGGCAGGCCTTTAGCAAGTGTGACCAGCTCATTGTTGAGCCAATCACAGGCGCCTCGGTTAGCATGTGAAAAGGGGGTGTGTTGCCAGGGGAGGGTGAGTGTTCTGGCGGCTGAGTCAAAGGAGGAGCATTTTGGGGGGTCACAGAGCAACACCCACTTCTTTGAGGGGACGTTACTATGCTCTACTAAACCTGTAAACCTCTTACTCAAAGCGCTTTTTTTTCCTCCTCCCCCTTTTTTCAAGGAGATCTTTTTTTCCCAGGGTGCGAGCAGGCAAGACACTGGCTACTCTGCAGATGGAGTTCACGTTCCAGGGTTTTTAATATTTCACTTTTATATTTCTGTTAGAGAACGGTCCTGCTGAGAGTCTGGGAATCCGCGCTCGTCAGAACCCCCTCACTGACACTTGGATATATTGCTCTGAAAGCTATCCCAGGAGAAAAGATTAAACAAAAAGGAAAAGAAAAGAAAGAAAGCCTACTTTTCAAAGGCTACTTCTTAATCTGCCCACATCAAAATAAGACAACTGGCCCTTTGAAGTAGAGGACACAGAATTCTCAGCCAGCTTGCTTAGAATGGGGGAGGGAGAGAGGGAGGGAAGGAAGGAAGGAAGGAGGAAGGAATGAAGGAGGAAGGAAGGAATGAAGGAGGAAGGAAGGAAGGAAGGAGGAAGGAAGGAAGGAAGGAGGAAGGAAGGAAGGAGGAAGGAAGGAATGAAGGAGGAAGGAAGGAAGGAAGGGAGGAAGGAAGGAAGGAAGGAAGGAAGGAAGGAAGGAAGGAAGGAAGGAAGGAAGAGAAGGAAGGAAGGAAGGAAGGAAGGAAGGAAGGAAGGAAGGAAGGAAGGAAGGAAGGAAGGAAGGAAGAGAGCAAAGGACCAGTCTTTAAAATCATACAGCTCTTCCATTGCTCTGATTTAATCCAGCGGTGGGTTGTGTTAACCTACACACAGAGGGACTGTGTTGTCTTCCTAGACACAGTCCAGGCACAGCCAGGAAGTGGCAGAGTGGGCACAGATGGAAACTGGAAGATTCACCAAGTTCTGAGCTCTTTGGCTCCCTCAAAATTGCGGTGCCAGCTGAGTTCAAAGTTTGGGGTCCTTATTGCAACTTAGAACAGAGAGGAAGACAATGGAAAGCTCGTCCAGAACGGTGTCCACAGTTCTGCTCAGTGACGTTTTTCTGGCTCCTATCCCCTCTCTGGTCCCTAGTCACTGGAGTACAAGGGCATGAAGCAGCAACAGCAGCTCAGCGGGGGGTGGGGTTGCTAGGGAAGTGGGCTCAGAGAGACTTCTCGATTCACAGAGGTGGATGGCCCTTTTAAATCATAGTCCTTATGATGGAGTCATCGATGGTAATGGTCCCAGACCCCAGAGAAGCTGGACTGCTAAGATGTACAGATATGGGTTTACATCTTGGCTGTGGCGAAGGCTGTAACTCTCATCCTTCCACAAGCTCTGTCCACAGCCACTCACTGCCCAAGCCCACGGACTCAGGGCTCACACATGAGCACGCTGCCCCTCAGAAGGGGAGTTGGAAAGGGTATGGATGAACAAATACAAACCCAAGCTCTTAAACAGCCAAGAACGGACCCAGCACACAGCACAGCAGATAGTAGGTGCTTAAAATTGTTGGACTCATTTGAATGAAATGGAACGCTTCCTAGAAACACAATGCAAAATATGAACCCGACTAATGCTGTTATCTGGAGATTTCTCTCCAGAAATTAAAAAATAAAAAATTGCACATTACTTGGAAACGACAGCAAAATGAAAGACGTAACATGTGTCTCACTCAGTGTTTGAGTGGAACCCCGTTACCCCATTTAGTCCAGAGTCTGGCAGGGCAGCATTTGGCCAAGTTCCTATCACTGTTGTTCCCAACAAGGCCTTCTGTGCCGAGAAACTATTTATTGCCTGAACCAACCTGAAACCCAAATGTTTGAAGTCTGGGGAAACATCACATGCTCAGCGTGGCGGTTTTGTGTCAACATTACCCAAATTGTTTTCTACAACCCGACTGTGACCCTAAACGTCCGCCTGCATCCATTGTAGAAAACTGGGGGTGGGGGTGGGGTCCCGTTTTCACCTGGAGGAGAGAGTATAGGCTGGGTGAAGAGAGCTGTGGGCAGGGTCGGAAAAGACGAAAGCCAGACTCTCCTAGAAACCATGGCAACAGGAGAGAGGACCTATTGCAGCCTGGGTCCTGGTCTCCGCAAGAAGCCTGTTCTTTTTTTTTCTCTCTCTGTCTCAGACCAAAGGCAAAGCCCTGTGGCCAGACAGCAGCATTTTTCTCAGGAGCCAAGCTAGCAAAATAGTTAGAAATGGTAACCTACTAGTATGTGTGAGTGACCCTAAAGCCATTTAGCAGTGCATACGACCATTCGCATAAAGCAGAGATGGCTTTATAGTTTGTCTTTAGCTTGCTATAAGGTTTCCGTAATCCTAGTTAATTCAAGATCTCTGATCCTGTGGATAGCTGTTTGAGCAAAAATAGTAGATGCTGCAGAAAGAAGGAAAGCCATCCCTAGCCTCCACTGTCCATTGATTTTCTCTTTCACCACCTTTTTCATCCCTCTCCAGCTTCTTGCTCTCATGAAGCCCTTGCAGGATCAGCTCATACCAATGTTAACAGTGACAACAGTTTGTTTGTTTTTGTTTTGTTTTTTTTGGGGGGGGAATCCATTTTTAGTAATGGGACACTGTAAGACTATGAAGACTAGAAAATGTGACTTGGGCCACATTCACCCTAACCTTGTCCTTATCTGTGCATATCTCCCTCTCCCCCCCCCCCCATCCTGGCAGCAGGAGTCCAGCTCTCGTGTGGCCATTCTTGCTTCTCCAGCATCCAATACATCCCACCATCCTATAGATCACGGCTTCTCTCTGTCCTTCTGTCTCAACATTCTTGATGTGACAACTGGTTAATCTGTCCCCTTTGTCATGGCCTTGGGACCATTCCTCACAGACCTCCCCCCATGGACAACACTTCTAACACTTCCATATCCACCCCTGGAGCCAGTCTTGGAAGACCAACTACGTGACAGAAAATGACCAAGTGGTGAACTCTTGTCCAATCTAGACACATAGCTGTCCTCCCCAAGGCTTAATGAGCCCAGTGAGTTTCTACTTCCCCTGTCTTGTAGAAGCATACAAATCCATGACAGTCCTGGGCTCAGAAGTGACACTATCTTTTTAGTTGTTTCCTTGGGCACTTGTGTGTTTGGAAATAGATGTGGAATCCACTGTAATAGTCATTTCGGATGCTTATTCAGTTTGCTGCTTGTAGTTTCCAGAGCTTGATAGCTAATCTAACCTTAACTACTGTTTCAGTGTCCTCCTTGTAAAAGGATTAGTCAGGGAATTCAAGAACCTAAACATTTGTTTAGACCTATCTCCCCTGTTGAGTTAACAAGAATAGAACACACTGCGTAGCTAAGTCTCTCAGCCTGCTAATTCTCAGAGCATTCCAAAGCTGGAATCAAATGTTACCTGGATTGTAGTTAGGTAGTTTGGAAACTCCAGGCCAGGTGTCCTCTGTAGGGACTCCCAACACCTACAAAAGCCAAAGAAGGACAGAGAAAAGTTAGGGGAGACGTGAGGCGGATGGAGCAGGTATGACGGCATGAAGGACAGATAAGGCAAGAATTAGACGTATGTCACGTTACACCAGCTGATGTATCCAAGAAAGAAACTTTTGTGTTTCCCTATTTGTAGTTGTATGGGAAAAACTAGTATATTCTTGTAGTCCTGTAATGGTTAATTTTATGGGTGAACTTGATTGGGGCAAGGGAAGCCCAGATAGCTGGTAAAACATTTTTTCTGAGTGTGTCTGTGAGAGGTTTCAGGGAGAGATTAACATTTGAATCAGTGGAATGAGTAGAGACCTCTCCTCTCCCACATGGGAAGCATCATCCAACCCACTGAGGGCTCCAAGAGGAACAGAAAGGCGGAGGAAGGGCATGTTCTCTCTCTTCTTGAGCTGGGGTGTCCGATTTCTCCTGCCCTCAGACATCAGTGCCCCTGGCTCTCTGAGTCTTCAGACTCAGGGTTATCACCAGCAGCCCCCGCAGCTCTCAGGCCCTTGACCTGGGACTAAATTATAGCAGGCCCACTTGCTTTTCTGGGTCTCCAGTTTGTACATGGCAGATTTCAGCCTCCGTGACCGCATGAGCCAATTCCAATAACAGATCTCCTCTTGTAGACCTCTAGATGTCCTACTGGCTTTGTTTTTCTGAGGAATCCTGATACAGGTCCCGAGCTTGTGTCTCCACTAACTCACTTGTTCTGAGGCAGATCATACAGCCTGGCTTAGTCATATCCTCATCATTAAATATCTATTGCATGACCAACATACTTAGGATGCTATGTTGGGAGCTGGGATATAAAGAAGCAGGAGGGATGTCCCTTTGTCTTATATTAGAGAAATATATATATATTCAACAGGAAGCTTTGACAGCCTACATTATGCCCCCGCCTGGTGTTCAGCTGTTCCACAATATGCTCAAATTAAAAGGGTTCAGATTACCGACCTTTAGGCCGTGGAATGTTGGCTAAAAATGATCCCCAGCCCAACTCCAGTCCTTTCTACCAAATTCATCTCATTTGCTTGAGTTTTCTGTGGCCCAACATCTTGGAGTCTGGTATTTGGATTTTAACTGGTGGATAGTAATAGTAACATCATTGAAGAAAACCTCCTTTGTACTTTGGCTTGCCAAATTAAAGCTCTAGTTTTGAGTTAATAGGAAAATAAAAGTCCTTTGGAATACAATGTTAAAACATTTCAGATTTGGAATGGTGATGTTTCTGAATTTCTTTATAGGTATCATCCTTATCATTAAAAATATATATATATATATATATATAAAATCATAAAAGCCCAGTGTTAGTTGTATCTGAGAGCTAGAATAGCAGTGTTTTTATAAAATCTTAGAAAAATACTAATAGCTTGCATTACACCATTACAATATAATTCTTCTTAGAAGCATTTCTTATAGAATGAGGCTAGAGAATCCATTTATGTAAAATGCTGGATAGAGACAGTAAGAAGTCAACTGCCCAACAAGTGGCTGATGATCGTCAGTAAGGAATCCAGAACCTTACTCCCCACCGGCTTGCTGACCAGGACTCCGGCTGGAAAGCACATTTTGTGGTGCCTCTTAAGCTTGTCCTTGAACAAAAGACACCGAAGTGCTATTCTCCCTCATAGAATAAAAAATCACGCCACACAGCAAAACCTTCTTTCTTTGATCTATTCCCTAAACAAGCTGAAAAGCTACTGAGAGGATTACAGGCTTCTCCTATCAACCACCTGAGCCCAAAAAACACCAAGGATTCTGAATCCATTGTGAAAAACCAACTGGACTACTTCCGCTGTTATAGGAGTGGGCAGGAGGATGGGAAGCTAATTCCTCATTTTTAACCTCCCATCATACGTATTTGCACAGGTGTGCGTGTAAACCAGTGGGTGTGACTCACAGAGAGCCATACGTCTTCTGTTAACAGGCAAAGTACAATGAAAAGAAAGCAAAGATAACGAAGAGAGAGCAATAAGGGAAATAAATGACAACGACCACATCCATATTTTTCTAAGGTCAAAGTTACCAGAACAGTTATTTTTGTATTCTGTTTAATTAAATCAGCAAAAATGGATACCAATAATGTTTAAATATTATGCTAAAAGCTGTCAGCTTGAGATTTTAGACATTTAAACAAAATTCAATATCCTTTATTTGGAAATTTGATGCTGAGTTTCTATTTGAAAGTTATAGAATTTGTTTTCACTTGAGAAAATGACTAAATCTCCACTTCAGTCTGGGAAACTGAAAACCAAAAATTGTTGATTTACGCCCTCCCTGCAGGCTCCTAAAAAGGCAGCCAGTGAGTGCTATATTTGAAAACAGGGGGCTGCAGGCTGTTTTCTGCCTTTGTTGGAATGGAAACTGAAGGCATTTTGATTAATGGATTCAAGGTCTGCATAGTTTGTTTTATTCTGATTTTAGGACCACAGCTGGGATTATTTGCTAAAACTGCTTATTGAAAGAATTAGATTCCAGAAAAGCAAGTGACAGCTATTCAGATGTGAACACACACACACACACACACACACACACACACACACACTTCAGAAAGATGGTGAAAGAAAAATTCAGGACTTCTTGTGATGTCTTTATTCTAAGAGTGAGACCTCAGGATAAATGTAGAGGAAGGTTATGTTTAGAGACAGGGAGATTTAGAATGGACACGTTGCTTTCCAAGAAGCCATTTCTACATCCACTCTCGCAGACTGGAAATAGATTTCCTATTCTCATTTGGGCAGACCATGTTTAGTAAAACACAAATCCAGGAACTATTTGTAGTGTTTACGTTTCTAACCCGCCTAAGATGTGGCAGCAGAAAGACAACACACAGTTGAAACTGGTGACTTTTCCACTTTGTCCGCAGAGTGTGGAGCTACGGCTATGACAACAAAACCATTGTCCCCCTTCGACAGGGCCAGGTAGGAATGAGATATAATGAATCTGGTCTCCTGCTGCTCATAAAGTATGGCGAGGCAATATGGAGCTATATCATTGGTCAGTACAGATCAAAAGTCAACAATGAGCTATGCAAGCTGGCAAACTCAATAAAAACTAACTGGGTGGATGGTGGAATCAGATAAACAGAGAAGAATATTATGATTTTTTAAATGATGGGAGCTACAATATTCTTTTTGTTCAAAGAAGTTACAACTTTATGGAATCAGAAAATCAAACACAAGTAGACCCGAACTTACTATGCTTTGATTTATGACATTTTCAGCTTATGATGGGTTTATAATGTGACCAGATGTCCTGCTTTTGGCGGGACAGTCCCGATTTTTAACAATTTGTCCTGCATCCCGCAGCGTTTTAACAAAGTCCAAAAGATTTAAAAGATTCTTTCCAAAAATCGGGACTTTTAAAAAAATATATATTTTATTGATTTTCCACAGAGAGGAAGGTAGAGCGATAGAGAGCTAGAAACGTCGATGAGAGAGAAACATCAACCAGCTGCCTCCTGCACACCCCCCACTGGGGATGTGCCCGCAACCAATGTACATGCCCTTGACCAGAATTGAACCTGGGACCCTTTAGTCCGCAGACCGACGCTCTATCCACTGAGCCAAACCCGTTTCAGCAAAAAAAAATGGGATTTTTAAAAAATGCCGTGGGACACGGGACAAATTGTTAAATACCGGGACTGTCCCGCCAAAAGCGGGACACCTGATCAACTTAGTATGGGGAGGTAACCTGTCATAGGTTGAGGGGCCTCTGTAACATGTTTGGCTCTGGAAACCCAGGGAGGTCAGTGATGTGAATTGCTCTCCCTCATAACTTGAAGTTAGAGCCAGGTTCAGAACTCACGTCTTCTGACTGCAGGCCAGTGGTATTTCTAATATGGTCACTTATTTTAAATTTGCAATGAGTTGTCATAAGTGTCAAAATAAAGTCCCCGTCGGTTGATTGCAGTGTGATAAAGACAATGGTAGACAGGAACATGGCTTTCTGGGCAGGAACTATTAGACTGATTTGTTAGGACATGTTTGTTTTTGCTGTTAAGACATGTTTGTTTTGGTACTTTATGTCCAGGTTCAAGTGCAAATTCTTTCACTTACTGAATTACCAAACACATCTTCAGATGGCCAGTGTCAGTCAGCGAGGCCAGTCCTGGAAACTTGAACCAATCGCTAGAGAGCCATCAGGTCCTGGGAAATGTCTAACCCATTCTTTATGCTCTGTGGTATCTAAGTGCTTTCTCTGTGTGGACAAGAAGTGAGACCACACGGAAAAACAATGAGGCTGTATGTCAGGAGATGGTTTTCAGCACGTAGGTGATTGAAATCTCCCTATAATAATAATTGATCTGACAGAGAAAGGCAACAGATATTTATTGAGCACTTTTGGTACAGGAAGCTTGCTATGCATTTGACCTTATGGAATTCTGACAGAAGGTTAGGAAGTCATGACCCCTAGCCCCATTTAACAAATGAGCAAACTTAAGCTCAGAGGAACTACACAGCTTGCCTACATTTGTTTAGCTGAAAAGTCACTAGAATTCAAACCCTGGTCTTATGGCTTTTAAGCTATTATTATGTTAAGCTGCCTTCAGCTTAGATGATGTTTTGGCACCCAGTGATGCTGCTTGAAGAGAAATAGCATTTATCTACCTTGCAGGGGAGTTTGGAGGGGAAAAAAAAAAATCAATATTTCCTATGTTGTTCCATAGTAGCCTGAATGTATCCAAAAGAAAATTTTAATGGCAGTAATTAACCTCTATGAAATGTCTTAATGTCTCAAAGCACATTTTATTTTAGCCAGCAGACAATGTCTTCTGGATCATGAATTTCTAGCACTATATTGATTTGTATAGCATTTCTTCACAGAGGTGAGCCAATAACTTTCCAGACACTGGCAACTAAATTTCCCTCCTTTTTCCAATGGTCCCTAAATTTTTTTCACCTTTATGTGTATATTAAAGATAAATTCTAGTATGGCCGGTGTGGCTCAGTGGTTGAGCATTGACCTATGAACCAGGCGGTGGCAGTTTGATTCCTGGTCAGAGCAAATGCCAGGATTGTGGGCTTGGTCCCCAGTAGGGGATGTGCAAGAGGCAATCAATCAATGATTCTCTCTAATCATTGATGTTTCTCTCTCTCTCCCTCTCTCTTCCTCTCAGAAATCAATAAAAACATATTTTATAAACACACAATGAGATATCACCTCACACCTGTCGGAATGGGTTTCATCAATAAATCAGCAAACAACTATTGGCAAGGATGTGGAGAAAAGGGAACCCTCATGTCTACTGGTGGGATTGCAGATTGGTGCAGTCACTGTGACAAACAGCATGAAGGTTCTTCAAAAATTAAAAATGGAACTGCCTTATAACTCAGTGATTCCACTTCTGGGTACATATCCAAAGAAACTCAAAACACTATTTTGAAACAATACATGAACCCCTATGTTTACTGCAGTGTTATTTACAATAGCCAAGATATGGAAGCAAAAAATAATCGCCCCAAGAGACCGAGGCTATGATATAGGACGCAGGTGGATTCATGGGACGTTACCGGACAACAGGGGCTTCCTGGCCCCTCGTCCCCAAAGTGCTTGTACTGTCGCAAACACTGCAAGTCAGTCTGAGAAACACTGATGACCTTAACACGGAGCTTAACACGGAGCTTCCCATCTCAAAGCAGATGGGCTGCGTCATTGGTCTCAAAGGCAAAATTGGTTTAAAGTTTGAAACGCAGATATTTCTTCTTCTTAAAAGGCATTTTTCTCTTACCTCCCAGATCTTCTCCAGCTGTTCAAAGATGCTCGTAACCCCAGGAAACAAAGGTTGACCCTGGAACATTTCAATAAAGATGCAGCCGGCGCCCCTAGCAAAAGAAATAGGAGTCAACGGACAGTCTCAAGGAAGCCAGGCCTGCAAACTGACCTGCTAGCATTTCTCCCCCCAGGAAATAGTCTGGGGACAGGTCGATAGAGGCCACATGCTGCTATAAAATCTTGGGGGGGAGGGGAGGGAGAGAATAAATAAATAAATAAAAGTCCCTTTGTCAACTAAAAATAAGAACAGCCTACAGCTTCTTGTTAAGATGGAATGCAACCAGCATTTAGGAACACAGTATAGCGAGTAAACGTTCTGGCTCATTGAAGCTCATTAACTGTCCATTTTATGAGAGGAGGGGAAAGTTCTAACCCTCCCAACCGAACACTCTCTTCCACTGAACCTAAGATACCATCATTGGAAGAGGTACCACTATTGTATGTGCTATTAAGAAACAAAACACCTGCTCTGTTTCTCTCTCAAATACATATAAACAGTAGGCCCCATTTGTGTGTGTGTGTGTGTGTGTGTGTGTGTGTGTGTGTGTGTGTGTGTGTATGTGTTTAAAATCTATCTTGTTCTTCTTCTTTTACAAAAATATATTTTATAGTGAGGAAGGGAGAGAGATAGAGAGTTAGAAACAGATCAGCTGCCTCCTGCACACCTCCTACTGGGGTTGTGCCCGAAACCAAGGTACATGCCCTTAACTGGAATTGAACCTGGGACCCTTCAGTCCTCAGGCCAACGCTCTACCCTCTGAGCCAAACCGGGTAGGACTCTATCTTGTTCTTACACTTGAACCACAAGAGTGTGCATCTTAGTTAAACCATGACATGCTCAGAATGTTGTCTTTATACTTATTGAGAGGGCTGTTATGCACTTAATTAGACAGATTATTTTTATCACATCATACTCGTACATGCAAAAACTGGAGCATCGAGTGAAAGACATTGGTTTAGGTGTCCCTGAAACTTTTTGCCACATTCAGCATTTGACTCAGACTCTTTGATGTCTATGTTTATCCCTGGTATCGTCCTCTACATCAGGAGTTTGATGACACAGCATGTCTTAAAATAATCCGTTAGAGAACTAAGCGTCACTGGTGCTGGGCTCCCAAGCTGACCTTGCAGTTACACAGCCTCCTCCTGACTCCTGCTTAAAGAATGTTGCTAACCATGTCCGATTCACCCTCCTTCCACAACCGCTTGGTTCCTGGGGGAGGAGGAGCTCTTCTGTCTGCAAGACTCTTCCAGGTCACTGACGCCCATGCTGCAAGTCCTGATGCTGGAACGTGTGATGCTCACACATGTGCAGTGGCTACTACCGTGCAGCCGGGCTGGTGGCCGCGGTGAGATGCTGCTGGCTGTAAGCTGCATGCTGATTTAAGATGCAGCAAGAGTGTGCATCTGAAAACAGATTGAATGGGGGAAAGGAAGCTCTCCTGTTTCCTTCCCTATGCCGTCAAACGAGAGTCATGGTTGAGAGAGAGTAAAAGTATGATTTATTTTGTTAATAATGCATTTTTATGCTTATAGTCTTGTGGATGATAAAAATGGTTCAGTTGCCAAAACCAGTTTGGCTCAGTGGATAGAGTGTCGGCCTGCGGACTGAAAGGTCCCAGGTTCCTTCCAGTCAAGGGCATATACATTGGTTGCGGGCACATCCCTGGTAGGGGGTGTGCATGAGGCAGCTGATCGATGTTTCTCTCTCATAGATGTTTCTAACCCTCTATCCCTCTGACTTCCTCTCTGTAAAAAATCAATAAAATATATATATTTTAAAGTGGTTCAGTTTACAGATTATAGAGATTATCCCATGGTCCAATACTTTAACTCCAAATCCCTTTCAACATAACACATACTTTTTGCAAACTCCTTAAACCAGCTTGACATTTTTTGGTCTGGCATTATAAAGGATATATACATAAGACATTTTATTACAAATCATCACATTATTAAAGATTCATATTAAATATGGTCTTTAATATTATTCATGTGTACTTTTCCCATATGATAAAGTTTTACTTTTTCCATCTGACTGTAGACATGTGCTATTTAATTTACTTTAACTTGAGTAAGAGAAAGAAGATTTTTTTAAATCCTCACCCAAGGATATTTTTATTGATTTGAGAGAGAAACTGAGAAACATCAGTGTGAGAGAAAAACAGCAATCAGTTGCCTCATGAGCACATCCTGTCTGGGGTTGACCCTGTCGGGGAATTGAACCCTTTGTGCACAGAATCACGCTCTACCCATGCCAGCCAAGACAGATGATTTCTTTCTTTCTTTTTTTAAAAAAAAATATATTTTTTTGGTTTTTTACTGAGAGGAAGAGAGAGTGAGAGTTAGAAACATTGATGAGAGAGAATCATCGATCAGCTGCTACTTGCACACCCCTGACTGGGGATGTGCCCACAACCAAGGTACGTGCCCTTGACCAGAATCGAACCCGGACCCTTCAGTCCGCAGGCTGACGCTCTATCCATTGAGCCAAACAGGTTTTGGCAGGCAGACAACTTCTTGATAAACAAGTTTAAAAATAACTTTTATCCTGTGTCTGGTTTAGAGACAGAATATACACATATATTTTTAAAGTTTAAATTTAACTGTATTTTATTACTTCTAAAGAAATATCAACTGTCTTCATGAGCTAATATTTGGTTTGCATTTTAAATAATCAACTGACTTGTTCTTAGACTTCTGTACGTATATAAATAAAAGCTATCAGACTGAGGTTTGCAAGCAGATTTCTTCCTCCTCAAACAACAGGTTGTTTTTATCCCTAATTTTTAGAAAGTCAGTTTGGATAGAATGGCCATATTTTTACTTTTTAATGGTTTTTCACGTATAGGAGACATCTTGATATGTGTTAAAAACATCTTTGACCCGGCAAATGTAACTTAAGGATCTGGTTAGCTCTAGCCGGTTTGGCTCATTGGCTAGAGCATTGCCCTGTAGATTGAAGATTCCATTCTGGTCCAGGGCATGTACTCTCTGTCTCTTCCCCTCCTTCCACTCTCTCTCTAAAAAAAAAAAATTAAAAAAAAAGTCAATGGAAAAGGTATCTTCAGGTGAGGATTAACAAAGAATCTGGTCAGTAGTGTCTTGAGGCAAATTTTTAGAACTACTGTCATTTTAAAGCTTCTCATTAGCTTGGTCTTAAATATTCACATTCTTTTTTTGCTTTTTGTCTTTAAAGCAACAGTTATAAAAGGTATAATTTAAACAGTAAGAGGATAAGAATCGGAGTAATGGAAAACTGTCAAATGGTTTCAAATCATCCTGGTTGCTAGCAATGGTCAACTCAGAACCTGAGCTGGTGAATACCATGCAATGGTCTCCACGCCCTGCGTGAACCCTCTTCTGTGTGTGTTGGCTCCGGGGGTTAGGAAGTCAATGCTCCAGATACACTGGGGGAAATTTCTGCCACCTTTCTCAATTCTTTGGGAAATCTAAAGCTTAGTTTAGTCTTTTAGGATACTGTTTAATGCCTTTAATCCATTATTGATTAAAAAAAAAAAAAACAGAGCCTACTGTTTATAGATGACCTTCTAAGGTCTTAAAAGAAGCCCATGTATTTTTCTACCTTTGAGGAGGTGGCTAGGACTATAGTCACCACACATCTAACTGTGGCCCCCAAATGCCTGAGATATTTCAGGAATAAGGCCTAGATAACGTAACACCACTGCCCCGGGAATGAGGAGGCTGAGAGCCCACACTCATCACCACATCCCTTTAATCCGAGAGCCTCCCCAGCAATGCGGTTCTACTTGACACCATCTATCTTGTTCTTACACTTGAACCACAATCCCATTTAACCCCTCTAGGGGAGAGTTTGTTACCCTCATTTAAAAAATAGAGAAACACAGACATAAAGAGGCTACATGGCTTTTTCAAGATAACATAATCCAGAGAAATTGATTAGAAGTAGAATTGACATAAAAATCCGGTCTCTTGATTTTCGGTCGTTATGCTTTTGCCATCAGGTTCTGAACTGCGTTTGGACATGTGTGAGCATGCATGTACAGACGAGTGTGTGTGTGTGTGTGTGTGTGTGTGTGTGTGTTGGGAGTGCATGTGTGTTTCTCTGAGGACAAGGAGAAAAGACAAAGGATTGAAGAGAAGAGCTAAGAGGTGAGGCATGGTAGAAAGAACATAGGATTCAGACACCTTGGACAAGACCGATCTGAGTCTCAGTTTCTTTAACTGTAAAAACTTGTAGAATAATTGGAAAAATCAAATGGGATAGATATTTGAAAGCACTTTACGTTTCTGTAGACAAATGTGATTGTCATTAGAATTATTATTTAAAAATGTACCACAGATGATAAAGTAACCCTCAAAAGTAGGGTGGCTCCTATCTCGGGGGCACCAGCTCTTACCATATGTCCAGTTCAGAGGAATATTCAGTGGCTCCCAGCAAGGCATCAGGAGGGCGGTACCAGAGGGTCACAACTTCTGAAGAGTATGTCTGGCTGGGAATGGACTTGGCCCTAGCAAGACCTGGCCAAAGGGGAGAAGCACAGCACTCGTTGTCCTGCGCTCTCCTGGAGAGCCACAGTGACACATTCTACCAAGGAGGGGACAGCTGGCTGAGTAAACAATATTTAAAAAGTAATACATCAAACATCAGAGGGGAGGTAGGGGAGGGTGGGGGTAAGGGAGAGAGATCAACCAAAGGACTTGTGTGCATGCATATAAGCCTAACCAATGGACACAGACATCGGGGGAGGTGGCGGTTGGGGGGGGGGGGGAGGGCATGAGTGGGGGATGGGGGAATAAGGACACATATGTAACATCTTAATCAATAAAGAAATTAAAAAAATTAATACACACACTCTGGGTGCTTTGAATAAAACTACCCAACTATCTTAATCCTTGTGCACTTCTTCATTAAGTCCATTTCTCAAAGTTTGGCCGACTTTGCAGCTGGATGTGGCCTTCCTGGCAGCTAGGTGTAAGAAGTGACTAAATCTTTCCTGCACAATATGAACATAAGTGATGTGTGAACTTCCAGATCTCCCTCCTCCCAGCTGTAATAAGAAGGAGGCGGCATCATCGTCTTGAAATATGCCCCTGGGCGGGGTTAGGGGGGGCAACACCCTGGGGACGGTGGGGCCACAGACAGAAGGAGGGTACACCACGCACCAGGGTGCCACCTTACACGTTCTGACTGCTCAGCTCAGTCGGTTATGTGAGAGTAAGTAAGCTCCTAGCGTGCTTCCTCCTCTGTAATTTGGGGTCTCAGTTCACAACCCACACGGCTGCCCTCCATGTCTGCAGTCCAGGAATCTCCAGTCAGATAAAGGGAGGGATTGCTAATCCAAACTGGTTAGCTTGGTAGGACCTTAGATGAGTCATTTCCAAGTGCCCCTCTGCACAATGAGAGCACTTTGTCAGCCAGCCACTGACCTCACAGAACCGCATGATCTACAGCCGTAAGAACAGTCAATAGATGAGTCACTGTCGTGGGGCATGGATAAATGAATGCCTGTTAAATGTTCACGTTGCCCGGATGAAAGCTGCCATCTCGGAATGAAGTTCTGCAGCGACAGTACAGCTATGTGACATCTGCCAAACAGGGAAGAGTGGCTCCTCAGCTCACACGGAACCAGCTCGCCAACTAATGTTTGTTGAGAACCTACTATGGCGCCAGGCATGAGGGAAACAGCATTAAGCAGAAACGGACCCTGGCTGCCATCATAATGCCCATAGTCTAGTGGAGGAGTCAAAATTGTCACACAAATGAGTGGTGTGTATCTGTGTGTGTGTGTGTGTGTGTGTGTGTGTGTGTGATTATAAACTGGGCTAAGTGCTAAAATGGAAAGATACAGTAATTCTCAGGAGAAATTGGCATCACTTTGGTGGAAATAAAAGCCTCACCTATATAGGTACAAAGAGCCTTCGTTGCAGGAAGAGTCTGTCCGACAATCGGGGGCTTGTTCCTGTCATCCTGGGACAGTGGTCGGCAAACTCATTAGTCAGCAGAGCCAAATATCCACGGGACAATGATTGAAATTTCTCTTGAGAGCCAAATATTTTTTAAACTTAGACTTCTTCTAATGCCACTTCTTCAAACTAGACTCGCCCAGGCCGTGGTATTTTGTGGAAGAGCCACACTCAAGGGGCCAAGGAGCCGCAAGTGGCTCCCGAACCACGGTTTGCCGACCACGGTCCTGGGATCTCCTCAGTCTACTCTGAAAGAATTTGGGTCTCCACCTAGATTTAGGGAAACCTACCAAGTACAGTTTGCTCTACAAATGTCTCTATATCAAAAAAGGCAGTAGGCTAGCAGGGGTGCCCAGGTTTCAGGATCTGGCCAGACTGGAGCTTGATATAATTCTAGAGAGCTGCCCACCTCTCCGTGTCTTGCCTCACACTTCCTATATGGTAAGCGTGATCCCCTCGCAAAGCATCGCTCTCCCTGGGCCTCAACTTTTCAAAGGCCAGGACTCGTCAATGCCTTACACATGTGTGTACACAAAAGCATCATTGTTCACAGCCCAGAAAGAGACTCGCGGGGCAGCTTACCAAAGTCAGCCAGTTTGAGCTCTCCCAGGTGACTGATGAGAATGTTCTGAGGTTTCAGGTCCCGGTGAAGGACGTGTTGGTGGTGGATGTACGCCAGGCCCCGCAGAAGTTGAAACATGAAAAGCTGGAAGGAATGAACACCTTATCTAAACAGATTGGAGCCACTACGTGTGGATTTCTCCTCTAAATCAAAAACAGTCATCCGGAGAATATAGTAAAAGTGACTCTTGAGAGATAAAAAAGAAAGAAAGAAAGAAAGAAAGAAAGAAAGAAAGAAAGAAAGAAAGAAAGAAAAGTAAAGAAAAGAGAAGACTTTATATTCAGAGGGGAAAAAAGGACCAGGAAAACCAAGGAAGTAGACCATGTCCTAAACAAAGGGATCCTGGCTTTCCCTGACTTCTTTGGTATTTGAAGGAATTACCCGTCCTTAAAAATCTAGAGCGAAACTTTGAAGTTTCTCTTGGAACACTAGTTATTGATTTAGATTTGAGAGATTTGATTGTCCCCCCCACCCGACGAACTTGGCATGTAAGATCAAAGTTGACCTGGAAATGATATTCTAAGGTTTACAGCTGCGTACGCTTCCCAAGCTCTCTGATATGAAAGCCTTTTTGAAACACCACACACAGAGACCAGACTGGGAAACATATCCTGAGACGGTAAAAGGGACCATTATCTTTCTAAACATATTTTTAAAATCTTAGGTTGAAAGTTGAAAATAAGGGAAATATACAGTAGAGATTAAGCGGGAAGAGAGAGACCAAAAGAAATTAGACCCCCCCGCCCCCCCCCCCCCCCAAAAAATCAGAAGAGACTGAGAGATAAATAGCAGAGAGAAGAAAGAAGAGGGAAAGGGAAACAACAGAAAAAAATACATCCAGGGCCCCAAATTTTAAATGTTGCACATGGTTATAAGGCACAGTAACCAGACCTCTTTAGATCCCCACCATTATAGAAGTTTCAGGGGGGAAAGAACACTTCGTTTTCCAAGTGTCTTTTGCTATTTTCCAGCGCCACTGGCAATTGGGAATTCAAATACCACCATTAGTGTTTGCAAAGACCAATGCCAACTGCAAGCATGTTCTGACAGCTGAGAGAAGAAAGGACCAGCCCCAGGTTTCCTGTGGATGCAGGCACAATAGCAGATACAGAGCTGTGTGGATAAACCCACTCTTCCCATCACACCTTGGAAACTAGGGACTGCAGAGATGCTAGGACCTGTACCGATCTAACAATGACTTGGAGACACTGGAGCCAAGTTCATGAGCAGCCTGGTCTGATGGAAGCAGGAGTCTGAGTGGTGCGGGGGTGGGGGTGGGGGTAGGGTGGGGGCAGTGGTTACCTACCACAGCACTCTGTGGCCGTGTAGGTTCGATGCAGATCCCACATCAGTTCCATATACCATTTAAGAATGTTAAGAATATCTTGATCCCTAGCCAGTTTGGCTCAGTGGATAGTTGGCCTGTAGACTGAAGGGTCCCAGGCTCAATTCCTGTCGAGGGCACGTGTCCAGGTTTCGGACTTGGTCCCCAGTGTGGGGTGTGCAGGAGGCAGCCAATCTATGATTCCCTCTCATTGTTGATATTTCCATCTCTCTTTCCCCCCTTCCTCTCTGAAATCAATTATATATATATTAGAAAAAAACATCTTGAAACTCCTACTTCAAATGTTCACTGGTCCTATGAATCTTCCTCAAAGCTTTATCTTCTTAGTGCTTCAAATACACACACTATTTGTTTTTCCACTCATCAAACCACTAAGCGACCGAAACACAAAATTCTCATGCCATCATTTAAACCTTCCAATTGGTTATAATGTTTATGGAGAAGGCAATATTTAAAAAATCCAACTGAAATCCCAGCTGAAAGCTATGTTGCCACAGTCCATGTTTTTCAATAGGACAGTACAGGAAAGGGAGAGATGGAGCCAGGTGAGGGACAGGAGACAGAAAGATGGAGATCGGCGAGGGAGAGACAGAAGAAGGAAGAAAAGGAAAATACTGTTTATGGAGTGCCTGTCACCTTTTGTAATCAATCCCCAAAGGTATGCCTGTCCTCGATTCACAGATAAGAAAAACAGGAAACTTTGAAAACTTGTCTAGAAAGAGTCGGGGCCGCAGCTCAAATTCAGACGTGCCTGACTCCAGGCCCCCAGCCTGAGAAGCCGGAGAAAAGACAGAAAGTCAAAACACGTCAGGGAGAGGGAGTGGGCCGGCTGAGTGGGCTGCCGCAGAGCTGCTGAGAGGGCCCCCGGCTGAAATGCCTTTCATGTCCCCAGGAGAGACTGTCTCCCTAATTAGTCACCCTCGCCTCCCACCTTCTTGCTCTCAGTCTCTTTCCTCCTTGGCTCCACGTATCTGTCTGCGAGCATGTGTCGACAGTAAAGCTCCCGTGTGGTAAGGTAGGGTGTCCCACAGCCACACTTCCGGAAACTGCAGTGTGTGCTGATGAAGCTCACCACCCACTGGCTCCTCAATCCTTTACAGCCTGGATTCCTCCCTCAAGTCTACATCTCCAGCTCATATGTCCTCCCTGGGCACCAATGTCCTCACCCCTGCCAAAGCTTCACCTATGATAAGATGACCCCGTCGGATGGTGCTTTTTTCAGTCAACATCAAGCCAGATCATGGGTGACTCTTTCCAGAGAGGCTTTCTGTACCCCAGGGGTTAGCTCTGTTTCTGGCACCAAGAGGCTCTTGGGAACAAAACGTAATTCCTTTGGGCTACTGCCATCTGGGCTGGAATCCTTCAAAACACAGTCAGATCATCAGCCAAGTCCTGCAGGGAAGCCCGAGTGCTCCCCTCACCAGGGATCCCTGGGGTTTGTTAAATCCCAGGCGACTCCCATCATGCCTTCGGTGGTCACTACTCAAATAGAAACTCCCTGACTAGTCTTTTTCCCTCCCATAAACTCATCTCTAGATTGCTCTGCACTTCCCTTCATTTAATCCATGGTCCCTCCCTCCCTCTCCCAAACCTTTTCTCGGCTCACTCCTCACTCCTCATTCCTGGATTAAAAACTCTCTACAACTCAACCTCGGATGCATTTTCTTCTGGCTTCTTTCCTGCAATGTGACCCCGAGCTCACTGCTCCTTTATAGCATTCTTAAGTGGATGCTAGCCTTTCTACAGCTCACTCAGACATTGATCGCAGTGAGGTAGGGTCAGCTGCCTCCTAACTCCTCAATCCCACTACAAAGCCATTACTTCTCTACCCTGAAGTAAAACCTCCCATTGCTTAGACTTTCTTGCCATCCAGCTATATCTTCCTCTACTCCTCTTGTCACCGTCATCCACACACCCACCACCCTCCATCATCCTCTCAAGACTTGGGCCTCTGGATCACAGCTGTTGACATCCGTGCCGGTGTGAACATGGCAAGCTGACCTCCTCAACGCCAGTGGCCTGCTTCTCCAGTCAGCGTCAGCCCCTCACTCCATATAACACTTGTCATAGGTCTTGCCATCATATGCAACTGTTTTGATTATGTCGTTCACGATGTGTTGTTGCTGTTTTATCACCATCACCAATGCCTTTTGCTATGGAAATCCAATGGAAACATCTCATTCCTTCTCTTTGCAGCATTTAGAGTTGTTGACCTTCCGGAAGCTCTTCCTTGGTAACACAATCTTATAATTTTTCTCCCACTTCTCTGACTGCTCTTTTTACAGGTTCTATCCACTTCCTCTGCTGATCTCTAATATATTCAAATTCCTTAGGGCTCCATCTTGGACCTTCTCTTATCACTCCACATACTCTCCCTTAGCCATCTTACCTACTAACTGCCTCAATTAACAACTGTATTCTGAAGATTTCAAAATCTTTATCTCCAACTCAGATTCCCTCTTGAACTTTAGACTCATATATGTAGTCTGAAGTTCACTTGGACATCCTATAATCACATCAAACTCAGAATATCCGATATCTGAAACTTAACTCACTATTTCCCTCTAAAATTAATGTTCCTCTTCTCTCTCTCTCTCTCTTTCTTCCTCTCTCTCTCTCTCTCTCTCTCTCTCTCTCTCTCTCTCTCTGAATAGCATTATTGTCATCCAAATACATAAAGCTAGAAAAATTATTGCTGACTCTTCTGTCTGTTGGGAATTCTGGCTAAGTAGTTGATCACATATATGTCCACTTTCCTCCACCATCATCTGCACCTGCACCACTGTTGTCATGATTAACCTCACTGTCAAGGCTGGGGCAACAGACACCAGCACTTAGGGAATGATTAGAGGAAATGGGAGGATGGGGTGGAAGTAGAAAAAAAACCAAGGAGGGAATGAGGTCAGGGGACTATAACATTTCCCAAAAATGTATTTTCTTTTCCTAAACTATTCACCACAGAGTCATCAGAGCAAGCTTTACAAAAAAAAAATAAATAAATAAAAATAAAAAATCTGAATTTATCACTTCCTTGTTTAAAAATCACTTAATGGCTCCTTACATGGAATAACATGACATAGCTGAGCCCTTAATGCTCTGGCTCCCATTTATGTCTCACGTCTCATCGCAAACTATTCCCCGCCCTGTGAATTCCAAACTTTAAACCTTAGGAATTATCATTAGTTCTTGGAATATGCCATGCCTTCTCTGGCATCCCAGTTTTTTCATTGCTGACTTCTCTATGGGGAACTCAGTCCTACTCCCACCTGCCTTGCTTGGACTAACTTTTTCCTTTCTGCCTCCCTATGCCCGTAATATATCCCTCACAAAGTTACAAAGTCCTTGCAACCCAGTATAATTTTCATCTGCATTCTTGGTACTTGTGACAATCTCAACCAGACCCTCCTTGGAATTGTCTCTTCCCTGGGATTCCACAGAAACGTATTTTCCTGGATCCTCTGTGTTCCTAAAAGCTGCTTTTCTTTGTCCCTTGCTGTCTGGCTCCCCTTCTTATCCCCTAAAGGCGAAAGTTCTGTCACCAGTCCTTTTCCCTTTGTGGCTCTGCCCTTTTGGTTATCCACGCTCTTGTCTACACCTACAAACTCCTTGTGCAGATTACCCTCAAGTCTACGTCTCCAGCTCATGTCCTTCCTGGGCACCAATGTCCTCTTCCACTGCCTGCTCTCATTTCCCTTCGGAGACCTCACCTCAACTAGGAGCTCCTTCTGTCCAAGACAGGACTCCTCCTCTTCCCCAAACCAACTTCTTCTTTTTCTGTTAATAGAGCTGCAATTCTACTGGTCAATCAGACTCAAAATCAGTCATGCCTGGCCCCACCCGCTCCCTCTTTGTGTCCTGGATGAACTCTTCACTGTTTCCATTTGTCACATTGCTTCCCATTCTCACCTTCACGTATCATAATGTAGGCCTTTATCACTGCTTACCTAGATCTTTGATATTCAAAGTTTGTTCCTTGACCAGCAGCACCCACTCCCCCCTCCTCCCCCCTGCCGGGTCATGTTAGAAACAGAAGCTCGGGCTCACCGCTCACCGAAGGCCGCCTGGATCACAGCCCCAAGTCCTTCATCGGTTCACTGAAGTCTGAGAAGCACTGGGCTAGACCACATCAATGAACTCCTCGCTGGAATTCCTGACTCCAGTCTCCTCTCTTTAATTCATCCCACAGACCACAGTTACATAAATTTCCTTCTGATCATGTCATGCTCTCTCAACCCAATCCCCTTTAATAACTTTAATGTCTAAGGAATAGAGTCCACATCTTAGGAAGTGAGGCTCTCGGCCATCTACCCAATCAATCTCCCCAGACTTATGGACCCCGCTTCATGAATACAGTCTATGTGCCAGGCCAGCAGGACCAGGGGTGCAATATGGCAGTAGTGGAAAAGCATCCTAACCAAGAATCATGTTTAGCTATGGCAGGGGCTGGCTGGTTCTATAACCCCAGGCAAAATGTTTGTCTTCTCAAATCTTGGATTCCAATTCTGCAA
Organism: Vespertilio murinus; assembly: GCA_963924515.1. Classification (NCBI taxonomy): domain Eukaryota; kingdom Metazoa; phylum Chordata; class Mammalia; order Chiroptera; family Vespertilionidae; genus Vespertilio; species Vespertilio murinus. Next base: position 73,393,270 of record OZ004711.1, on the reverse strand, counting down.
AACGAGGAAGTTAGATCAGCCCGGTGTTTTTAAAGCATTCTTTGCACTGCAGTCACAGTAAGAAACCTATATGTACCCAGGATTTACCTCCATCTCCAGATATAAGTACAGTTTCAACTGGAACAAAAGTTGCACAAGACATTTTCTGTTGTCTTCTTACCCATCTCATTTCATTGTTTTTTAAATGTTGGTTGCTAGTCACCACATTGATCTCATAACCCACTAATGGGTCAGAACCCGAAAACTGAAAACCACTGTCAGCCCCCTCGCCCTAATAGTCCATGGTTCTGGGATCCTCTTCCTTGAATCCATCCTCTCTTTCCCTGCTCTGTACCTCTGGTGATCAGCATTCCTCCTTTCTGTAACGTCTGCCCCTACATCAGCCTCTTAACATGAATGTGTGCTTTGAGTTCTGCCTGAAACAAAACCTCTTAAAATGAGAAAATTTATTTTACTTCTTTCCACATCTACAATACTAGGTCTTATTTCTTACTTGGCATTATTCACAGATGCCATGCAATAGTATTGGTGTATATTGCTTTGATCTTATTTTTGGATTAAGTGTCTTGAGGGCAGGAATCTGTCTTCTATGTCTTTTTTTCCTGTTAAGCATTTAGCAGCGTGTCTTATATGTGAGTCACATAAGCCTGAAAACCTTTCTCACGGTTATTTTTCCTGCAACCATTTTTTTTCTATTTAATCAACACCTCGAGTCTAGTTTCTTGACCCTCAGCGTTCTACCTAGCTTTCAGCGCCCTGCCTAGCTTCCCCCAGTTTAGAAGCCACCGACCACCAGCTTAACCTTTCAACATTCTCTCGCCAAACTGTCTTTTCCTCTCACTTATCTGGCAAAACCCCAACAAACTGTCTACTTTCTCTGTTCCTCTATTCAAATGGCTAAGCACTGCCATTTATTTATTTGTTTGTTTGTTTATTTATTAATCCCCACTCGAGGATATTTTTTCATTGACTTTTAGAGTGGAAGGAAGGGGGAGAGAAAGAGAGAGAGAAACATTGATGTGAGAGAGACACAGTGATTGGTTGCCTCCCACATGTGCCTCTGACCAGGGCCAGGGATCCAGCCTGCAACCGACATATATGCCCGTGACCAGAACTGAATCTGGGACCCTTCAGTCCTCAGGGCCAACATTCCATCCACTGAGCAATACTGGCTATGGCAGTATTGCCAATTTTTAAAAAATCCCATGAACATGCAGATAATTTAATGATTTCCATTCTCATTAGAGTATTTAATACACTACTAGACTTCCTTGGTTTCCCTAGTTCTCTACCCCATCTCCAATAGCTATTAAGATTTCTTCATTCCCCTCAACCCCTCTCTCCTCAACCTTTCCCCCCTTGCCTCTAAGAAGAGTTTAAGTCCCTTATTAAGAGTCTTATAATATTCCTTTTAACACAGCCATAGCCTTATCACTTTGCTTCTCACTGCCCAGTTAAGTCCACATTATCTTACCGGGCTTTAAGTACACTGAAAGTAAGAAATACAGCTTATTCATTAGTAAAACCTCAGAACTTAATATAGTACTAAGACCTCAATACATATTTATTGAATGAATAAATTAATACATAAAGTATTAGCTAAATGAATGAGTCCATATGCAAATCTCATGTGTCTAAGTTAATTAATTAATTAATGCCAGTACAACTTTGGAGAATGAAAAGTATAAAATACAAATGATTTTATAACACATGTAGAATTATACCTGTTAAGAGCTCATTATTATTTCTATCTTAATGACTGGGGGGAAAAATGGAAGCTAGCTCCACAGATAACAGGACCTGATAGGACAGGCAAAAGGATAACTGATCGGGATCCAGAAAAGGTGGCTTGTTTGCTAATTCTAGTGGGGAACTATAAACACAACACAAACGTTATCACAGAGCACAGTAGACTGCCACAAAAGAGGTATTTATTTTATAAAAGATGGCCTACCTTCACTTGCTTTTTTTTTTTTTTCAGTGCAATTCTTTTAATTGGCTTATGCTTCTAGGCACACATTTGCATGATAGCAATGACTGACAAGGTTAGGCTGCCCAGAAAAACCACTAACCATTGCTCCATATCTTTAAGAACAACTTTTTTTCCCCCTTTCTTTTTTTTAAAAACTTTTCTCTAGAATACCTATGACGGCCATCTTCTTATTTCGTGTCCTGGGATTTTGCTTTGCACTGTCAGCCTGTTTCAAAATTCTCCTGTGGTGGGCGAGCCAGAGAGGCCTCCCCTCAAAGCACTCACCCTGACGTTGTGAGGGTGCAGCCCGCCCGGGTGCTGAGACATGTACTGGGCCAGGTCCGTGTGCTGCAGGAAACGGTGGAGAGACTGTTGTTAGTGGTGCTCGCACAGGGCCCTGCAGCAGACCACACATTTGACTGTCAGAGGTCGTACGAAATTCAGATTTTGGAGAATAAGGTGCAGAAGGTGCCCAGCCCGGTTTTCTGAGGCCCCATTGCTAAGGTCAAACCCAGCGTGTCTTTCTAACCGGCTGCTCTTAGAAGGAAGCTTGTTTTCCTGGCACAACAAGATGCTCTATTTAACTGGCTGTCACTGAACACAATGACACAGGGAGTTTCCACTCCTCTCGGAGGCAAGTCAAGGACACCTACCTTATGATTTCTTTCTGCTAATATTTTAACAGTTTTCCCTCTCAGATATACTACAGTGAACTTATCCTATGTAATAAAAGCCTAATATGCTAAGTGTGGGCCATCTGGTTGTCCGTCAAACCAATCAAAGCATAATATGCTAATGATATGCTAAGGTCTCTCAACCACTCACTATGATGTGCACTGACCCCCCAGGGGGCAGATGCTCTGACCTGTAGGTTAGCTAGCTGCTGGGGTCCGGCCGATCGGGACTGAGTGAGAGGGGCCAGACACGCCCTGGTGCACTCCCACAGTCCCTCGCCAGCTGGCCAACCTCCCATGTCCCTTCCCAGCCCTGAGGGTGCACCAGTGGGGTCCCTCAGCCTGGCCTGAGCCCTCTCATAATCTCGGACTCCTTGGGGGATGTCAGAGAGACAGTTTCTGCCCCATCCTGCAGGCTGGCTGAGGAACCCCGCTGGTGCACAAATTCGTGCACCAGGCCTCTAGTATGCAATGTTTTAAAACCTTGTGGTTTATAGCTTCATTATCAATGAAAAAAATGTTGGGCTCTGCTCAGATGGTGGTTAAAAATAGATTTTTGAAAGTGTAAACGTTTTATTGAGGAGGCAAACTCAAAATTCTTATGAATTACTGCTGGTGTGGGGAAAGAGGCAGCAAATATGATGGGCAAAGAAGCAAGATTCAAGAATGAGCACAAGAACAACAGGCTCTGTTAATCGTAATAATGAAACATTTCCGTGACACTTCCCACATTGTAATGAAAATTTTATCACGCCATAAAATATTAACAGATTCATCATACAGGCACCAGGCTTTCCCCTCATGCTTTGTAAAATGCTGGGGCAACTCACCATGTATTCAAAGACGAACGTCAGTGTCTCTTTGGTGTGGATTATGTCATGCAGGAGCACAATATTGGCATGTTTCAGACCCTTCAAAAGAGAAGCTAGAAAAATTCAACAAAATGTTAATTCAAAGAACAACCTCGAAAGCCCTGCTTTATCGATTTCAAGCAGTCTTTATGTTTTAAACATTTCAAAGCAAGCAGTTCTGTTTTTTTTTTAATTTTATTATTATTGCTGGAAATACCTCTTATGAAATAATATTTAAAATGACAAAGTACCTTCATTATTTGTCAAATGGTGAGTCATTGCACTTGCATACCTTACTTTTTTAATAGGCCGGAGCAGTTTGAAAAGAAATATGTTTCCATTTACCCAATCAATTTCATCAGAGCACTCAGAGCACTTTGCAAATGCTTTCCTCCGGGCATCTCATCGTCTCTGCTTCAGAGTCACAGGAGAGGAGGCCTGAGCGATAAGGCCAGTGGAGGAGAGAAAACCCAGGGGCCTGCCTTCTGGAGCAGGACCTGGCAACACGCGACCATTTTCTAAGCTTCAGCGTCCGTCCCACCCCCACCGGGGCTCAGCAGGGCTGGTGGGTGGGGCGGGCAGAAGGCAGGGATAAGAGCCTGGGATGAAAAATGGTTAAACCAGAATAAACAGTGGAGGGCTCGACTTCTTACGGGGAGATGTGCAAGACTCTGTGGAAGGAGAAAATGCAAACTTGAAAAGGGGGCAGAACCAAACTTGGGAGCCCAGAGGAGAGAGAGAGAGTGTGGGGGGGGGGGAGGGGGAGAAACACTGTGGGGGGAGGGGGAGAGTGCTGGGGTGGGGGGAGGGGCAGCCTGAGGCCTGTCTGTCGCAGCCCCCATAACAGGTTGTTATGTGGTCAGTAAGGGCAGCCTTAGTGGAGAAGCCACCGCAAAAAGCCAGCGAGTACCTGGCTGGGGGGTTATTTATTTACTTATTTAAGTCTTTATTGTTGAAAGTATTGCATGGGTCCTCTTTCCCTGCTATTAACCTCTCCCAGCCCGCTGCCAGCCCCTTTCCCCCCCGGCAGGGGCGTTTAAAAGCTGTGTCTTTGGGGGTCTCAGAGATGAAACGGAAGGGAAGAGAGCAGAAAAGACACAAAAAGGGGATGGGCCTCAACTGAGTGTCCCCATATGAAGAAACGTGGTCCTCCAGCCTCAAAGGGAAGGAAAAAGTAAAACGCAAATAAAAACTCCAAGCCACGTTCTGCAGGGGACGCCTGTGTATCATGAACCCCGGCCACCAGCTCTCTTCCGGAACTCGGTGAGGTGGAAAACAAGCCCAAACGCTCCCTTCACATTTTGGAACCACCTTCCTTCAGCGACCCGTTCCCATTGAATGAAACCCTGTTGTTTGGCCTCCTGGCTGCCATTCCCCCTTCCAGCGGGGTGGGGTGGGGGGTCTCCACTTTCCTCTGGGGAAGCAACCCCTCCCCTGCTCAGCTCCTGCTATGCTAGTGGGGCTGACTCACCCCTACCCAAGCCCGGGCTTGTGACCCAGGCCCGTCCCATCAGAGCACAGCGCCCTGTGGCCACAGATTTGGTTCACAGACAGGCACGGGGCCCACGCGGGGGAGAGCCCCCCTTTGCCAGTGTCCTCAGGATAGCAGTGCTCTCTTCTCCACCGGGAGAGCTGAGCGTGTAGGATTCAACCGGCAGCTGCTCCGGCCAGCTCACCCATACCTGGGCATGAAACTGAGACCGAGGAAAACTGTGCTGGGGATGGCCAGGCCTGGATTCCTGGTGACATCACCGGCTCCCTGCTAGTGTGCAGTTTCCAGATCTCCGAGCCAGCAAATTTCCTTCTTCGCTCACCTTAGTTTGAGCCGGCAGCCTCTCACCACCCACGGAGCCCTCCTCTGCCCGTTAACCCTGCTTTGCTCTGATGACGAATAGTATCACTTTCCTCTTTGCCCCCTGCATCCTTCTGAGCGAAAGGTGTTACTTCACTCTTACAGGTCCACTGCTTTGTGCGCGTGCAGTTTCACAGGTACCTGCTTAATATCCCTAGACCCGGACTGAAGGCTGCAGGCGAATAGCGGGAGCGACTTTCTCTTTCAGATGCCGCCACCCCGCCCGGTGCAACGCTCAGCCGAGACTAAGCACTTCATTTATCAAGTATATTTATTGGGTGTCTTACCGGAGAGCTGGCTGTGGAGCCAGAAGCCCTCCTATGAGTCCTGGCCCTGCCACCTCCTAGCCAAGTGGGCCCGGGGCGGTATCTCCACCCACGCCTCAGCCCACTCCCTGTGAAAAAGAGATAGCGCCTTCCCCAGCCCGACTTCATAGGGCTGACAGGAGGGTGGGATCAGATTCCGGGCGCGGATCCCTGGCAAATGTCAGGCATCACACGGTTGAAAAATTAGGATGAATATCCCAGCCAACAGGTACTTGGTCCTCCCTTCCACCTCCAGCCCCATTAAACCCCGCTCCCAGATTGATAAATTAAAATTTTGTTTATGCCAGCTCCTAGATACAGAGGATATTTTGATGGTTGCCAGATGGGAGGGGGGGGGCGCTGGGTAGAAAGGAGAAGGGATTAAAGCGTGCAAGCTGCCAGTTATGGAAACAGCCACGGGAGGGTACAGTACAGTAAACAGAATGTAGTTAATAATCCTGTGCTTAGCTACATAGGGTGTCAGATATGGAGGCTGAACTTATTGGGGGTGATCATTTTATAAGCTATGTAAATGTCTAATCACGATGGCGTATACCTGAAACGAATATAATATGGTATTTATTGCATCCACTTATAATTTAAATTTTTTAAAATGTTGTTTATATTTTTTTCTACTGGAGTTTCCAACACCTTCCATACTTGCAATGACTTCTAACCATCAATTAAAGATGCTGGTATTTTATGTGTATTTTTATTTGCAAATTATGTTCATTTTCTCTGTCTAAGCGGTTCCTTCTCTTCCCCTTCCCCGCCCCCCAGTATTACAAAACATGCACCCAAATTTGATTTTAAATGGATATGGTAAATCTGGAATTACTAAGAATATTGTAAAGATATTTACATTTATTTTTAATACAAAATTTAGTCTCACTTAAATATGATGTTACTGCCGAAAGCGGTTTGGCTCAGTGGATAGAGCGTCGGTCTTCAGAATGAAAGGTCCCAGGCTCGATTCCAGTCAAGGGCATGTACATTGGTTGTGGGCACATCCCCTGTAGGGGGTGTGCAGGAGGCAGCTGGTCGATGTTTCTCTCTCATTGACGTTTCTAGCTCTCTATCCCTCTCCCTTCCTCTCTGTGGAAAATCAGGAAGATATATTTTTTAAAAATATGATGTTACTAAAATTCCTGATGCTAATTTTTAAAATTATGATGGCGTGTTTTGTTAATTATAATGGCTCCAAATGATCATTTGCTAAAAAGCTCCAAGTCTGATGTTCACTTAGGATGAGGCTTCCTGCGAATATCAGTGACTATAAATCTTTATTTCATACAGAGCTCTTGATAACTCCTGCCCTAGTCAACTCACACTCCCTGTCCCTGCTCTCGCCATATTGGCCTCCTGCCTATTCCTTGGATATTTCCAACACATTTCCTCCTGTGTCTTCACGGTCACCCTGTCTCTGCCTGCGTCCTTTTGTCTCAGATCACTGCATGCCTCCTCCCTCTCTTTCTTCAGGCCTCTGCTCAGAGTCTCAGCTTCCCTGACACCCTCCCCCCCCCCACTCCCCGTGATCTCCATCCCTGTGCCCTGCTTTATCCTTCTTCACAGAACTGATCACCCCTGGCATAGAGTAGCACTTGTTATACTGACACATTATATACCTGCCTATTGTCTGTGTCCACCCTTAGGAATATAAACTCCATTAAGAGCAGGCACTTTTGTCTTTTGCTCATTGCTATGTCTTCAGTGTCTAGAACCATGGTCGGCAGACTGTAGCCCGAGAGCCACAGGTGGCTCTTTGGCCCCTTGACTGTGGCCCTTCCACAAAATACCGTGGCCTGGACGAGTCTATTTTGAAGAAGTGGCATTATAAGAAGTTTCAGCTTTAAAAATTTGGCTCTCAAAAGAAATTTCAATCGTTGTCCTGCAGATATCTGGCTCTGTTGACTGATAAGTTTGCCGACCACTGGTCTAGAACCACGTCTGCTATATTATAAGCATTCGATAAATATACTTACTATTGCGTCAGTGGCCACTAATTGCCTAATATCATATCTAAACCTATAATTGGTTGGTATAGGGTGTTTTGGCTGATGGTGCTTTTATTTCTTGTTTCTTTTATTTGTCTTCCTCATTAGATTATGACTGTTGTGTTATGGCTGTGTCTACTACTGCTTTTTTTTTTTTTTAACACTCAAGAACTACTGAAATACTTACAGGGAAACTATGGCTTTTAACGATTAGTAACAGGGCATTTACATGAAATAGTAGATGATGATTGAAGTATTTATCTCATGGTGTTGGTATATTGTTTGGTCCGTCCACCAGAGGAATCTACAATGCCTACAGCCTCAGACGTGTGGGTCTCAAATGCAGAAAAGGAAGATCTCCCTCCCAATTTCGAGGCTGCCGCATAACCTTCACAGCAGGAAGTGGTGTGTTCTGCATGCGAAGCAGCCGAGGGGTGCAACGCCGACCGGGAAGGGAGAGGTCTTAAAGCCAGAGCATCCTGATTCCTGTGAAATTATTGTTTTTATAATTCACGTATTCTGAGTCTACTAATTTTTGTTTCTCTTCAAAGAAAAGACGCAAAGATAAATCGGGGAGTCTTTAAAGCTCCAGACAAATGGGATCATGATGGAATTTCTTTGAGGGCTTCCAAAATACTTTTATAATGATGATGATGATGATGATGATAGCTAACACTCATTGAGCATTTACCACATGCCAGGCATTCTTGTAAGAATTCTGCATATATTAACTTGGTATGATCATGAGAATACCCAGAAAAGCCAAAGAGAAAACCTGAAGAAACAAAAAAGAACAGATCTTTAACCCCAAAGATCAAGAAAAATAACCCACAACTGAAAGCTATTAAGCATGTTTTTAAAATGCAAAGTATTTTTCTTCGTTTTTAATGTCCGTCAAGGTATTTAGGATGACTGACTGGTTTAACACTACATGGAATTTAATTGGATTCTCATATGTGTAAGATATCCAATGACTTAGGAAAAACTTATTTTTATCTTGCAACTATATGAAATATTTAATTTCTTGGTTTTGTCCATTTCATTGGGGTTTGTGGTTCAGTCAAGTTTTTTTGAAAATCGATGCTTTGCAGGTGCAATGAGTCATGAAATCTTGAGGTTACTCTACTCTGTTCTGCTTTACTTTATTTTTTTAAAACATATTTTTATTGACCTCAGAGAGGAAGAGAGAGGGAGAGAAACATCAATGATAAGAATCATTGATCAGCTCCTGCACGCTCCCTACTGGCGATTGAGCCCACAACTCAGGCACATGCCCTTGACTGGAATTGAACCCAGGACATTTCAGTCTGCAGGCCGACACTCTATCCACTGAGCCAATCCAGCTAGGGCTATTCTGCTTTAGTTTACCATCTAAAGGAAAGATGATTACCGGGAAGGACAAGGCTTACTCTCAAAGTCCTAGGGCACAGTGACATATGATAGTCCACGCCCTTGCTAGCTGTGAGCTCCTCAAGGAAAGTCCTGTCCCTGTCCCTGTCTTTGCATCTCCAGCCCGTACGTAGCACAGGCCGGGCACGTGGTGCTCACAAGGCCTTGTGAGCTAATGAAGACCTGACAGTTGAAATGAGTTTATGTAAGAGTCAATAATGGAGCCAATTCCTTCCCCCAAACCCCACAGGGCATTGAATGAAAAGGAGTTTGTATTTCCTGATGTTGCATTTCCTCTGGCCTGGGTGTCACAGATCAAGTCAGTGAGTCAAGTTATGCATTCCAAGAAAAGAAATCATCAAGGTGACTATTAAAACAAATGCTAAGTAAGTAGTTATCATCCGATTTCTTTGGAACTGTAATTTGATCACACAGCATCATCCTGGCAACTTCTTGTTTTATAAAAATGTAACTATGCACATGTGAGTAGGCTGTGTCCGCGATGTGGTTTGATTGCATTTAATGAAGAACTTCTTGTCAACCTGACCTGCCCCACCTATCTGTGGTAATCAATGAGTCAGCGGTTCTAATTGGTATTCTGTACCTTACTGTGTGACCTTCGGGGAACCTTAGTCTAGTTTTGGCTCAGTTTTCTCAGATATGAACTGGGAATAATTAGTTGGTAATTTTTTTTTACTAGAGAATGATCTTAAAAGATTCTTAGCTAAGACTGTTTCTAATTTAAGCGCTGCAGTTACTGGTGCTGTAGAGTTCATGATAGAATCAAAATTGACAATGATGAGATATACATATATATTTTTAAATGTTTATTCTGCACTTTGCTTAACATTTATACAAAATGTATCAGAAAAAAACACAGATTTTTACTTTGACTGTTGCTAAAGAAGAAATGCTTGAGTTAAGAAGTTCTACATGTATCACAATACAATAAATTTTATCTACTATGTAACAATTCTGATTCCTAGTTCTGAGACCTCAGTCAACTTACTTAACCTCTCTCACGTTCAGATTCCTTCATCTCTACAACAAAAACAACACACTTTACCTACCAAAGTTGGTGTCAGGGTTTTTAAAAAGTACAGTGTGTGTGTGTGTGTGTGTGTGTGTGTGTGTTGGGGGAGGGAAATTATGTCATATGCCTAGTCCTCAAAAAAGGTTAGTTATATGACTGCTTCCTTAAAAAATGCTGCTAACCGGCTGGAAGTCCTGGGTTTAAACCAAAAGATTCTAACTTTTTCAGGAAGATATTTAAAATAATACACATTATCAAAATATTGATGTACAGTTTAATAAAACCAGGGAACACATTCTTAGATAAAAACTTAAAAGATTGACCTACTCCTAGCGGTAAAAACAGACATTTAAAATATAACTCTAGAGCCACTTATGAAAAATCTTCTAAGTTGCTGGAAGATTTAATAACTAGTCCTTGTAGTTAGCAAAGGAGTGAGGGTGGAGACTGTGTCTATTGTGTGCACTGCTGTGCATCCGGTGGCCGGCAAATTACCTGGCATCGCAGGTGCTCACTACGTTTGTAGCATGAATGCATAGACCGTGTACAGATGTTTGAATGAGAGAGATTTGGTTTGAATTACAGCTATATATTAGAAGAAGAAGAATAGCGATCTTCAAAGGCTGCTAAGAGAATCGAAAGAGGGAATATGGGAAAATTATCTGGCATGGGAATTAAAATATGTTTCCCGGAGTGCCGTTCATACTTTTGCTAATTTCGCATTACATGTTAAGATCAAACACCTACTCCGAGTGACCAGATTCTTAAACTGCCACGGGTATTCTACTTACATAGAGACCATGCATACTGTAAAATGGTACTCCATAAATCTTTGGCTGCTATAGCATCAGCCCAGCCAAACTGGTCAGGAAAAGCAATTCCTTCTTCAAGGCTTTTTTAAAAAGAAGTCTGCAATGCTTGTTCTGTTTTTCTGCACGTGGCTCTCCGTTGCCTTTTTAGCCGGTGACCCTGGATTTGAACTAATGAATTCCAGCTGTTCCTGTTTTGCCTTCCAGCCCTTCCCGTTTCACCTCCCGTCTCCCTGGCCTCACGGCCTTCGAGCTCTTACAGGGACCGTGGGGCCGTGCCAGCGTTTCCCGGGGAGGCCTCCTACCTCTAACCCGGGCCCACGGCTTCCGCACCGGTGGGAGAGGAAGCACTCGTCCTTGGAAATTAGATGCCTGGCGACCAGCCGTGTGTCGCAAATGCTTGTGTGGTTTTTAATACGGTAACGCCGTGCACTCGGTCAGGTAAGTCCATAAAGCTAGCCTGCAGAGTCCACCGTGGAAGCCCCCGTGTGATTGCAAACACCAGCGGCGGGGAGCCGGCTCCCGGTGCACATGCAATAAAAGGAACGCTTCGCCTTCGGAGCAATAGGGGCCCAGCTTTCCCGAGCCGTGCCGAGGAGCCTCGGGTGGCAACGCTGGAAAGATTTGCCAGATATCACCCCGAAAAACGTGGCTTCGGGCAAAGTCTTGGAGGGAGGCAAGTCTGAAGCAACAGACAAGTGCATGGAGGATGGGGTGGACCTGGGCCCAGAGTCCCTCCCTCCCTCTGCTGGTGAGCTGGGGACGGGTGTTACAGGCAGAAATTATCCTTACCCTACATCCATCTCTTCCTAAATCTGATCACTCTTTAACGGGACCGCCAATAAGTGCCCTCGTAAATGCAGTTCCCATTACATTAAAGCCACGCTTCCGTCCGGGATGCACCTGATCCTCCCAGGCTGACTCCCCAGATGACCTGACAGCCACTTGGCCCTTCCAGTTGCGTTCGGAAGAACACATTTCCCAGGGGGCTCTGAAAGACCTCTGAAAGTGGCATCAAATTCGGTTATAAACTCATTTTCTGAATTGCTTTTTTTTCCCCTCTCCCACGCCTGTTTGCATAACCCGTCCTTCCGAGCTCCTTTCCAAATCCACGGGCTCCATTAGCCACACGGATGCTAACTGGTTCTCATCCCAGTGTGTGTGGTGTGTTTTTTTAACCTCCATTATAACACTGGTTGTAACTGGAACCATCTGCTCTGTTACATCTGAAAATGATATTGAGCAAAGATCGGGCTTTTTCTTCTCATCCATCACAACCCCCCGCGGTGGTGCTCACAGGATGTGCACATACAGAGGGGAAGGCAGAAGGAAGTAGTTCAATGGGGAAAAAGTGGGGCCAGGGAAGAGCCATTTCTCTGTTTTGTTTTGTTTTATGAAATGGACAGCAATCCCATTCTCATTTTATTTCAAATGGCTCTTGTAAAAGGTTAATAAATGAAATTTTAAAGATTTATATTACTATAGTGGTTTTTGGTAATGAACAAGTCATCACTGAGGGGAAAAAACAAGAATGAAATGATAATGGCCAGCATTTGTTGAATTCTGAAAGTGGACCCTGTGATTAGTGCTCTAAATGCATATTCTCATAACAACTCAAAGAAATAGGTGATATTATTATTATCCTCTTTCTTCAACAAACCTAGTCTTAGGGAGAGTAATCTACCCACAGTCACTATTGGTAGATCTAAGATTCAAACCCAAGTCCATCCTCACCTACTTGCTATACTCTCCAGGGTTCGGAGACAATACAGGCACAACACTAAACATACATACCTTCCCAAAGAGTTTTTCAAATGCTATCCAAACCACTTATCATTTTCAGGTAAATTATTTACTAAGAATTTATGTAATTATGTTATTTTATCTTTTATGTGGATTTTTTTTCTGAGATTATCAAATATAACCTTAACACTTAGTATGGGACCAAACACATAAGAAGATACTAAGTAAATACTCATTGAGTTTATAGTCTTAGCCAACTAATACAATACTTTTGAGTCTTAATTTCCTCAAAAATGAGTAGCAAAATGAGAGTGTAAATATACTTGAAAAACTGGTCTGAAGAACAAAATTACAATTATAATACTACTTCTAGAAATATCAAAAGCTAGATATTGAATAGATAGACTCAATGCATTCCCTCTCACCCCTCCACCCCCAAATCAACGAATTAAAACATATCAGTTGGGTCCATTTTGCTCTTCTTACCTTCTCGGATGGCTGTAAATGGGACTCCTTCCTCTTCATTCATGCTGATGACTTTTAAAGCCACTAGTTGTCTGTTTATTCTAGAAGAATGGGGGGAAAGGGCGCACAGTAAGATGGCTCATTACAATTTCTCATAATTAAGTTTTCCTTCCAAATATATTCTAGCATACGAATCCACAAATTTTCAAAATAAAAAGTCTTAAAAGTCATATAACATATATGTGTGTGTGTGTGTATATATATATATATATATATATATATATATATATATCAAAACATTTCTTCTCTTTACCAAAGTGACCCATGTTCATTCTAAAAATAATTTGGAGAATGCAGAAATCCGAGCATGACCCCACCCCCAATCAGATCCTTCCTCATAATATTTTGTTGTCTATCGTTCCTTTTATTTTCCTTCGTGGACTTATCTCAGCCATCCTTGTTTTTCATCTGAATTATTGTGCTAACCTCCTAACAATCTCCTTGCTTGTACATAATCAATTAACACATATTTTGTATGGGTTTTATGTATTGTACATGGCATTCTTGCAATGAAGTAAGCTAGAGAAAAGCAAATGTTACTAAGGAAATCCTAAGGAGGAGAAAATACATTTACAGTAGTTGTTGAAAAAAATCTGTGTGTAAGTGGACCCATGTTGTCTGAGGGTTAGCTGTAAACTGTGTGCACATGGAAGACAAAATGCACACGTGCACAAAAGTGGTGGAGTACACATGACCATTTGCTGGTATATATTACCTTTTCTTTTTATAGCATTTATGGCTTTTCCATTTTATTTCAAAATGTTTTCTTACAGTAACTATTACTTCCTTTTATTTCTTCTGAAGTAGATCAGCAGATGTATAAATTTATGAAAGCAATCAAGTTTTTATCTTAGTCTTCTTCTAAATTGAGATATAATTGGCATATGTTGTGCAAGTTAAAGGTGTACAATGTATTGATTTGATACATTTATATATTGCAATATGATTACCAGGATTTCTTTAGTTCTTGCCTAATGTCCTTTAGTTCTGCCTAATGTCCAGGATTCCATCCAGAATACCCGATTACATGTAGTTATCGTGCCTCTTTAGGCTCCTCTTGGCTGTGACAATTTTCCAGACTTTCCTTGTTTTTGAACGCCTTGGCACCTTAGTGGAGAATTTTATAGGGTACCTCTCTATTGGAGGTTTTCTTATGGTTATAACACTGGGATTAGGAGTTTTGAGGAGGTAGAGTACCGTTTTCATCACACCATAGTAAGGGCACATATCATCATAATTATGGTTTTTGATGTTGGCCTTAATCACCTGCCTGAGGTAACATTTGTCAGATTTCTTCCCTGTAGTTACCTCCCGCCCCTACCCCCCAACACTATACTTAGGAAAGAATGTCTTTATGAGTAGCTCACACTTAAGGAGTGAGGAGTTGTTTTCCACCTCCTTGAGGGTGGGATACTTACACATTTGTAGGGTTTGTTTTTAGAAGCATGCTTTTATCTTAATCTTTTTGGCCTATCTATCTATATATAAAAGCCTAATATGCAAAGTGTCCCCTGGGGAATTCAACTGACCTGGAGTTCCATTGATTGCTATGATGTGTGCTGACCACCTGGGGGAAGCACAGAATGAGGGAAGGCCCTGATCAGGAGCCAGCAGCTGCTAGGGACCCTACCCGTGCATGAATTTTGTGCACTTGCCCTCTAGTTTACAGATAAAAAGGATCATCACATTTTAATTTCTATTTCTTTACTTGTGGAACTGAATTTTCATATATGTTTTGGTCTTTTCTGTTCTTTTATAATTTGCCTTATTTGCCTACCTTTTTATTAAACTATTTTGCATATACTCTTCAAGAATTTATTTTGTTTGCCTTATCATGTCTTTGAAAGGTTGAACTTTAAGAAATTTATGATATTCAACATTTTCTAAAATGCCCCTCCACCTCTGAACCATGTAACTTGCTTCAGTACCTGGGCCTATTGGCAGAGGTCAGGCTATGGTCCAAGGTCACAGTTGGCTCTGGCATGGGGCACTACAAAATGTTTTATTCAGAGCCTAGCTCTGTGAAATTCTCATCACCCCTCCAAAAAAGTTTTTGGTCAAATATGTTTAGAAAATCCTTTATACTTTAAATTTTTCTCAGCCTTTCTTAGATAGTACTGGCATACATGAACATTTTAAAGATGTGGAGAGCACCTACAATGAAGGTTGCATTTTAGTTTGTTCCAGAGTTCCCAGTGTCAATTTTACCACAATAACTTTCAATAAAACCTCTATTAAGGCCGAAACCGGTTTGGCTCAGTGGATAGAGCGTCGGCCTGCGGACTGAAGGGTCCCAGGTTCGATTCTGGTCAAGGGCATATACCTTAGTTGCATGCACATCCCCGGTAGGGGATGTGCAAGAGGCAGCTGATCGATGATTCTCTCTCATCGATGTTTCTAACTCTCTATCCCTCTCTCTTCCTCTCTGCAAAAAATCAATAAAATATATATTTTTAAAAACTTTAAAAACAAACAAACAAAAAAACCTCTATTAAAATGTCTCAAAATTGGGGCTTTGTAGAACACACTTTGACAGATGGCACACCATGGATGCTTCCAATCTTCCCTTATGGGTTCTAACTTAAGTGTTATATACACACTGAATTCTCTTATCTAGTTTTCTGGTTCCTGGATTTTTTTATTTTTATTTTTTATTGAACTCTTTAACCCACTGGGAATTTATATTTCCAAGTTGCGAACAATTGTCCCAGCTCCATTTATTGCACCATCTTCTTTTCGCTGCTGATTTGAAGTGCCACCGTGGTTATATATGAGATCTTACTAATACTTGGATTTGTAAGTATTCTGGACTTTTAAAACTCATACTTCTTTGATCTGTCTTTTCTTATACTTGTGCTATACTATTTTAATTATTGTAGCTTTTGAACACACTTACAATGCAGTAAGACTCTCACTTAGAGAATTATTAACATCTTTGCACTATTAGATGTTCTAATCCAAATTTACTTACAACAGCCCCTGGGATGATCTACAAGACCCTCTACACCTGTCCTCCTGCAACTGCATCTTCTCCCTGCCTTCATCTGTTTCCACTCTCCCCTCCCAGCACCGGGCCTGCTCCTGCCTCAGGGATTCCTCACCTGCTGTTCCCTCTGTCCATGTGCACAGCTCACACCTCCCTGTGTCAGAGTCTGTTCAAGTGTTCCCTTCTCAGAGTGGCCCCCTCCTATCACTCTATTTAAAATAGTAATCCACCTCTTACCCTTCTTCCCTGTTTTACCCCTTTTCAAAGCACTTTTCACTCTCTGACAAACTCAGTATTTTACTAGGCTTAATAATTGCCTATCTCAGCCAAAACTGGTTTGTCTCAGTGGATAGAGCATCAGCCTACAGACCGAAAAGGTCCCAGGTTTGATTCCGGTCAAGGGCATGAACCTTGGTTGCGGGCACATCTCCGGTAGGGGGGTGTGAGGAGGCAGCTGGTTAATGTTTCTTTCTCATCGATGTTTCTAACTCTCTATTCCTCTCCCTTCCTCTCTGTAAAAAAAAAAAAAAAAAAAAAAATCAATAAAATATATTTTTTTAAAAACCAATTGCCTATCTTACCCCCCACTAGAAAGTATAATCCATATGAGCAGGGGGTTTTGTCTCCTTCTTAGAGGAATCCTAATTTGCTACAGTAGTGCCTGGCACACAGTGGGTGCTTAAAAAATATTAGTAGACTGCCAAAACTGGTTTGGCTCAGTGGTGGAGCATTCGTCTGCGAACTGAGGGGTCCAGGGTTAGGTTCCAATCAAGGGCATGTACCTTGGTTGCGGGCATATCCCCGGTGGGGGGTGTGCAGGAGGCATCTGATCTATGTTTCTCATCGACATTTCTAGCTCTCTGTCTCTCTCCCTTCCTCTCTGTAAAATATCAATAAAATTTATTTTAAAAATATTAGTAGACTGAATGAGTGCCTGTATGGGAAAAAAATGAGTGCCCTACCCTATGGCTCTTCAAATGTTTAATGTCCCTTAATAAATCTTTATATAAACCCTGCCTACTTGTTGAATCTAATGATTTCTGCTACTGCTACTGTGAGAGTAATTTCTCCCACTATATTTTCTTTTAAATGGTTATTGCTAATACATAAAAATAACTTTTAATAAGGATATTTTTAATTCATAACTGATCTTACTGTTTATTACACTGATTTTGATAGTTTCTTGGTGTTTTAGGTAGACAATTCTATAATGCCCCAATAAAGTGATATTCACTCTTCTTTTCCTCATTGCATTGGCTAGAACATTAATTTTTTAAAACTATAAAAGATAATGGGCATCCTTGCCCATCTCTAACTTGATGGTGCTCTCTAATAATTAGCAACAGCAATAACAAAAAGCGTGTGGGCTATTGATGTGAGATATTCTATAACACTAGAAGCCTGGTGCATTAAAATTCATGCACTGGAGGGGGTGGTCCCTCAGCCCAGCCTGCCCCCTCTCACAGTCCAGGAGCCCTCAGAGGCAAGAGGCAACCCGGTGATCAGGGGAAGGCGACACCCCCATCACACTTCTGCTGCTACCACTGCCGGCAGCGCAAGCCTTGGCCGGGCCTGGTTATCTGAGCCTCGAGCAGCCCTGGGTGGCTGGGGGCTGAGGGGACTGGAGGACTCTGGAGGCAGGCTGGCAGGCAGGGTGTGGCAGTCAATTAGCATATTCCCTCCTCATTGACTGTAGGTGCCGCCATCTTTGTGAGGGTGTGGCAGTCAATTTGTATATCCCCTTTTTATTAGATTGGATAGTGAGGAAGTATCATCCCATTCCTTTTTTTTGCTCAGTTTTAAAAACTAGTAGTTGATGTTGAATTGTTATCACATGCCTTTTTGGCATCGATCTCAGTGGTACTTTAACCTTTGCTCTTAAATTACAAATATAATGAATGCCTTTGTGCTGAGGAATAAAGCGAAAAGTTTTGGTGATCTTTCTTCCCCATCCCAGTATCAACCACTAAAAGTATCTACTTTTAAGAATATTTTGTGTATTTTTCCAGACTCCACTATGCACATACAAATTTGTATAGTAAGTACATTTGAGTGGGGTTTTTTTTTCTAAATGAGTTTACAGAGCACATATGTTCTTTAACTTGCTTTCTGTCTCTTAAAATATTGGACATCTCCCTTGCCAGTTTGGCTCAGCAGATAGAGTGTCAGCCTTCAGACTGAAGTGTCCCATTTCGATTCCAGTCAAGGGCACATACCTTGGTTGAGCCATTTTATTTTATTTTTTAAAAAATATATTTCATTGATTTTTTTTTTTACAGAGAGGAAGAGAGAGGGATAGAGAGCTAGACACATCGATGAGAGAGAAACACCAATCAGCTGCCTCTTGCACACCCCCTACTGGGGATGTGCCCGAAACCAAGGTACATGCCCTTGACTGGAATCGAATCTGGGACCTTTTTGGTCCGAAGGCTGACGCTCTATCCACTGAGCCAAACCGGTTTCGGCAAGCCATTTTATTTTTCAACATCCAAGTGACATAAAGAAATCAGACCTCCAACTTTTTTTCTTTTTTTTTACTAAAAAGCAGTGGAGTTCGCAGATCTTTCATATATGTTTGACAAAGTTTATTGTTACCCAAATGGGCACTTGGCATCTGGATTAGCAGTATTTTTATTCTTCGGCCATTTTGTTTATTTTACAAGTGTAGAAAACACAGGATTCACCGCTCTTTGCATGTACCATGCTCTGTAGAAACGAACTTTGGTTTCCTCTCTGAGGGCAAAGTGGAAGAATGAAGGAGCACACGCAAGATCGCCATTGCAAACTCCCACTGTATTTTTTTAGGGGGCATATGAACAGCACTTCAGAGACACCTCACCAACTGAACTTGTTTGGGTCAGTAGTAGAGGAAGTCTACTTCGAATTGAATACAAGGGAAGAAACGCCGATACACGTTACAGTGGGCTGATTCTACTTGGGGCGGGAGAAATTTGCTTTTCTTGCAAGGCTGTTTAAGTCATCATGCCCCTCCCTGCTGGCCATGGTGTCTTGCACGGATCCTGAACTTCTGCTATGGGTCACCTGGCTTTACAGTGTCAAACCGGCGGGAAGGATCCTCATCTCTAAAGCCTCTCCAGCTATGAGTCACCCACCTGCTAATCCCCTTGTAGACCGTAGCATAGGAGCCTTCACCCAGCTTCTCCAAGTTCAGGTAGGACGAGGCGGCCCCAAAGGGGAGGAGGCTCTTCGTCGGCTTAAGGGGAACAGGTAGGGAGGGGTGAGAGGTGGGAAAGAAAGGAAAAAGAAAGAAAAAAGAGCACTTTTGTTTTTTAGTGTTGACTTTCCCCTCCTCTCCCCCTCCCCTTCCCCCGGAGGAATTTTCTAGAATGTACTTGGAAGGTCAGCTCAGTAATTGCCCCGGAAGTGGGGCCAGCCTCCCTGGACAAGCACACATGAAATCCTCTTGATCAGCATCAGCTGCTCACTCACCCACTGAAAGCCCTGCCTCAGATCCTCTTCCTGAAAAGACTCACTGTTACTCCGCGGCCTTTTACTCTTGACCTTCCGGGCCTGGGCAGCCTGACGTCCCCGGGGGCGGAATGAAGTCACGGAACACGATGCGTCCTTCAGGTCCGTTAGCTGGAGGGAAAGGGAACGTGCGGGGATAAAATGTATGCAAAGTCGAGACCTCGCGGCTGGCATCAACAATTCTCTCGTTTTTTTTCTTTTTGCCTGATTTTCACGTTTCAAATATTTTCTAAGCTTCTATACCCTCATCAGGCACTTTTCCTGAAGGTCAGATCACTTAAAAAAAAACACACACACACAAATTTTTAAAAAATGATATCCATTGTTGAAACACTACATTCTTTTTTTTTTTTAATGTCATTATTGATTAAGGTATCACATATTTGTCCTCTTCCCTCCATTCCCATCCCACACCCCTCCCACACATGCCCCCACCTCCCCTATTGTCCTTGACCACGGGCAGGCTCATATGCCTGCAACCTAAGTCCTTTGACTGATTTCTCCCCTTTCTCCCCACCCTCCCCTGCCCACCCTCTGAGGTCCCACAGCCCGACCCATGCCTCCTTGTCTCTGGGTCTGTTCTCCTTCATCAGTCTGTGTGGAAGCACTACATCCTTGAATATCTTTGAAAACTTAGGCTAACCTAAATTTCTTTGATGGGATTTATCTCTGTTTAACTCACATACCCCTCCCCTCCCCGCCCTCGTCCCCTTCAGGTAGCCCTGCAGGGGGATAATTGTCTAGTGTGCATCGCTGATCACCACGAGCTGATTCCTGAACATGGGAACCCAGGCATAGCAATACTGCAGCGTGCGTTTGACAGGGTCAGCCCTGCACTTGGGCGCTGGAGAGGTTTCAGGAGAATAGCAGCCCCTTTCTCTCCACCTCAAGGTCCACGGAGTTTCCAGGCAGCCCGAACGAAGCCTGGGGACTATTCTCCCCTTCCAAATTTGATAGCAATGGCCATCAATCCCCCGTGACTTTAACAGCAACGTCTTGTTATTGGTTGAGACCCACCGCAGAGCCACCAGACCCTGCCCGCCCGCCCGCCCGCCCGCCTGCCTGCGGCGGGGACGGGGCCAGCCTCCCCCGCGGACGGGCCGCCGGGGGACACGTACCTGGATGGCCGCCTCGGGCCCGGCCCTCGCGGGCGCTCCCCGCGGACAGCGGCGCGCCTCGCCGCGCCCCCAGCAGCGGGGGCAGCTGCAGCCGGGCCGCAGCGCCCGGGCGCACAGCTCCTGGCCCATGGTCCCGGCTCCGGGGAGGCCGCTCCGTGCCCGGGCCCTGCCTCCTCGCCGGAGGCCCGCCGCGCCGCCGCCGCCGCCGCCGCCCCGGAGCTTTCATGTGACTCGCCCGCGGGCCCGCCGGGCGGCCGCATGACTTCAGCAGCTCCCTCCTCGGCGGCGGGGAGCGCACCCATTGGGACCGCCGCCGCCCGGGGAGCAGGGCGCCTGCGATTGGGTGCCCGGCAGCGGCCCGGTGAGCCCCGCGGGCGCCCGGAGTCTGCATGTCTGCATGGTCCGCGGAGCTCAGCGTGTGCACGATCGCGGTAGGCGTCATGGAGAGGTGTTTCCTCCCCGCCTTTCCTCTGTTTTTGCTTTCCAGACTCTGAAACGGATTTGCCCCCTAACCAGTTCTTCAAAGTCAAACAGCCACAGAATCATAACACGGGGGGGGGGGGGGGGGGAGCTGAAGACACTGGCTCCATCGCTTCACCTTCAGGCAAAAGTGCACCCCAGAGGGGTAGTCATTCATTCACTCATTCAATTCATTCGTTCAAAAGCTATCTGAGTCCCTGTGTTGTTCTTATGACACAAATACCAATACAGACACCGTTGCCCACTAGCAGAGAGAGAGAGAGAGAGAGAGAGAGAGAGAGAGAGAAGTTTGCATAAAATATCTCCTTCTGCCAAAACCGGTTTGGCTCAGTGGATAGAGCGTCAGCCTGCGGACTGAAAGGTCCTGGGTTCGATTCCGGTCAAGGGCATGGACCTTGGTTGCAGGCACATCCCCAGTAGGGGGTGTGCAAGAGGCAGCTGGTCGATGTGTCTCTCTCATAGATGTTTCTAACTCTCTATCCCTCTCTCTCTTCCTCTCTGTAAAAAAAAAAAATCAATAAAATATATTTAAAAATATCTCCTTTTCCTTTGTCCTTCCCTCTCCCCCCTCTTTCCTGCCACATCCATGTAATTAATGTTTACTATGTTAATAGCATGCCACATCAAGGATCTAGCTTAAGCTAGCTTGTAGTCTTTGAACAGAACTTTTTGCTTTCATAGACGCCTAAGGTTGGTTATTACCACTATAATGTACTAAGCTGAGTGTGACAGCATGTAGGACACACACAATCATCATTAAAAGGAAAAAACGAGGCTTGTCTGTGACCACAATGCTTCTGTGTATTGGACATATGAGCCTCACAATGGTTTAAAAACCTTTCAGATAATTTAATTATGATAATGTATTAAAGTTTTATTTTAACATTTTAGTATTGCCACAAGAGAAAATACCTAGAACAGGCCAATTCTAAGAGTCACTCAAATTAGAGACATGTATAGTTTTTTGTTTTGTTTTGTTTTGTTTTAGGTGACTACTTAGATTAGTACAAAAAAGATAAAATAGTATTTGGTTAAAGACTATTTAACTTTTGATTGACAATCAACACAGAGTGAGAAAAGCTAATTTCTCAGAACATTTCATAATTCCTTTAGAATTTATCACAACTAGATTATATTTGGTCAGAAATGGTGATTTCTTCCTAAAAGGAGATTATCGCTGAAACTGGTTTGGCTCAGTGGATAGAGCATCGGCCTGCTGACTGAAAGGCCCAGGGTTTGATTCCAGTGAAAGGCATGTACCTTGGTTGTGGGCATATCTCCAGTAGGGGGTGTGCAAGAGGCAGCTGATCGATGATTCTCTTTCATCAATGTTTCTAACTCTCTATCCCTCTCCCTCTCTGTAAAAAAAATCAATAAAATATATTTTAATATATATATATATATTTTTAAAAGGAGATTATCAATGTTGTCATACAAAAGTTATATCCCAGACAAGGTTTGAGACAGATTTTCATTATCACCCTCTAATGATCATAACTTTTCTAATTTTTAAATGGTTAGTATATGAATTAGCCTAGGGGGTAATTCACCTACCGTATTTGCCGGTGTATAAGACGACTGGGCGTATAAGACGACCCCCTAACATTTCCACTAAAAATACAGGGTTTGTTATATACTCACCGTATAAGACTACCCCCCACTTGGAGGCATATTTTTCAGGGCCAAAGGGTCATCTTATACGCCTGCAAATATGGTAAATCACAAGTTGCTGAAATAGCATAGCTTAATTTTTTTCTTCATTTTTTAAAATTAAGGTATTATGTGTGTACATATCCTACTATATGTGTACATATCTTACTATTGCCCCCCCACACACACTTCCATACATGCCCTCACCCCCCAGCGTTTTGCATCCATTGGTTAAGCGTATATGCATGCATACAAGTCCTTTGGTTGATCTCTAATCTCCCCCCACCTCTCCCTAACTTTCCTGCTGTAATTTGACAGTTGTTTGTTGCTTTACTGTCTCTGTATCTTTTTGTTCATCAGTTTATAATGTCCTTTATTACCCATAAATAAGTGAGATCATGTGGTGTTTTTCTTTCATTGACTGGCTTATTTCACTCAGCATGCTGTTCTCCAATTCCATTCAGGTTGCTGCAAATGATAAGAATTCCTTCTTTTTATGGCAGCATAGTATTTCATTATGTGGATGTACCATAGTTTTCTGATCCAATCATCTGCTAACAGGCACCTAGGCTGTTTCCAAATCTTAGCTATTGTAAATTGTGCTGCTTTGAACATAAGGGTGCATATATCCTTTTTGATTGGTATTTCTAGTTTTTTGGGATATATTCCTAGGAGTGGGACTAATGGGTCAAATGAGAGTTCCATTTTCAGTTTTTTGAGGAAACTCCATACTGTTCTCCACAGTGGTTGCACCAGTCTGCATTCCCACCAACAGTGCATGAGGGTTCCTTTTTCTCTGCATCCTTGCCAAGACTTGTTGATTGATTTGTTGATAATACTATTCTGACAGGTGTGAGAAGGTACTGCATTGTCGTTTTGATTTGCATCTCTCTTAATTTTTTTAAAGGTTTAAAATGCTCTGTTTTTATACTAAATTGGCTACTGAGAGAAATTGTAAAGGACCCTTCAGATTTTTCAAAAATAAAATAATTCATGCTTTGTCTAAAGTCAATTGACTTATTTTAAAAAATATATATTTGTATTGATTTCAAAGAGGGAGAGAGAGATGTACAAATGTCAATGATGAGAGAGAATTATTGATTGGCAGTCTCCTGCACACCCCACACTTGGGACAGAACCCACAACCTAGGCATGTGCCCTGACTTGGAATCAAACTGTGACCTCCTGGTTGATAGGTTGGTGCTCAACTATTGAGTCATGCCAGTTGAGCAGGATATGTTTTTATTGAGAAAGGAAGAGAGAGAGCAAGAGCAAGAGCGAGAGCGACATCAAAGTAAGAGAAACATTGATTGGTTGCCTCCTGTATGTGCGTAAGTGTCCTGATTGTAGATGAAACCCATATCCTAGATAATACCATGTTTCCCCGAAAATAAGACATCCTTCGAAAATAAGACCTACTTACAGGTTTCCCTCTGAGTGAAATATAAGGCATCCCCCAAAAATAAGGCCCCCAGGCTCTGTCTCAGAATGAAAATTAATTTACCATAAACTGGTCGCTAGGGCCGCCCCTACTGGCGTCTAGCAACCAGTGACGTTACGTGGAGTCCTGACATCACTGCTGTGTGAATGGAGAGAAATCAGCGTGGAAACTTTGTGAAACCTAAACTGCAAGAAGTGACTTGGGTGAAGAATTCATGGGAGAAGATCACTGACAGTTGCATTGCAAATGCACTGCGAGCAGGTTACCTTGACAAGAAGTACTCATTGAAAGACAGTGCTATTGCTAAACATGAGAGATTTGGTCCACTGATTCTGAAAGAAATGGAGTCACAAGAAATTCACCAGGAAATTCAGGAATTGGATTGTTGTGATGATGTTCCAGAAGACGATGACATGATTGTCACTGAATAAATGAGTAAATTCTTGATACTGTAGGATTCACAGTTTGTCTGGTTTGTGTTGACAACTACCGTTCTACCGTACCGTATACAGGTAATAAATTTCCTTTACTTTCATTTAACAATAAATGTGTACCGTATTCTTCTTCATGGAAAAATAAGACATCCCCTGAAAATAAGACCTAGCGCATCTTTGGGAGCAAAAATTAATATAAGACACTGTCTTATTTTGGGGGAAATACGGTAGAACCTGTGAATGTCACTTTTATGGCAAAAGGGAAAAAGGAAGTCCCCAAATGTGATTAAAATAAGGATCTTAGGTGTGTCGGAGGGGGGGCTATGCTGGATGATTTCGGTGGGCTCTGACTGTGATCAGAAGTGTCCTCGTAAGAGGGAGGCAGAGGGAGATGGGACTACAGAGAGGGGGAAGGCGATGTGAGGCCTGAAGCAGAGAAGGAAGGGAGGCTCTCTGACCAGCACGAAGGAGCCTCAGGCCAGGAATAAGGCGGCCACTGCAAGTGAAAAGGCCAGGAAGCAGACTCTGCGGAGCCAGTGCCAAGGCGGAGCATACTCATGGAGCGTGATGGAGGACTAAAAGGTAGTACCCAAAACACTCTTTGTGGTCTGGGACTCTAAACACCTAAACCTGGTGGACTGAAAGCCTGAACGTGTGAAATCAGAGCTGCTGAGGTTGCTTGGGTGGAGTCAGCTAGAGCCTCCCTGTTCTTTCCCCTCGTCGTCCTGCAGCTCGGGCCCCAGGGGAACCAGGATAGGAGGGCATCAATCGATAGTCCCAGAGGGGCTGTGTGGCTCGGGAGAGCCTTGTGTCCTGGGGGAGCGGTGGGACCAGGGGGAGCCGTGTAACCTGGGGGGGGGGGTGGGACCTGGGGGAGCCGTGTGCCCCAGGAGAGCCTTGTGCCCCTTGGAAGTGGTGGGACCCAGGGGAGCCCTGTGCCCTGGGGGGGGGGGCGATGGGATCCGGGGGAGCCCCTATGTTCATAGCAGCACAATTTATAATAACTAGGATTAGGAAACAGGCTAGGTGCCCGTCAGCAGATGATTGGAGCAGAAAACTATGGTACACCGACACAATGGAATACTATGCTGCCATAAAAAAGAAGGAATTCTCATCATTAGCAGCAACCTGGATGGAATTGGAGAACATCATGCTGAATGAAATAAGCCAGTCAATGAAAGAGAAACACCACATGTCCTCACTCATTTATGGATAATAAAGAACATTATAAACTAATGAACAGAAAGATATAGTGACAGTAAAGCAACAAGCAGATTGTCAAATGACAGCGGGGAGGGGAGGGTGGTCTAGGGGAGATAACAGATCAACCGAAGGACTGGTATGCATGCATATAAGTACAATCAATGGACACAAAACTCTGGGGAGGGAGGGCATGTATGGGAGGTGAGGGTGGGGGGGGGCAATGGTAAGCTATGTACACATATAATACCTTAATTTAAAAAATAATAAAAAAAATAAAAAAAAAACACTATCCAAAGAACATTCCCATCTACTTAGGAGAGGCTCGGCCTATCTCAGTAGTAGTAGTAGTAGTAGTAGCAGTAGTAGTAGTAATCGTAGTAATAGCTTGCTCTGCGTCAGAGTCCTGCTGATCCTCCAGCTCCATGACAGTGTGTAGGCAACATTAGTATCCCCACTTCATCATGAGGCTCCTGAGTCGCAGAGAATTTATGTAACTTTCTCAAGGCTACTAATCTAGAAAATAGTAAAAAAATAAAAAAATAAATAAAAATAAATATCTGTAAAGACTGCTGAATTTTTCCAAATTTCACTTCATGAGGAGACACTGATCACTGAATTTGCACAAAAAAGCAAAAATTCTCTCTCTGGTCTCATTTCTCATTAGGACTAGATTGAAATTAGTGATTCTATTTAAGGTGAACCAGTAATAGTTAAGTGACTCTGTTCACTAATCAAAATTCAAGTGATATCATCTTTGGTCCACATAACAGCTACAGAATATGATTCTGAAATCTGTTCCATTTCTCTTCTTCCTGGAGTACTTTCAACTCTTGTTTCCCTCGAAACGTCTACAACCAGAGAGTGCTGTCTGCTGACAGTAACAGAACTGCATGCATGTGGTGTCTGGGTCTCCTTTGGAACTACACGCACCTGGGGTCCTTCTTTACATCCGATTGTCACCGCGTGTCAGCGTGTTCTTTGTGCACCTGCACTCAGTGTTCACGAGGCGGTTGGTGGTAGACGTTCCAGTGCTACCTTCCATCTCCACCGCCTTCGAGAAAGACTAGGCTTCAAAACGAAGGAGTTAATGAGAGAAAAAAAAATATGTGGAGCAAGAGGGCCATGTTTCCAAATGTCACAAGTTCTCGCTGATTTAAGAAAACTCCTCCCACAGCCCTTGGAAATCTCTGCTCAGAAATGCCAAATGCCCCGGTTCCAGTTCTCCAGCCTTAAGCTCCGCGCTCCCGGCTGTAACACTAGATCCCGTCTCCCTCCCGGGCTCTCCCCACATCCTGGCCTTCCCTCGGAAAGAGTAGTTAAACCTGCTGCGGATCAAGACTGTGTGCTGAGCGATTCCATATGTGGAGGTCCACCCTCTGGCACTCCTGGGAAGCAATGACAGGTTAAAAGAGACATTTCACAGGCAGGTACGGAAATCTAATCGCAAGGTGTTCCGGGGACCCAGTGCTGGAGCTGGTGGGACAGCGCGATGAGCCTGAGCACGCCGCCCAAGAGGGACCCTCTGTCTAAGAGGACACGGGGTCTTCGGGAATCTGTAGACGCAGGGAAAGTGGGAGAGTCCCCACTTCCAGGATAAAATAAAGCCGTGCCTCTGCGGACCAGATGTTTTCTGTTGTTATTTGCATCTGCAGGATTGCTTTGTCTTCCTTTCTGGAGTCAAGGCATTGAGGGGAAATCCCAGAAATGGCCTGAGCTGAGGATCTGCGGCCCACGGAAAGAGAGGACACCGATTTTAGTATAGTTAAGCCCCCCCTTTCAACATACTGGCGTGGTTTTTAAAGGGGTGATTTGATGTTCCTTTAATAAAGAATATATTTGTAAAGATAGGATAGCCAGGTCCTGCGGTGAGACAATGCGCTACGTATTTAGTCAAAGACTCCTGGCCGTCGGCAGGGGGAGAAGTGACTAAGAACGAGGCAAACACACGGTTTACTTGCAATTTACTCATAACAGTTCCGCCGTCAGGAGTGTTAAATAGTTTGTCTGGGACCACACAAGAAAGAAGGGTGAAACCAGGGATTGAGCCAAGGCAGGGGAGCTCCAAAGTCCACACTTTAAACCTATTTCACTTTTCTTCTTGAGACAAATTAAGAACTGGGAGATAATACCGTAAGTCACACCAGAGAGTTTCCACGCCTGTTCTTGCCCCGCCCCCTCCCTTTGCTAGGCAGTTCCACCTGATATGGCTACCATTTGGTTTGATCTGTTCTAAGCAAGCACTCCCTATACATCATCTCATTTAAATCCTGTGATATAGATATTTACCACCCCAATTTTATTTAATTTTTTTATTTTTAAAAAATATTTTTATTGATTTTTTTTTACAGCGAGGGAGAGGGGAAGAGAGTTAGAAACATCAATGAGAGAGAAACATCCATCAGCTGCCTCCTTCTCACCCCACACTGGGGATGTGCCGGCAACCAAGGTACATGCCCTTGACTGGAATTGACCCTGGGACCCCTCAATCCACAGGCCGACACTCGATCCACTGCGCCAAGCCAGTTAGGGCTACCACCCCAATTTTATTTTATTTTTTTAAAATATATTTTATTGCTTTTTTACAGAGAGGAAGAGAGAGGGATAGAGAGTTAGAAACATCGATGAGAGAGAATCAATGATCAGCTGCCTCTTGCACACCCCCAACTGGGGATGTGCCTGCAACCAAGGTACATGCCCTTGACCGGAATCGAACCTGGGGCCCTTGAGTCCGCAAGCCAACGCTCTATCCACTGAGCCAAACCGGTCTCGGCTACCATCCCAATTTTAGATGAGAAAACTGGGGATTTTCCAAAGTTCCTTAGAGTGCAAGAATTTAAACCCACTGGTATTGATTTTAGGAGCTATGCTCTTCACCACACAGTGAGTGAGTACCCTTCTCCCTGAACCACAGTGGGTCTATCAACTCAGCACCCAGGATTTCTGTCTCTTGGTTCTCAGAATGGGATCCTAAACCCCATGGAAGAACTTCCTTTCGACAGGAAACACGCCTCCGTGACAGCAGAAGCTGAGGTGCATGCCCTCCTTCTGCAGATTTCACTCCGCGCCTCCCTTACTACATCCCCCCCCCCCCCCCCAGACAATCAATGTACACCCGGGACAGGCAGTTCACTGCAGAAGTGCTCTGACTAAAGCATAAGGACGCCTGTGTGCAATTTGTCACTGTGCGTTTCTATGAAATACATTAAATGCTTCCAGAACTTTCTTTAACATTGCCCTGAAGTCTCTTACATCTTGGAAACCCATCCTTTGCCATGATGAAGGGTAGCACATCCACGGTACTAGGCACAGTAGAGCTTTAGTACTGTTTGTTACTGTGCTTTAAATGTACCTGTGTTGTGGGTACATAAGTACAAATAAACACAACTTACAGAAACCTAACTTATAAAGTTCTGATTCTCACAAACTGTATGGAGGACCCTCTGTGACGCTCTCCCCTTCTCCACCCCAGGATGCCGGGCGCCTGCTATCCCAAGTCCAGAAAGCAGCCAGCCTGTGCCAACAGCACCACTCGGTGGCCAGGATGGAGAACTGAACAAATCCACTTTCTTCCCTTCTTTTTTCTTAAGAGAAGACTCCTCCAAACCCCAAATTTCTCCTCCCACCACAATTCACCTCAGTTGTTGTTGTCAATCCTCAACTGAGGATATTCTATCTATCTATCTATCTATCTATCTATCTATCTATCTATCATCTATCTATCTATCTCTAGAGAGAGCGGAAGGGAGTTGGGGGCGGGGAAGGGGAGAGAGAAACATTGACATGAGAGAGACATATCAATCAGTTGCCTCTCGAAAGTAGGATTGAACCTGCAACCCAGGAGCATGCCCTTGACCAGGAATCGAACCCTTGACCCTTCAGGATGTGGGGCTGATGCCCTAACTACTGACTACAGCACCCATCACTTCAGTTTTCTCTGTGCTTTGCCACTCACAACCAGGGTGACTCCACCTCAGGCAAACGCTCAAAGTTACACCCATCCTTTTCCAAAAATCTTTTTTCTTAACCCCACCCCATTACTTCACAGGTTTATTCCTCCACCTGCCTCTATCGCATACGTAAGCCCAGCCGTTACTAGGGCTGGACAAACCAGACGTGGCCCCAAGTCTCTAAAACTTGAAGGGTTTAACCAACTTTTAAAAAATTAAGCATTTTTTAAAAAATCTGTGCAAACTGATTAGGCCTCTTCCCCTCGGGACTCCTGTGCCCGCCCCAGCCCCCAGCCCCCGGGAGCCCCGACCATGGAGGGCCTTCAGTAACAGCCAGGGAAAGCGATGGAGCTGGGGACCCCAAGTAAGAAAAGTCCATTAAAAAGTTAACTAAAGGATAGGAAGGGGGAGGAGAAGAGGAGCAAGAGGCAGAGAGAGGGATAAGGAAGGAAGGGAAGAAAGGGGGGGGGGGGTTTAACCTGGGGCTTCCTCACTGCTTCCCACCAGTACCTGGATTGGGGTAAGGCAGAAGGGGACACACACACACACACACACACCTCGGTAATCAAGACAAATAAAAATAATAAATAATCTTAATGCAATATTTTTAAATTAAAGTGAAAATGAATGTAGAAAATCCATGGTGAACAAAGTACAGTAGCAGCCGAGACTGGTTTGGCTCAGTGGTAGACCGTCGGCCTGCGGACTGAAAGGTCCCAGGTTCGATTCCGGTCAAGGGCATGTACCTTGGTTGCGGGCACATCCCCAGTAGGGGGTGTGCAAGAGGCAGCTGACCGATGATTCTCTCTCATCAATGTTTCTAGCCCTCTATCCCTCTCTCTTCCTCTCTGTAAAAAAATCAATAATATATATATATATATATATATATATATATATATATATATATATTTTTTTTTTTTTTAAAACCAAACAAAGTGCAGTAGCAGCATTTTCAACAAAAAGGAGCAACTTCTGCTTGTTTTACGATCTGTGCAAAGGGAACAGTCAGGGCTTTCCAATCAGCCATCGGTTCCACCCCATGGCTGCAGGGGTTCCCAGTGGGGGGGCAGGCTGGGCGGGGGAGCAGGCGGGTTTATGAGGATTGACAATGGTGTGTGAGTAGATTGGCAACATGGGGTTTTACTTATAGACGGTTTTCCAATCTATCAGGCTTTTATTAACTTTTTCCTATTGGTTCCAAATATGAGAAGCTATTTTGATCCACGTACGCACAGGGCACACATTTTCCTTGTTGCCTCAGGCTCCAGTGTGGCTGGGTCGGCTGTTTCCCACTAGCTACCCCTTCCCCTCTGCACGCCAGAGCTCCACCACTTCCATCCAACTCTTCATCCTTGCCCCTTAAAACCTGCTTTTCTTTAAGTGCCAGCATCTATGAAAAAGTACTTAGTACCAAAGGCTTCTCCTCTTTTTAAAATTATAAAGCATTGCAAAAGCATCGCTTCTTCTTTTTTCTTTTTCATGGCAAATGAACACTAGAGGCCCAGTGCATGGAAATTCATGCACTGGAGGGGAGGGGGTTCCTCAGCCTGGCCTGACCCCTCTCACAGTCCAGGAGCCCTCAGAGGTGGGAGGCAACCCAGTGATCAGGGGAAGGCAACACCCCCATCACACCTCTGCTGCTGCCACTGCCGTTAGCACAAGCCTCAGCCAACCCTGGTTACCTGAGCCTCGAGTGGCCCTGGGTGGCTGGGCAGCCATCATCCGAGGCTTGCCTGTGCCTCGGGCTGGCCCTGGACAAGTAGGAGGCTGAGGGGACTGGGGGGCTCTGGAGGCAGGTGCACAGAGTGGCCAGACCTGCCTGTGCGCCTGCCACCCAGGCAGGACTGAGGGGACTGGGTGCCACCACCTTGTGGCTGTGGCAGTCCATTAGCATATTCCCTCCTTATCGGCTGGGGCACCACCATCTCTGTGAGGGCATGGCGGTTAATTAGCATATCTCCTCTTTATTAGATAAGATAATAAATCACATGACATTTGTAGATTAGTCCAGGAACAAATACAGTATTTACTCCACTGTTTCTACAGGAAAACATGTTCTAAGTTTCAAACTCACTTGCAAATAAATATTTGGGATGCTATTTTTTGTAGGTTGGGCCTAAATGCTTTCTTTAAATGTTTACACTTTATATGTTATGTACTGCAATCCACACACAAAAAGAGGCCCTTTGGCCCAAACTGCTGTTCTTTATTTTTAGCACACCACAAAAAAAAAGTGACTGCAATGCCCAGCTTGAGAAGTGTAACATTATTAAGCATGTGTTACATGTGGGAGCCCCTTTCACATCCAGCATAGTTCAGGGTTCAGGTTCAGGGTTCGGGTTCTGGAGAAGGCCGCACACAAATGAAAGAGACTACAGAAATACTAATTTGGGAATATTGGAGGCCAGGCGGGAGCCCACCTCTAGTGGGAGGACTACCCAAAGCTTCGGCCTGGCTATCCCTTTTACTGAGACTATGGGATCCACCCATAGCCCTTAGGCAGGTAATTCCAGTAACAGGCAGATTATCTTATCAGTAAGGATTGACGTGATTATTGGGTGGGGAAGTTGCCTCAGTTACCATTGTCTCAATTACGAGTAGATAGGGAGTGGTTGGCTCTGACCTTTCAGAGCTTCAAGGTTGACAAGCCTTCCACATCTTTCTATTAGCGAGAGAATGATCCGTTTCCGGCAGTTACATAAAAGTAACTTAGAGCCGAAACCGGTTTGGCTCAGCGGTAGAGCGTCAGTCTGCGGACTGAAGGGTCCCGGGTTCGATTCCGGTCAAGGGCATGTACCTTGGTTGCGGGCACATCCCCAGTGGGGGGTGTGCAAGAGGCAGCTGGTCGATGTTTCTCTCTCATCGACGTTTCTAGCTCTCTATCTCTCTCCCTTCCTCTCTGTAAAATATCAATAAAATATATTTTTTAAAAAAGAAAAAGTAACTTAGATACAGAAGAATATGTATTTACATTTTATTAAAATATACTTGCTTTAGTGGTTACTTATATGTCATACTGCAGGATTTATGAACATGTGCCTCAACAATGCTCATATAGCTTCATGCTTCCATTCTAAAAATAAGTCAGCATTTGCTTACCTACATCTGGTGATTAGTCATTCAATCCACTAATTACTTTTGGTATGAGCTGAGTAGAAGCATTTCTATTTAAATCATTCCCCACAATTACAATATGCCACCAGCAGGTCTTTGCTCCTCATTTGGTTCATTATCTTCTTGCATGAAGTCCAGCCACATAGGAAAGTACTCCCAGATGGCAGCGAGAGTTGGGTAGCCCTGTTCTAAAACCTCCACCACTCGGAACCTCAGCATCCATTTTTGAAAACAAAGGTCTGAGTTGCTTAAACTTCCCTTTTTTAACTTGGGACAGAGAGAAATGTAATTGAACTCAGTAAGAATAAAAAGTGTAGCCGAAACCGGTTTGGCTCAGGGGTAGAGCGTCGGTCTGTGGAATGAAGGGTCCCCGGTTTGATTCCGGTCAAGGGCATGTACATTGGTTGCGGGCACATCCCCGGTAGGGGGTGTGCAAGAGGCAGCTGGTCGATGTTTCTCTCTCATCGACGTTTCTAGCTCTCTATTTCTCTCCCTTCCTCTCTGTAAAATATCAATAAAATATATTTTTTTTTTAAAAGTGTAGCACACACATACACACAGCCTCTATGTTGATGGTTAGGTAGAATATAATAACAGGCTACAAGTATACTTTAAAAGCCCAGAATATCTTCCTGTTGTACACTTTTAAAACACCTTTTTGATCATTTCTGTTTAAATATCCTCAAAGAATCCCTCACCCCGCCTTACTCACAATGGAATCCGTCTAAATTCCTGGGCTTGACTCCGACAGACGGACTTTACCCCGTCCCGCCCATCACAATTCCCTAATCACCCACCCACACCTCACAGGGGCCGCACCAGTAGCCTCACTGTCCACCAAACCTTCCTTGCTCTTCTGTT
The DNA here is from genome assembly GCA_963924515.1 of Vespertilio murinus. Classification (NCBI taxonomy): domain Eukaryota; kingdom Metazoa; phylum Chordata; class Mammalia; order Chiroptera; family Vespertilionidae; genus Vespertilio; species Vespertilio murinus. The sequence continues at coordinate 73,359,400 of OZ004711.1, read as the reverse complement.
TCTCATCTCACACACTCTTCCTTTGGTGGTCTCTACCCCCACTTCGAGGCCTAGCTGAGGTGCCATCTTTGCTCTGAACCTTTCCTCGCCTCTCTGGTTCTCCCCACCTCTACCCCATCTCCTGAAAGGCTGAGCTCCTGGATCTGATTGTCTGAACTGAGCTCTCTCAGGGCTAATTTCACCGTTCTCCTTGCAAGTTAGTAAATGCATTCTTTGGGAGTATGAACTTCATCGATGCTCCTTTCAGACTCCTACCAAATGGTTGTCAAAGTAAATAATAGCATCTATGTGTGTGTGAAGCCACCCCCCGCCCCCCACATACACACATGGAGGATGGGGGCCTAGAACCAGTGTTTACTTCTTGGTTTTGTGGCCCTACATCCCTGTCCACTGCCCTCCACGAGTCTTAGTTTCTAAGGCCAGCCTTCACTGAGCCTGTTACTTCTGTTATTCTCTGTCATCTTTTTTGAACCCTACTTTTTATCTTAGTCCTGAATTCTCTATTCACCACCTTGATCCATTGGGAGTTCATGTGTGTGTGTGTGTGTGTATCTGGGTGTAGGGGTGGGCATAGTGGAGTGAGAATTTGGAGTTTGGAGATCTAGATTTGGAGACCTGGGTGTGGGTCCCTCTGCCACTTAGCGTAGTTGGGTTAACCTGGAAAAGTCAGTGGGTTACAGTTTGTTCGTGTGTATTTTAGGAATAATTATATCCATCATGGAGTTGTTTTAAGGATAAAATACGCATGTGAAGCATTTTGCAAATAATATATTGTATTGCAATATTATCAAAATTAGGCTATGATTACATTCCATAGGCTGAATCTCCCCCCCACACACACCTCCCACACCCCCACACTACACAGATACACACTCATACACTCACTCCTGGATTGTTCTGGGCATCTAATCCTTTTGACCTTTGAGTCCAGGAGGATCCTTGTTTTCTGACTTTTAAGAACAAAAAAAGTAGCCGAAACCCATTTGGCTCAGTGGATAGAGCATCAGCCTGCAGACTGAGAAGTCCTGGGTTCGATTCCGGTCAAGGGCATGTACCTTGGTTGTGGGCACATTCCCAGTAGGAGGTGTGCAGGAGGCAACTGATCGATGTTTCTCTCTCATTGATATTTCTATCTATCCATCTCCCTTCCTCTCTGTAAAAAAAAAAAATCAATACAAATATATTTTTTTTAAAAAGAACAGAAAAGTGGGAGAATCACTCCTCAGTTCCTCCAGCAGATAGTCAGCCAGAAGACTGGAGCTAGAACCAGCGTCAGGCAGGAATCAGGCAGGTCCTGGTGAAGCTGTCCTGGACCACTGGCATTCGCTGGTGCCAATCCTTCGGTTGCACATGGCCAGGAACTGGACTGACCTGGAAGGAACTTGAGGGCTTCTCTCACATTCTGGCACCTGAATTCGCTTCCATGTGGCTTATCTCTACACATTCTCTTACCAATCTGGGGCACTGCTGAAGCTTCTTTAGGGTGGCAGCTGGCTTCTCAGAGGGAGATCTGGAAGCTGCCAGTTTATTTAAGGAATTAATTCAGAAGCCCCAGAACTTCATTTCTGCCACATACCATTAGTTAAAAACAACCACCACCACCACAAGCCTAGGCCACGATCAGGGGAAGAAGAAATAGATTCCATCACTGGCTGCCAAGAGTGGCATTTGCATACGTGAATGGAGGAACCAATGGCGCCATCTCTGGACACTCTCGTCCACTCCAGCAGAGTGCATGTTCCATGAGAATAGGGACTCTTGCCTGTTTCTTTTCATTTTCATGTCTCCCTAGTGCCCAGAACAGTGCCCAGCACAGTGTAAGTATGGACTAAATACTTATTTAATCCGAGAATTTTAGGGACAAGTGAAAGAATCTGAAAAGTGTAGGAGGCTATGATTACATTCCAGAGGCTGCATCTTCCCCCCACCCCAGGAGTGTGTCCCAGAAGTCTAGAACAATAAGAGAGAAAGGAAGATAAGACTACATACTTTATTCATGTTTTAAAAAACAAGTAAAAAGTATATTCAAACCATATTTGTAAAGTTACAAGTTCAAATAGTGCAATATTGCATAGAGTAAAAAAGTGAGTTTTCCTTCCACTTTTGTTACCAATTCTCCTTGGCATTAGTCACTTAGCATTAAAAGTGTGTGTTTTTAATGTTTTTAGAGATAGAGAAACAGAAACATCAATTTAAAAAAATATATATATTTTTTATTGATTTCGGAGAGGAAAAAGGAGGGAGAGAGATAGAAACATCAATGATGAGAGATAATCATTGATTAGCTGCCTCCTGCACAACCCATACTGGGGATCGAGCCTGCAACCTGGGCATGTGCCCTTGACCAGAATCTAACTTAGGATCCTTCAGTCTGCACGCTGATGCTTTATACACTGAACCAAACCGGCTTGAGCAGAAAAAAAATATCAACTTGTTATTCCATTTATTTATGGATTCATTGGTAACCTCTTATATGTGCCCTGACCAGGGATCAAACGTACAATCTTGGTGTATCAGGAGCATGCTCTAACCAACTGAGCTGCCCAGCCATGGCTAGTCACATTTTAATCCATCCTTTCAGAGGACACTTCTCTCTCTCTCTCTCTCTAAAAGTCACACATACACAATTAGTGGAATACAATACACGTGACTCAGTATCTGGTATTTTTTTCTCTTCACAATTTTAACTTCTAGATCATTTCATATCAATACAGATAGATCCATTCTTTCATTTAAACGGCTGCATAAAATATTTTCATTTTTAGACAGAATCATTAGATTCCAAAATTAGGAGGTGACTACTGGTGTCGGTAGACGAAAAAGTAAAGATTATTGAAAGGGATAGGAAAGAGTGGGAAAGAAAAGGAGGTTGCTAAAGAAATGAGGACAGAGCCATCAGTGGATAGAGCCTCGACCTGTGGACCGAAGGGTCCCAGGTTTGATTCTAGTACCTTGGTTGTGGGTACATCCCCAATAGGGGGTGTGCAAGAGGAAGTGGATCGATGTTTCTCTCTTCTCTCTCTCCCTTCCACTCGGTAAAAAAAAAAAAAAAAATACATTTTTTTTAAAAAAAGAAATGAGGACAGAGGAAAATAAATTAAAAGATGGGCTAGGCAGGAACAGGCTTATATACTGAAGAATAAGAGTACCAGAGAGGAGGAGGTTGAAAATGCACAAAAGAGAAGGGATATCAGAGCAAAGTCTCAACAGGGATTGGAAGGGATTTGGGGTTCAAGTGGCTAGATTAACCTTGAGAGGACAGAACACCTCTCTCAGAAGGAAAGGAAGGGCTGCGGGTAGGTTTTGTAATAGTGGCTGGTGGGAGTTAAGGAAATTCCTTCGCAGTGGTCTCATTTTCTTCAAAAATGTAGGAACCAAAGTGTTTCATTTTTACTAAAGAGCTGGGGTGGATAGAATTCAGAGTGGGGGCTGGGAATAGCAGAATATCTGAGTAGCAATTTGGAAAAGACTGTTTCCAAACTTGGCAAAGTCGCCCGGATCTCATGGGCTGAAGTTGGACACGCTGGTGTGCACTGGTGCCAGTTCACAGGTTATGTGATTTCCAGCTCGGGTGCAGAGCGGGCAAGGTCGGTTTAACTGCTGCAGCCTCACGGGTTTGCAGGTGGGCGGGGGCTCAAGGCGACACCTGAGCTGAGGGTTATCAGTGAACGTGACAGACCATTTGGGCCAGGAGCTCCGGACCCTGACTGCGCACCTGCCATCGGTGGCCCGGATACAAGTTTGCAGCAGGTGCAGCCAAGGCACGCAGCCTCGCAGCAGAGGGAGCGTCCGCACGGCTCCCTCCCGGAAATCTTCGTGGGGGGTCTTGGGTGCGAGCTGAGTCCCAATGGGGCCGTGGCTGCGGAAAGCAAATGGGATTTACTCTTGTTGCATAACGGAGTACCTTGTGGGAATCGCAGGAGAGGCCAGTTGATTCCCTCCCACCCCCCTCCGTCCTTTGGGGTTGCAGCCACGTAGAGAAAACCGCAGACACCAGGGCCAACCCGCGCCTCAGGCGATGACGTCACTCGCGGGAGCGGAAGAGACCACCGTTAGGGTACAGCCCGTGGAAGCGCTTTGCAGATATGTTAGCCTTTTCGCCGTGGAGAGTAGCAAACTTTCCCTTCTGATTCCTGCAGTGAGAGGCGGTCACACGAGGACTGCAGCTCCCAATCGCTCGGCCCCCGGCAGTTAGTTTCCACAGCGGCAGCGACCGGGGAGTTCGGACCCCTGCGGCTCCCAGTGACGTCATCGGCCTCAGAACCGGGGGCCCCGCCCTTAGCTTAGGGCGGGGCAGACCTGCTGAGGTTCTCGTCTGCAGTGCGCAACGCCTCTTGGATAATTTTGATCCCTACCAGGCACTGTCGGCCTCTGACCCCGCCTACTTCGCATTCGCTCGTCGCCTACTGGCCCGCGGCCGCCGAAGGCCCCGCCCCCCGTGAATCAGCTGATCTCGCGGTGTTGTCGGGCTGCGAGCTCGCAGGGGATGCAGACCGCGGCGCCGCTGCCTGGAGCGTCAGGTGAGCCGGAGCGCGTCCCGGGGCGGCCTCGGCTTCGGCGGGCGGCTTGGCCCGGGCCTCCGGCGTGCGGGAGGCGGGGGTCCGAGTGGGAGAGAGGCGGAGGCGCGGGGCCCGCGATCGCGCTGCGGGGACCCACAAAGACAGCGCTCGCGGTGTCCCCAGCCGGCGTCCGACCCACGGCGCCCCTCCGCCCGGGCCCCGGGTTCTTCCAAGTCGCCGCCTTTCCCCCCTCCCCGGACGGGGCGCCCTGCGGTGGTCTCAGCCGCGGGACGTGCCTTCACGACCCCCTCTCCCCGGCCCCACCCGCGCTGCCTGCCCCCCGTTCATTCACGAGCACCCACTGAAGGCTCACGGCTAGCGCCGAGCTGAAAGTCCCGGGTCGCTGGCCGCGAACCTGGCAGAGGGTGCCGGGCGGCTTTGCCCCGGGATGCGGATCGCCGTGGAGAGGGGCGATCGAAGGTCTTGGTGGCTTGAAAAGGCGGTTTCGGACAAAGAAAAATGACTTGGATATGAAGAATTAGTTGGATTAGCCAAGTCCTTTCGTATGTAAAATGATCTGCCCGAGGGCGCGAAGTTCTTTGGAGGAGCGACGGCGGGACGTAAACAGGGGCTGTCTGGGGAAATAGCGCCGGCGCTGGCGTGGGTGCTCCGGCGCTGGCGTGGGTGCTCCGGCGCTGGCGTGGGTGCTCGGCGCTGGCGTGGGTGCTCGTCGGTGACAGGGCTGCTTTGGAGACAGACCACTCTGTGCTGGCAGGAGAGTTGTCCCAGTTCCCGCGCAGGAGGCCTGGGATGCTGAGGAAGAGGGAAAGGATCCTCCCATTCCAGGAACTGTGTTCTCCTTCTGGTTTAGGGTGGAAAAGGCTCACATGCTTACCGTTCATCTACTGCCTTTTACATTTGTTGGAGGCTGTGGCTGTTCTCTCGGAGGCTTTCCGATGTGTGTGTATGATGGACGGGTATAAACAGCAAACTTTATTGGTCCAATATTTTTTTTTCCAGTTTATCATTGATATGAGTGGTTTGGAGTGACCACCTTTGGGTTATTGAATACTTAAAGAACTTAAAAGCAAATTTTTGTTTTCGCAGTAAATTGCAATATTTTAACCTTATTGATAAAAGCAGAGTGGTGAAGATCCTAGGATTTGGATCTGGATATACATCCACTTATATTGGGAAAATTACTTGGTAACTTTCCTGCTTCATTTTCTTTATCTTTAAGTTGGAGGTCAAAGTACCTTCCTTCCTCAGAGTAGTATCTTTACATTTGATAGTTCATGTATCAATTTATTACAATGCCTGGCATTGGTATATATTCAATACATACTAGCTATTTTTATAATTATTAATTTCTTCTTTCACTATATCATGACCCAAAATGACATTTTTTTTTTTTTACTAAATGGTGGGAAAGAGAACTAAATATTTTTTTTTAAATATTTTATTGATTTTTTACAGAGAGGAAGGGAGAGAGATAGAGAGTCAGAAACATGGCTGAGAGAGAATCATCCATCAGACGCCTCCTGCACACCCCCCACTGGGGATGCGCCCGCAACCCAGGTACACGCCCTTGACCGGAATCGAACCCGGGACCTTTCAGGCCGCAGGCTGATGCTCTATCCACTGAGCCAAACCCGGTTTCGGCGAGAACTAAATATTTTTAGAAAAGAACTATAATTCACTTTTAAAAATCAAGGGATAGTTTCCAAATAATTTTATGATACAAAGACTTATAGTTAGAGGAGATATGATTTCAGGATTGTCTGTAGTAACTTTGGAATTCATAAGGGCCTCTAAAGATGCTGATGGAATCTATACCTCATTTAAATTTAATACTTAGTTCTCGAAGTGTGATTACTATTGACAAATTCAAGGCTTATAACGATACCAAAAAAGTTCAAAGCTGTTTCACAATATTAACATTTAAAAAGATATGATGAAGAAAGTAAAAATACTAAACAGACTTTTTTTTTGGGGGGGGGATTTGAGTGGCATTATATAAGCCTCTTAAAAAAATATTTAAGCAATATTAACTGGAATCCCTTTTCTCCAAAGCTCAGCCTTTCACAATTTTGATTGTGATTTGAAACACTTTGGACAGTTTGACTGTTACAGAAGCAAAGGGTCTATTACTAGTAAGAACACTCCTGACACCCGATTTTAGTTTTTGTGTGGTTAGTTGGAAAGATAACTATTAATGTAATATTGCTGGGTTTAATGTAATATTGCAGGGTCCGTTTTAAAATTATTTCCAAAGAATATGACTGGCTTGTAAACACCTTCTATAATCTGTATGAGTGTGAGACTATATAAGGCCTGAGTTAAAAAATAGGAAGGGATGAAAGAGTGGTGGTTTTGAGCTGGTGTGAAAGGCCTGCTGTGATGTAGTGTGAGGTTGTGTCCCTTCCTCAGACACTCAGGAATGCTGTGAGGATTTTAATGACTTCTAAATCATTTAGTGGTTTTTATAACTATGAAATTAAAATGCCACATATTTCAACTGTATTAGGGATACACATTTTTCTGGTAGAAGTTTTTTAAAACATTTTTTTTTCTTTTAACTCTTCTTTATTGATGATCAAACAGTTTAGTCATCAGTAATAAGAGAGTAGTAGGCTTTATAGGGTATCAGTCCTTAAGAAAATGAATGGTGCCGAAACCGGTTTGGCTCAGTGGATAGAGCATCAGCCTGCGGACTCAAGGGTCACAGGTTTGATTCCGGTCAGGGGCATGTACCTTAGTTGCGGGCACATCCCCAGTAGGGTGTGTGCAGGAGGCAGCTGATCAATGATTCTCTCTCATCGATGTTTCTAACTCTCTATACCTCTCTCTTCCTCTCTGTAAAAAATCAATAAAATATATTTTTTTTTAAAAAAGAAAAAATGAATGGTAACCACAAATAAAGAAGCAGTAAGCTGTGATTTGGAGCTGTTTAGTATTGCATTTATTTTCCTTTCCTCATCACCTGTTTATATATGTCATGGTGGTGTCTTTACATTGTTTTTTTGTGTGTGTGTTAAATCCTCACCCTAGGGTATGTTTATTGGTTTTTAGAGAGAGAGGAAGGGAGAGAAAGAGGGAGAAAGCTTCAGTGTGCCCTGACTGGGAATTAACCTGCCTGCAGCCTTCTGGTGTACTCTAGCCCTGGCTGGCATGGGAGGGTGCTCCGACCAAACGAGCCATGCCAGCCAGGGTTAGAGTTCCTTTTTTGCAGAGTTCTTTTGTGAAAGAAAAACAAACAAACAAAAAGGATAATTCTCTCACCTCCTATGGGGCTCTTTGTGAGTTATGTGTAGAGAGATCAGCTTTAGTTGCATTAATTCCACAAATTGATCATCTCATGTTTCCCTTAATGATCACATTATTTAATTTTTTTTTTCTGAGTCACCATACAGTTCACATGACCTCTATATTAGGAAGGTAGTGGTTATGATACGGTTATAATAACCTGGTTATTATTTAACAGGAAAGGAGCAAAGGGAAGACCAGATAATATAGGCATGACATTTATACAGCTTTGATAATTTAACACTAAGTCTTGATTGATGAGGGAAGGGATTGGACAAAGGCAGTTTAGACACATGCCCAATAAGGTCTGAGTGACATGGGAAGGTGCCTACCTGTCTGTCAATCACACCTGGGAACAGGTACTTGGCCAGAATAGGCGTGGCCACTGCAAGGGTGTGTGTGTGTGTGTGTGTGTGTGTGTGTGTGTGTGTGTTTGAGAGAGAGAGAGAGAGAGAGAGAGAGAGAGAGAGAGAGAGAGAGAGAGAAACTTCTGAACAAAGGGAATCCTCTCTTGGCTCTTGGTTCTCTCCCTCCTGTGCTCGGCTCCTGGCTTTCCCGTTGTAGGGGGTGCGCTCTCCTGCATTCATCCATGTGACACATGGCCATGTGGGCTCCACACATGGATTAATGGACTTTCATTAGCCTGATGCTGAGCTGGACCCGGCTGCAACATGGAGAGGAAGCTCTGCACACTGGCTTTGCTTTTGGCTCTACTGGGACCCGAGCTGTACCTCTTTCAGGACTGGGTTAAGGGACAGGGGACTTTGCAACCCAATAAACATAATTTCAGGCCAATAAAAACCATTCATCCCCCCAGTCTTAGAAACTTCTTTTTCTAAAGGTATATTGCAAGAGCCATCCCACTCTCACCAGTGATGGGGAAATTGGAGCCACTAACTTCTCTGGTAACAGTTAGACCTAATATTGGCATCTGGGTAAGCTTTCTCCCTTCCTTCCGAAACGTTAACTAAACTTGGGGCAGTTGCCCAAATAAACATGCAGCAAAGATGATTATAGCAGCTCTTAAAATGGCAATAAAGTAGAACAATTCAGCTGTACGTCAGTAGGGAAATGTATAAACTATGGTTTATTTATACAATGGAATACTATCCCCTAGTAAGAATGAATGAACTAGATCTGTGTTCATCAACATGGATATATCACATGTACATAATATTGAGTGGAAAAAAGCAAGTTGCCAAAAGATATATATATATATATATATATATATATATATATATATATATATATATAGTGATGTACTTATATAGAGCTTTAAAGTAATACATGATATATTGCTTATTGATATACATGTATCTACTGAAAGTACATAAAATATAAGAACATACAGAAATAAGGCATATTAACTCTGGCCAAGAAAGGTTTGGATGAGGCTCCTTCAGATCTCTAGAAGTTTTTCTTCTATTTTAAAGAACTGAAGCAAATATGAAAATATGTTAATATCTGTTAAAACTGAGCGACGGGTCTGGTACATGGATTTTTTTCTCTTACAGATTTATGTATGATTAGGATAGTTTGTGAGCCTAGCACTTTAACATTTTTATTTATAATCAGGGCTCTCACCCAGTAAGCTTATTGATATACATGTACCTACTGAAAGTACATAAAATATAAGAACATACAGAAATAAGGCATATTAACTCTGGCCAAGAAAGGTTTGGAGATGAGGCTCCTTCAGATCTCTAGAAGTTTATTTTACTTCCTAGTCTCAAAGCAGTCGGCTCTGGAAAAAGAGTTATTTTTCTCCTGCAATGTGTTCCTGTGAAAGCTTTTCTAAGAAGAGGCAGACCAATTATTTAGTCAATTTTGCTTTGCTGTTTGACTTGTGCTCCTGGGAAAATGCTTTTCTTAGGATATGAGAAATGATCTTTCTTAAAAGGCTGCAGGGGAATTTACATTTAAAGACTCTTGGGAAATACAGGCATATACCGATCATGAACTCTTTAAAGTATTGCAGAGCAGACTGGCAGAGTGACTCAGATGCAAAATTACTACCTGGTCATTAACACTTAAAGTGTGAGTTGATGACATTTTAGTATAATGTGGTAAGCCCGAGTTTATGCCGTGAATGCAGGTGTCTTTGTTACTGCTCTAAGAAAATAATCCTCTCTTTACAGGTATTAATAAGTAAACATGATGACAATATGTTAAGTGGTTGAGTAATGAATGGTAAATTTAATAGCTGTTCCCTAATGTAACCTCAGTATTTAAACTTGTGAGTTAAACAGTATTTCCATTTCTAATCAAGAACACTGTTACTAGCATTTTAAAAATAAGTGAAACTTATAACTTCAGAGCAGTATTTTTTTTGTTATGTGCACTCCCTATTCAATTATGTGGCCCCTAGATGATCTTAAATTAAGCATTTGGATGTTACTGATTGGTGAAAGTAAGCCAGTATACTTTGAACTGTGTTTCTGTAATATTGTCTTTAAAAACATTGGCCATTTTAATAAAAGAATAATAGCAAAATATTAAAGGGATAAACAATTTGTGTCATAAATTATACTGCAACATGTAATAACAGGGACAAATTATTGCAGTACCTAGGAATTTGAAATTCAGTTGCTAGTATTAAAATGTCAAAATATTTCATGGGGAATTTAGTAGTCTGAAAAATTCCATTTTTAAAAGATGCGGTAAGTACAAAAAGGAGCTAATGGGCATTGCTGGGCCTTTATCCCCACCTCATGTAACCTCCCCTCCGTGGTAATATCCATTTTAAAGTGTGCAGTTTTAATACTTTTCAAGGTGAAATTAGCAGGCCATTTAAAAGAGCCTAGCATCCCTGATTGCACCAAAAACTGTCTCACGTACTAAAGAGAAAGAGACTGTTCTTTCTTTCCTGGGCTGTCTGATGTTTGTGAAGTAATAGGAAACATGAGTGATTTTATTGTTAGAAAATACATTAGCAAATTATGCATGTTTCTACTAGGAGATGTCACTTCCCTTTTGTGTCTGATACTGACTTATTACAAGCTCTAGAAATCTGTATCATTTGGAAGTCTGTGGATTGGAACTTAAAATCAAGGACCGTCTTCCTTGTACCTGGTGGTTGCTGTGGGTACAAGAATATACCGATGAGTAAGTCATAGTTTCTACCCTTTAGGAGTTTATATATATTTTGAATCAATGGCTTAGTAAATGCATTATCTCGTTAATAACAGCATTGTAAATAACAGGTACTTTTAGGCCAGCCTACTGACTTTGTTGAAGGCATAGATTTACTGAACCCCTGAACTCTGGGCCAGGACTTAAGGGGTTGGTGGGCTTCCACAGTGGTGTCAGGCAGTGTGCCCACTGCCTTAATTAAGGCTGAGAGGGCTGGAATTCAGAGGCCTTGACCTTTGGGAGTGGTTGGTTTGTCAGGATGTCACTGCAAGATGAGTGCTGCTTGACCTTCAGTAGTGTTGGAGATGGCTTCTGTGGCAGGATATTCAGGAAGTAGCAGTTGTTGGTGTTGAGATTAGCTGTAAGTCAGGCGTTCGAGCCCAAAGTTGTCTTAATCTGTGTGTAAACATAAGCAAACATTTATTAAGCATGTGCCATGTGTAGAGTACCATAGTGTCTTAAATTGTTGTTTACCAAACTCACAGTGTAAACTCTACATTGCAATGAAATGGAGTCATATTTTAAAAATAGAGTGTAAGTGATTGCATGAAATCTGTAGTAGTTTTATATTGGGTTTACTCTATGTCCAAATTCCTTCCAGGGTCTTCTGATACAGCTTGCTTCTCTATTATTTTTATTGTCTTTCTTAATGTCTTGTTATTCTGAACACTAATATCATTACATTTATAACTACAATTATTGCCTTATTTTACTATTTTAACCAATGCACCTATTTTAAGCCAATAAGTGATAGGAGAAGACAAGAAGGGCTCAACTTTGCTAGTGTAAGTTAGTTTTCTGTATGTTGAGGGTACTGTCTGCTTAACATAGTCATTCTTCTAGTGAGAAAGACGGAACACACCAGTACATAAACTCTTTGATGGCGGGAACTTGTTTGTTTATAGGCCTAGTCTGTCTATAGTTATTTATTGAGCACCTGTTACATATCAGGACTGTTAAGCAGCAGGGATATAATAAGAGAATAAGATATTATTGGCTCCCATGGCAGTTCTAGATCAGCAAACCTGGAACATAGTAAGTTCAAAAAACGTCCATGGTTTTATTTTATTTTATTTTTTAAAATTTGTTTATTAAGACACATGGTTTTAAGTTGTTGAAATTTAAGCATTTGAAAGTTAGTATATCTGTGACTTACAAATTTACCTTTCACTGCATTATAAAGGCAAAAGGACTTTATCTGGAGAATAAAGACTCCTACATGATTTGATTTTCTCTGTGCATTTGGGATTGTAGTCTACTGACACATTTCTGTTCTCATTTAAAAGTTATTTATATTCTGCCTTGTTCCTAAAAACATTAAGGCAGTTTACAAAAATGTGTAAATATGGCAAGATAAAATAAACAATGAATGGAGCCAGGAGTGAGGTTAGGACACATATCACACATACTATGAAGTCCTAGTCACATCATATGGGATTGTGTCCTCCCACTACAAAATCTGTGATCCTGCCTCTATCTTTACCTGTGGTTTCCTTCCTTTTTAAAATGTAGACCCTTCCTTTTGTGAAAGATTAACCCACCACACATGTTCCTATTTCACTTTGTCCAGGACTTGGTTCTGCCAAGTTCTGTACTTTTGGATTTCCCACTTCAGAATTCTCTCTTTACTCTCCCCCATTTCAGTAAACAGCATCACCAACATACGTTGTTCAAGGCAGAACCTAGAGACAATTTTTGATACCTCCTTTTATCTCCCCCTCCCCCCATGTCTAAAACATAATCAAGTCTTAGTTGCCCTACTCCCCTTCCTCCTTCTTCTCTCCCCCCCCCCACTCCCTCTTTCTTCTTCAGTAGAGCCCTTCAGCATTTCATGTAATACTAGTTTGGTGGTGATGAACTCCTTTAGCTTTTTCTTGTCTGTAAAGCTCTTTATCTAATCTTCAATGATAAATGTTAGCTTTGCAGGGTAATCTTGGCTGTAGATACTTGCTATTCATCCCTTTGAATATTTCTAGCCACTCCCTTCTGGTCTGCAAAGTTTCTGTTAAAAATCAGCTGACAGTCAAGTTAGCTCCCTTGTAGCTAACTAACTACTTTTCTTACTGCTTTTAAGATTCTCTCTGTCTTTAACCTTTGCCGTTTTAATTATGATGTGTCTTGGTGTGGGCCTCTTTGGCTTTATCTTGTTTCGGACTCTGCACTTCTGGACTTGTAAGTCAATTTCTTTCACCAGATAGGGGAAGTTTTCTATCAGTATTTCTTCAAATAGATCTTCACTATCTTGCTCTTTGTCTTCTCCTTCTGGCACCCCCATGATGCAAATGTTGGTACACTTGAAGTTGACCCAGAGGCTCTTTACACTGTCTTCATATTTTTGGATTCTTTTTTCCTTTTGCTCTTCTGATTGGGTGTTTTTGCTTCCTCATATTCCAAATTTGATTCTCTCACATCCTCTACTCTACTGTTTATTCCCTGTAAATTATTCTTTATTTCTGACTGGTCCTTTTCCATGTCTTTGGTGTTCTCATTAAGATCCTTGAAATTCTCACTTAAAGCTCTCAGTAAGATCCTTGCTCTCAGTAAGATCCTTGAGCATCCATATAACCATTGTTTTGAACTCTGTATGTAGTAGTTTGTTTGCTTCCATTTCATTTAGTTCTTTTTCTGGAGATTTATCCTGTTCTTTCATTTGTGACATGTTTCTTTGTCTCTGCATTTTGACTGCTTCCCTGTGTTTGTTTCTATGTATTAGGTAGAGCTGCTATGTCTCCTGGAATTGGTCTTATGTAGAAGGTGTCCTGCAGAGCCCAGTGGCTCAGCCTCCCCAGCCACCTGAGGTGGGCACTCTAAGTGCACCCCTTTGTGGGCTGTACAAGTCCTTAAAAGTGGAAGAGAGAGGGAGAAGCAGAGAAAGATGTGATGATGGCAGCAGGGTGAGAGAGATGCTACACAGCTACAAGACTGGGCAGGGAGGGGGATATAAACAGTGGCCTCTAGAAGCTAAAAAGGCAAGGAAGGAGGTCATCTCCCAGAGACTCCAGAATTGAATGCAGGCCTGCTGACACCTTGGTTTCAGCCCTGAGAGAATTGTTGAACTTTAACCTAAAGAGACGTAAGGTAATAACTATGTTATTTCAAGCCACTAAGCATGTAGCAATTTGCTACAGTAGCAACAGAAAGTTACCCAACATACTACTCAATAGATATCTTTCTGTATCAGTTTTACAGATCTATCTCATTTTGTCTTAATGGTGTTTAATGTTTGACTTCCAAGAAATGTCTGCCTGAAACTCAAATACAGCAATGAGAAAAAGAGAGAAAATTGCAAAGGAAACATAACTAAAAAGGAATATTGCAGCTAAATATTATGGGAAACTTATATCACAAAGTGGCCCCAGGCAGGGCATAGGCAGTGGCTGACTTTGCACCTCACAGGAGGCCCAGAGCCAGTGCACCCAGCGGACAGCTTTAGACCATGCCGGATTACAACTTACACATCCATGAGAGACACACGCAAGGGGCAGACTCTGAGCACCAAAGCCCCACTGAGGCAAGTCCTGCTTCAACAGGGGTGTCTCCCGCACAGCAGCTCTTCCGCTGTAGTCACAGCTGGTCCTCACGGCCAACTGGCATAGGGGTCAATTCCTCCCGGCGACACCAACAGCAATCAATGCTCAACTACAAGTGCACACAGCCCACAAAGGGGTGCACCTAGAGTGCCCACCTCAGGTGGCTGGGGAGGCTGAGCCACTGGGCTCTACAGGACACCTGCTACATAAGACATCGGGACTGACTGGATAACCAGACAGGCTCCCTGTCTTAAAGTCAGCTGACTAGCAACCTTGACTTCCTTTTGTCAGGTAACCTAACATATTCACAAGTTGTGGGTTATAGGACAAGGGCATCTTTGGGACCATTGTGCCTACCATGTATAGTCAGTAACAAAAGAAAGTTGTAAAACAGTTTGTAGCGTTTTAATTCCATTTGGATTTGAAAAAATGAGTGAGTGGTGGTGAGAAACCATATGGTGTAAGGTGAAATCCCCCTTTAAAAGGCTCTGTATTTAAAATAGAGCACCGAAAGAGAAGGTTTACTGTTTTATTCACTTTATCAAAACATTCTCAACATTTTGAATGTCAGGCCGTAGGACAAAATTCAATTTACATACAGTTAATTAGTTGTAAAGTGTGCTCCTGTACTTCCACACCCTCCCAGCGGTTTCTGCTGGGTATGGTTTAACTTTAATCAAGGGAACATTACTTCTCTTTTTTATATTTCTTTATTGTTGAAAGTATTGCATATGTCCCCTTTTCCTCCCCATTGACCTCTTTTAACCTGCCTCCACCTCCGACTCCAGACCCTTACCACCCGATTGTCTGTGTCCATGGGTTATTATGTATGTATGCATACAAATTCTTTGGTTGATTTCTTCCCATCCACCCACCACCCACCTCCCTCCGCCTTCCCTCTGAGATTCCACAGTCAAACAGTTATTTCTTGATCTCTGATAGGTAAGCACAAGTTAGATCTGGCTTCGGAATTTCTCTGTACACCATGAACTGCACATTTTACTTAAAGTTAATTACTGTCACACATAAAACTGTCACGTAATGATCATATTTATCAAACTAATAGCATTTATTAAAATTATTCAGATATATCTTTTGTTCACATAGTACCCTTCATCCAAATTTGAATGATTCAAACTCTTTCTAAAATAAGCATTCGGAAGAGGGTAATTTCCTCCAGATATACAGATGGGGAACCATAAGAATTCACAGGCAACCTGGAGTTAACAGATGGCTCTTACATCATTCCTGCTGGGAGGGGCTGTTTCAGCACACGGTGACCAGGTTACATCTTTCTGCAGAAAAATCATAAATTTGGCCCCAGTATTTTTATGGTTCACATAAATAAAACCTCATTGCCTTTATTTTCATGAGTTTTGGTGTTTTTAAAAATGTGAATTTTTAGTTGAAACGCATTGAGTATTATTATCTGCCTGTTTATATTTCTATCTAGTTCTTAAACTGTAAGTTTCTAAACTGATGGGTCATGATATTTGTACGTAATTTTCATATAGCTCTTTTCTATTCATTGGTTGATTTTAAAACATATTTTACTCTTTCCTTTGGATTCTGGCTTTGAATTGAGGTTGATTTTAGGAAAATACTGCTAGTTTCAATAAATGAAAAACTTTCCATTTTCATAATTAACTTTTGTGTGCATTACTGAAAAATGTAAATTAAAACTACTTGATACATTACTGAAGAGATTTTAATAATTCTTATTTAATTGCTACTTAAATGTTCGTTTGTTCCAGAGGCATTTAAAAAGTAACCTTAATGTTTTTGAAATAAACTTAACACATTGAGTTTTCAGATTGAACTACTTTCTTTACAATAAAACACAAACCAAATAAGTCTGTTGTCTTGACAAAGTACAGCCTAATTGTAGATGGTCTTCCTTTGACATTACATTTTAGTCAACGGGCATTTTATATGGGCAGGCTGAGTCTAGATAGTCCTCTTTGGCAGGCAAGATGTGAAATAGTTTAAATAGTTTCACTGCATATTTATTGCCGAGTGAATGTGTACTTGTTAGAGGGCTGCTTTTTTCTTTTTTTTCTTCTAATCTTTGGGATAAAATAGCAAAGCATTCTTTCACTGCTCTTTGTGCTTACTTGTGCTTTGACATTCAGGTCTTTAGATGCTTTTACAAAGAGGAAATGATTTGGTGATGGAGTGTTCCCACTGACCGATGGACTCAAAGAAGGGAAGGTAAAACATTTCTTCTTTCTCCTCTCTCCTTGTAGAAAAACACAGAAAGCATGTCCACATATGTCTAGCTTCTTTTCACTTTAATCTTCTTGTTGATAGTTATTAAGTAGGACTAGTGAGTGACATTTGTATTGATTGGTAGAGAAAGATATTGAAATAAAGCTGATGAGGGATACGCTTTGTTGCTAGTTCCTTTAAATTTGGTTCTTAAGTTTTTAGTAGCAATTCTAGAACTTAAATGCAATGTGTAGTGAAATAGGGATTCCTATTCCTTCTATCTTCCGCATCAAATACTTTGTTACCACATTAAAAACAAAAATTTAAAAGAAAACTCCAGCTTGGGGCATATTATAACTTTAATACCTAAACAAGGAATTAATATATTGAGAAGTTAGGATCTTGACATTTTATGCTACAAAATCATAAACCTTCAAAAAATAACCCAGGTTTTTTGTTTGCCTCTTAGATAAAGTAATTTGTGGGTTTCGATGATTTTTCACACCTTTTATATAGCTAGTTTTATCTCCACTCTTGTGCTAAAGCATAAAATAGGTGCTAGTTAAATAATCTGACCCAGCCTCCTATGTGCTGGTAAAAGGTCCCAATCTCAAGACAGAGTAGTAAGATAGAACTCTGAGTTGCAGGAACATGTAAGTGATTTTTCTTCATGTTTGTAGCTCAACAAAGGCAGAAGGATCCAAAGAAAGAGGCCTGGTCCATGTCTGGCAGGCAGGATCCTGCTCTGTAACCCCAGAGAGACTGCCCGGCTGGGGAGAAAGGACTGTTCTTCAGGCGGCGCTGGGCATGAAGCATGGAGTTCTTCTGACGGAAGGTATTGAAAAGAATGGCTCAGCAAACGGTAACTGAGTCTAACGAATGTCCTAGTGTGGAAGAGCAGAAGAGAGTTACTGGGTGCCAGGTGTTTTAATGATCTTTGCTGGAGCCTGTATTCTTTTTGTTTTCAAAATAGGTTTTTATTCCCTTTCTCAGAAATTGGATTAATAATTAAATTTAAGATATACACTTTATCAGAAATCAGATTAACTCTTATACATCTTTTAAAAATATATTTTTATTGATCTCAGAGAGGAAGTGAGAGGGAGAGAGATAAAAACATCGAGATAAAAATGCCTCCTGCCTGCCCCACACGGGGGGGTTCGAGCCCACAACCCATGCATGTTCCCTGATCAGGAGTCCAACCATGACCTCCTGGTTTATGGGTTGATGCTCAACCACTGAGCCATACTGGCAAGGCTAGCTAGTTCTTATATTCAAGATATACCATAACTGGAATAAAAGGGAGAATGATCATTAATTTCTTAATTTTGGCCAAAATGAATCTAATGTTTTTATGCCTCCTAAATTTTCTGCTGTTCTGACTTATTCAGTAGCTGTAGATATTAACAAGTGTGTCTTCTGCTTAACAAACCTTATGTTCTGCTTACTTTATTTTGTCACTATCATTTTGTCTTTGAACAGTGGGACTCTGCTTTTGTCATAGTCTTCAATGGTAGTGGATCAATGCTAGAGTTTGTAGGATGAGGCTGAAAGAAACTGTAATACCCTTCATTTGAAGAAATACCCTGCAGTTTGTAGAAATTCTCACTATATTTCAGAATATTAGAAGTTGTCATTCATTTAAAGATGAATACATTTGGAATATTATATGCTTGAACCAAATCTCTACACCGTACTTTAGGGGGAAAAAAATCCTATTTTGTTAAACGTGGAGGGGATTAAAACTTTGCTGATGTCCAGTTAATTCACCACCCCTGCCCCTTTTGGGTTTTCAGATGGGGCGGTGTACAGCTTCGGCACCCTTCCCTGGAGAAGCGCACCGGCAGAGGCCTGTCCGAGCAGCCCCGTTCTGGAGCACGCCCTGGCTGGGCACAGTGTGGTCAGTGTGGCCGCGGGCAGCTTCCACAGCGGAGCGGTGACGGAGAGCGGCGGCGTGTACATGTGGGGCGAGAACGCCGCTGGCCAGTGCGCCGTCGCCAACCAGCAGTGGGTTCCGGAGCCCAGTGCCGTCAGCATTGCTGACGCCGAGACCAGTCCTTCCTTAGCAGTCAGGATTGTGCAGCTGGCATGTGGCGAGGAGCACACGCTGGCATTGTCGATAAGCAGAGAGATTTGGGCATGGGGTACCGGGTGCCAGTTGGGTCTCATGACCACTACCTTCCCGGTGACAAAGCCACAAAAGGTGGAGCATCTTGCCGGGCGGGTAGTGCTCCAGGTCGCCTGTGGCGCCTTCCACAGCTTAGCGCTCGTGCAGTGCCCCCCTTCTCAGAAGCCAGTCCCCGAACGATGCAACCAGTGCAGCCAGCTCTTGATCACTATGACTGACAAAGAAGACCACGTGATTATATCAGACAGTCACTGTTGCCCGCTTGGTGTGACCTTGGCGGAATCCCAGGCAGAAAACCAGGCTAGCACTGCCACCAGCCCCTCCACGGAAACCCGGGACAGCCAGGGAGAAGTATTTGAGAACACGGGTGTACAGCATGATCTGGCGGTAGCTAACAAACTGAATGTTGGAAATGTCCATACCACCAGTGGCAATGCCACTCCCTCCCAACTGGACATCATGGGAACAACAGAAACATCCGCTAGAAACATCCCATCACACCCTGATGCTCCGGCAGGGAGTGAACGCGTGCAGAAACTGTCAGATCCCTCAACGAGAGAGAGCTCGGAGAACCGTGAAAAGCCAGTGCCATCCCAGGTACCTGCTAAATTTTATAATTGAAAGCTGCTACTGGAGTTCAACCATCTTGAGTTTTTCTTTAGAAACTTGAAAATGCCTAAGGCTTGGTAGCACTTTTTTGTTTTTGAATTTGACTCTAAATCGGTTTCATAATGTAAGCCTAGATTAAAAAAAAAAATCTGGATTAACTCAAAACTACTCTTTATGTTCAAATTCTGGCCTTTTATGATGTTGAAAAATGTCATGCTGGGCTTGTTTTATAAGTAGCAAAATGCCATTCCCCCCCTTTTTTCTCTTAGTACTTCTCTCTCCACGCCCCCTTGGCTAAGGTACTGCATTTTGGCAGGCCTCTGAATAATTCAACAAAGATTCTGTTACAGAACTAGAAGAGTTAGACCACCCGGCTCTAGCAGAGCCAAACACAACATGGAGAATGGCAGTGGAGAATATTGGCTGCTTTATGATGAATGCTGCCATCCAGGAGAGCAGGAAGCTAATACTCAAAAGCCCAAACTCCCCGATGACACGTAGGGTACAGATTATATAGGGCACAGTGACAGGACACTGTGGGTTAGGGGGTTCGGGGTCATGCTGGGAGCTGATTGGTCCGAAGTGTGGTAAGGGCAGTAAATCATTTCTTCAGATCTTGAGTCCAGGCCTGAGATCTCTTCTGTCTGGTCCCGTGGGAAGCAGCCAGGGGGCCCAGGAGCCGAAGCATAACTTGGTTCAGTGTGTTCTCTTTAGCCTGCAGTGTGGTTACGGTCTGCTGCCTCAGGGGCCGCTGATTACCGGGGAAAGGTGAGGTCTCCAGAGAGAGAGAAATAGGATTTCTAGAGCTAGGATTTAAAACAAAATTTAATCAAAGTAATAAAGACCCTTGGTTTCAGTGCCTCTGACTAGCATTTAATTCGACAAATGCATTGAGTACCTACTACCTGTCCAGCACTGTTCTAGTTAACAGAAGTTACTTCCTTTAAGAAACTCAAAAGCCAATGTTAAAAAAATTTTTGGTTAAATTAAGGAGTGTATCTAAACTCTGACCTTCAGGTAGCATAGGAAGCACATTGTTAGTTGTGACCTATTTTAATGTGTCAAAAGCTTTCTGTGTGTGGTTAGTAGGTACATTTAATGACTTTACTGCTTAGTAAGTAATGGTGCTTGACAGTTCACAATAAATTTCAACTGATTTTTCACTAAGATATTAGAGAACTTGAGTTTGACTTTCTAATACAGCAGTGAGTAACATGAAGAACATTAGTTCCAATGTTTAATTATTAACCTCCCACGTTAATTCTCTATGGTAGCAAGAGCAAAGGTAATTCTTCAGTTTGCCTAGCCTCTGGGCCGTGGAAAATAACTAATTAATGAGGCAGTAGAAGGACTTAAACTTAAAGTACAAGTTAGGGCTGATGGCCCAGAACTGTCACATTTCCTCTCTATATATGTTGTATCTAAATTTCCATTTTAAAACATTTTAAGAAAAGCTTTGTTAAAAACAATTAATTGTTTTTCTGATATTTCTTAGTAGCATTCTGTGTAAATTTTCCTAAAACTGATCGCTAAATAAAGCTTTCACCTTTTCAACCTTCTATCCAGGGATGTCATAGTATACTTCATATTGAAGATGATGTTCATACTTTTTTTCTCCTTTCCCTTTTACTTTGTTCAATTTTATGAATGCAGTTGTGTCTTATTTGTAAACACCATAGAAAAATTCAACACTCAAAAGGAAGTACCTTTGATGAGGAATTGTATATTTTGTGTACTGATTTCCATAAAATACCGTTAAGTCCATGTTCAAGAGGGCATATCTTTAATTTGGAGATAAAGAGACCTTGTTTTACACTCTTATATTTGCAAATAGTGAAATATGTTAAACTTTTTTTTGTTGATTGCGATTGCATAAGGACTTATGTTTTTATATACTTCTTTATATGTATATATTTTAGCCCCTTGTAGAAGAAGCAGTTCCTAATCTTCACAGCCCGCCAACCACAAGCACCTCGGCCCTAAACAGCCTCGTGGTCTCATGTGCGTCTGCTGTCGGTGTGAGAGTGGCTGCTACCTATGAAGCTGGGGCCTTGTCTCTTAAGAAAGTTATGAACTTTTATAGCACAGCCCCAGGTGAGCCTGGAGCTCAGGCAGGCAGCAGTTCCGTGGGCCCAGAGGGTCTGAAGGACAGCAGAGAAGAGCAGGTTAAACAGGAATCCATGCAAGGAAAGAAGAGTTCCAGTCTCGTGGATATCAGGGAAGAAGAATCAGAGGGAGGCAGCCGCAGGCTCTCCCTCCCTGGATTGCTGTCACAAGGTAAGGACATCGCCAGCTTTCGTGAATTGGCTTTTGCTGAATCCAAGATGCTCCTGACATCACAGGCTATATTATAATCAATTGGCTTTCCTAATTGTTAAGGCTGACATATTTAAGTGTCAAAATTCATTTAATTTTGGTTACCATAGGTGATTTTAAAAGAAAGTTACGTATCTGTCTGCTCTAGAAATAACTTTAGAAGGTAGCTTTTTCATGATGTTTACTTCTGCTTGTGAGTTTTTTTATGAATCTCATTCTGTTGTTCTGGAATGCAGCGATGGCCTTATTTCCAAGTTGGGGCCTGTACTACCGAAAGATGGAGTAGCAGATATGACCATTCGATACATGCAGAGTTACTGTACTTGACCTGAAAGTAGAGATAATTTTAAGTTTCAAAAAGAGAAAAACTTCATTTTCCAAAACCATTAGCAATAAATTCTTAGAATGTTAAGAATACGACACAGTTGGCCCTTCTATATTTCTCCATCAGTTTAGGCATCTCAGTCATCTAGACTTCTGCTTCTCAAAGTGTGTCCTGCAGCCCAAGCAATCCCAGCAGCATCTGGGAATCTGCTAGAAACCCAGGGTCCCAGGCTCCACTCCAAACCTGATGCATGAGATATTCACTCTAACAAGATCCCCGGTGACCCACCCGTATATGCTCTAAAGTTTGAGAATTATTGGATTTGATCAGGAGTTGGCAAACGTTTTCTGTAAGAGCTAAAGAGAAATATTTTATGATTTGTTGGCCATATAGTCTCTGTTACAGCTAGTTAACTTTGTTGTTGTTGTTTGAAAGCAGCCAGATAAGTGAATGGTCAAAGCTGTATTCCAGTAAGACTTTACAAAAAACAAGCAGTGGGCTGTATTTGACCCGCTGGCTATCATCCACCACCCTCTGCTTTGTACCATTTTGTGCAAAGCTCTAAAGTTAGGAATCCTAGAATATATTTGCCTTTTCTGCCCTTCCGCTGTTCCCCACGCTTGCTCTACTTGTTCATTAACCTTTCTTGGGCCATTGAGCACTTCTGCTATCTTGCCTCCTGACGCTCACTGCCACTGAATTTTCATCTGTGCAAGTAAAACCTCAGGACTGGCTAATTTTAGTGTGCGTATAAAGAAAGCCCATGAATCAATCGTATTAGGACTGAAGGAGAATTTTGTGGCAAATTTTTCTATTCTTAAATGTCCTTTAGCATTTTATATTTGAGCTCTCTTTAAATCGCAGATGTGGAATATTGATTTTTGTTTCATAGAAAAGGGTTCTATGGGCAAATGTTTGGAAGGGGGCCAGGGTTAGGCTGATTTAAGCAGGGCTTTTAATCACAGGACTTGTCAGCCCCCTTTCATGCTAATGTATGCGTGACAGGGCGGCAGTAGGAGGACAGAATGCAGTAGGCAGCATTTGCCAAACTCATTTAACTGTTAAATCCCCATTTTTGCAGAGCCTAGTGAATATGCTTCACACAAAACCATGTTAGTGTATTTCTTTGAAAATCAGCAGTTTATCAAAATGATATCTCCCCCTTCCCCCCCCCCCCCCCATTGACCCCCTCTCCCCATCTCCGGTTTGTGTTCAGTGTCCCCCAGGCTGCTAAGAAAGGCTGCACGGGTGAAGACGCGGACAGTGGTTCTGACCCCGACATACAGCGGGGAAGCAGATGCGCTCCTGCCTTCCCTGAGAACGGAGGTGTGGACCTGGGGCAAAGGGAAGGAGGGGCAGCTGGGCCACGGCGACGTCCTGCCCAGGTGAGTGCGGCCAGGCTTGCAGTGGGAATGGACTCCTGGGGGCTTCTCAATCTTTACTTCCCCATCAAGGGAATTTGGTCTCCTCTACCTCTAAACCATTGTGTACATTGTACTCTGAGTTAAAAAACAGCTGTGGTCTTCGTCTTGAATTTGTTCCTAACAATAAAAGACTTAAGTATCCATGGCACACGTCTTCATCCCATCTTTGATGTATAGGGTAGGGCTAAGCAGGTTAACAGTTATTCGTATGGAAAATAATACAGTAATTAATAAATACTAATACAAGAATAAACTCTGTCTCGCATACTCACAACTATAAACCTATTTTTGCCCGACCCTATATATACATCTTGGAACACAGAGGGCACGTTTGGGATGAAGTTGTATTTCATAGGAACCCTTGCATGGTTCAAATTTTTAACTTGCATTAAAAAAACACCCAGCATTTTTTTTTTTTTTAACCTGAAAGATGTTTCTCAACTGCCAGAATAACTATAGCTGCAATATTAAGCCATGTCTATCCACGTGCCTCAAGGAAAAACTTGTTTTCAGAGGAACTCTTATGATATTAACAAGTTAGCTATTTGTGAAGGTGTATAACTGGAATGATTATCTAAAAACAGTTAATGTTAATGTCTATTGTTAGCAGAATATAGACAACTATAACATTTAAAAAAAATATTTCCCTCTATGGTTGCATTTCATTGTGTCCTAAGTATCTCTCTACTGAATGAATCATTTAATAGTTTGATGATTCTTAATGAGTTCTGAATTATGGTGGTTAATTTGTGATTGATAGATAAAGATTAAGTTGAAACCATCCAAAATTACATTTAGGAGTAGATTGAACATATGTCCATCATTTTAATTGCAATGTTTTCTTTTGAAATGTTTGTATTATTACCTGAAAGTACTTTACTCTATAATTTGAGAAAAGTCATGCAGATTCATGCTGAGAAATACTTTCTTGAGCTTGTGTGTTTGTGTTTTTCTTTGAGGCTTCAGCCGTTGTGTGTAAAATGTCTGGATGGAAAAGAGATCATTCACCTTGAGGCGGGTGGCTGCCACTCCCTCGCACTCTCTGCGAAATCTCAGGTACGAGGCAACTGTCACAAGCCGACCTTAGTTTCACGGGAGGCCAACATGACAGGATTGGACCATTATTTCTTGAGTATCTGCTGTGTGTCAAGCAGCAATCTCATATCTTATTTGATCTTTCCAGTGTTTTACATTGCATTCCGTTATTTCCATTTTACAGATGGGGAAGGGGGGGTTTAGAGAAATTACATAACTTGTCTGAAGTCACACATGTGATAGTAGAGTTTGGATTAAGGTCTACCTGTCACAGAATCTTTCTACAATGTGCTCTCATCTACAAACAGAACTTGAAATTTTCCAGGGTATTCTAGGAGACTAAGCATAGGCAGCGAGCCACATAAATTCTGAAGATGAACAGAAAGGAAGGATAAGAATTAGCCACATAAAATATTGTAAAACTATGCCATCTGCCCATTATCTCTGGTATTTTTTAAATGAATTTCCTTAATATCTGTTATTTTAAAGAGTAGAAAGACTAGTATAAGTAATTTGTGGGAAATACTAGTGTAAGTAATTGTTGTGTAACTATTGGTATATATACAATATAGTATATATGTTATTTTAAAGACTCAGAATTGACATGCAAAGTTAGATTCACAACTCTTACCTACTTTCCTCTGGTTTTCTAATAGGTCTACTCATGGGGCAGCAATACCTTTGGCCAACTTGGGCATTCCGATTTTCCAACTACTGTTCCTCGTCTTGCAAAGGTACTTTTGTGAACTCGATAAACTTCTATAGCAACTTATTCCCGAATTCTAAGTTATAAAAAACAACCCAGTTCTAAATTTAAAACTAACAGAGGATTCCTTCTTTCCCCTGTTTGTTCTGCATTTGGTTGGGTATATTGCTGGGGAAAATGTGCCCTTTGCATCACACTTGTTTAAGTAAGCTAATATTTCAGTTCCTGCGGACCTGAAGTTCTGTCTCATTCCTTCATCTTGGACCCACAATATCTTGCTGTCGTTACAGGTAAAGAGTGACAATGGAGTCTGGAGTGTAGCCGCGGGCCAGGATTATTCCCTGTTTTTAGTGGATACAGAAGACTTCCAGCCTGGGTTATATTACAGTGGCCGGCAGGACCATACAGAAGGTGACAACCTTCCAGAGAATCCCAGTGGTACTAAGGCTCCAGTACTTCTCTCCTGTAGTAAGGTGAACAGGACTTGGATCCTAAGGCCCACATTCTGTAACACACGAGAATACTTTGTTTTTGTCATTTGTGTGTATGCCTGTTACTAAGTACCTTTGACTACTGTGTTACACTACTGTGCAAGCCATTCCCATCCTCTCCTTCACTCTTTGTCCCCCCTCCCTGACTTACATCCACAGTGCATATCACTGTCTAACACATTATATAACTCGTTTGTCTATTGTCTGTCCTTATCTGTAAGATTCATAATAGTGGGGATTTTAGGATTTCTTATGTACTGCTGCATCCTCATAGTAAATACTTTATTTGTTGAATTAACACCTTCATGTAGAAATATTAAGTATGTTTTACAGTGACGTTTCTTAACTGCATTTGTGGGTCTCTCAGGTGAATTAGAATAGAAATAGAGATTAATTTTTAACTGTAAGTGGCAGTAAAAATCCCAGGGGCCAGACAGGCCACCATAGTGTCCTGTTTCCCATCACTTCCCTGTTTCTCCTAGCTTTTCACTTTATGCACTACTGTTTATCCCTTTTTCATTTGTTGATCTGAATTTCTTTGCTTTTCTACTTTCTAATTCTTTTTCATAAACTTAAATCATTGGCCTGTTTCAGATGTGTTTCTCCCTCAGCCCCCACTAAGATAACTCACATCCTCTAAACTATGTGCCTTCAAGGAAATTAACCCTCCAAGCTAGTTCATTCTGGATTTCTTAATCTTATTGAATAATATATCCTATGGACTGTTTTTTATCCTTGGTGTTTTTCTGGCTAAATATGTGAGCTGTAAATGTACCTGGACAAGCTCTTCCATGCTGAAGGCAGCACTGGCTGAGATTTGGCTCTTAACCTATATATAGCCTGATGCTCCACACACACTAATTGACTGTAATTGTTGGCCAGGTTCCACATTCCCCATGCAGGATGCCACAGTCCAGATAAAGTATGAAATATCCTGATGAAAGGGATGAGGCTCTAATATGTTTTTTTAGTTACAATGGGATTTTAATAGTCTGCTAGAGGCCCGGTGCCTGAAATTCGTGCATGGGGTGGTGGTGGGGAATCCTTCCCTCAGCCCAGCCTGCACCCTCTCCAATCTGGGACCCCTTGGGGGATGTCTGACTGCCGGTCTAGTTGGACATCTCTTTCACAATCCTGGACCCCTGGCTCCTAATCACTCACCTGCCTGCCTGCCTGGTCGCCCCTCACTGCCTCTGCCTGCTGGCCTGGTCACCCCTAACTTCCCCCCCCCCCACCCCTGCCAGCCTGGTTGCCCCTCATGGCTCCCTGCTGGCCTGGGTGCCCCCACACAGCCTGCTGTTTAGTCCTTTGGTCGTCCCTCACTAACCCCCCAGCTGGCTTGGTCGCCCCACGCAGCCTGCTTGTTCAGTTGTTTGGTCATCCCTCAGGCCAGCCCTAGGCAGCTGGGCAGCCGCCATCTGAGGCTTGCCTGCTCCTCAGGTGGCCCTGGTGGCTGGAGGGCTGAGGGGATTAGGGGACTCTGGAGGCAAGCGCGAGGAGCGGCCAGACCCGCCTGGAGACAGAGTTTTCTCCTCTGAGGAGACTGGGCACCGCTGTCTTTGAGGGCATGACAGTCAATTAGCATATTCTCTTCTTATTGGCTGTGGGTGCCGCCATCTTTGTGAGAGTGTGACAGTCAATTAGCATATTCCTTTATTAGATAGGATTGGGTCTGCAGCTTGGTTACCTAGTTTAATAGGCATATGTGAATAAAGGCATTGAATGTTTTTAGTCAGTGGTGTCATGAATAAGTGAAAAAAGTACATTTTTACATAAAGTCCCTTTATGTCGTAAAGTACTTTTAAAAGGCAAGATAACTCCCAGACCTTTGTTATTTTGGTCTATAACACAAAATCCTCTTTGCTCTCATTTATTCTATTTTATGCAAAAAGGAATCCTATCTACATCATTTGGATCTTTGTATATTCAGAGTGTGTGTCTGCAGTACTGAACACATATAATATGAAACAAAAGGTTTTTTGGCAACAAATAAAAGTATAATGTATATAGTTAGTTATAGGTACAGATATACATATATATATAACTATGATGTACTGGTAAACTATATCTAAAATAAACATCAAAACAAAACCAAAAGCCCTGATCTGTAGTCTCCCCCCCCCCCTTTTATGATTTTATTGCCAATTACAAGCTACCAGTGGTTTCATTATCAACTTTTAAAATTCCTGAATATTTGCCAGTTGGCTTCTCCCCAGCTGATATAAGCCAGTGTCCACATCGCTGCTAGTAAAGTATATCTTATCTTTAATGTTTTCTTGTCCCGTGTTTTAGCTTGGATATATAAGCAGAGTGGCAGCTGGAAAAGACAGCTATCTAGCCTTGGTGGACAAGAACATTATGGGGTATATTGCCAGTCTCCATGAGTTGGCTGCTACGGAAAGAAGGTTTTATTCAAAACTAAGTGACATCAAATCTCAGATTCTCAGGCCTCTTCTCAGTTTAGGTAAGTAGAACACTCTTATTTTATCTGTTCTTCCTATATTCGCATTTTGGCTTACTGCTTGCTTCCCATTCTCTTCTTTTTGTACACAGGCAGTCAGCACCTTGCAAACCATTCCCACGTTTTCAGTGGCCCAGCTGCCGCTCTCCTATCTTACCACTTCCGGAGCTCCTTCCGCTGTAGAAGTAGAAAATGGAGCTTTTGGAATATTCATGGCAAAGAAGCTGAAATAGCTTTGGGACAGTTGATCCTAGGAGCTAGACTTCCAAACAAAACTCTGGCCCCACCAGCCCTAAGATATATTACACACTGTCTTTGTTATAGTTCCTAGAATTAAGTAGAGATTTATTTGAAATTGTTGATAGCTGTAAGAGTGCTAGGGTTTTATCCCACATTAGCATGAGTTGATGAAATCTGATTCTTGTGTGTGTGTGTGTGTGTGTGTATAATTGATTTCAGAGTAGAGGGGAGAGAGAAAGAAACATCAATGATGAGAAAGAATCATTGAAAGGTTACCTTCTGTATGCTCCATACTGGAGATTGAGCCGCAATGTGCCCTGACCGGGAATCAAACGGTGACCTCCTGGTTCATAGGTCGATGTTCAACCACTGAGCCACACTGGGCCTCATTTCAAAATTTTTCTAGATTTGGCCCTGCACTCAGAAAATGGAGAGGAAGTTTTATTTCTCTTTCTATCTCCCGTACTCCGTGGGCCCCTCTGAGGACTCACAATTCAGGCTAATATTCTAGGACTAAATTCTACCTCGTTAGTGCACCAGCTTTTCCACAGTGAAGCGATATTGGCGTGTATGGATCATTGCTCATGGTTTTCAGTGGGAAAACATCTACTTTTCAAACAACTAACTTAATGTTTCCTTTGTATGTTAGAGACTCTGTATTAAAAAAAAAAAAGGTATTTTGCTTTTTTGAATGTAGTCGAGTCCCCTGCTCTATAAATTCCCCTTCAGTGGGTGGACCCGATACCCTAGGGCTTTGGCAAGGGGAGGAAGCAGTCCACGCTGTAGGCTTCCAGGATTGCTCTGACAGGAAAGAAAGGGCTGCTAGGTGAGGCCACTTTCTGTGTTGGTCTCCCCCGGTCTGCTCGCCAGCTTCTCGGTCGGGGAGAAGTCCTAGAAGCTAGGACCTCGGGACTGGGAAAGGGCACATGGGCTCCTGGTGCCCTCGGCACAGTTTAGAGCATCCTGGGCAGTCTGGGGTTTGGATTGCCCTCTCTGTGCTGAAGGGTGGGCTTGTCCAAAGAATAAGTTGAGTAGAAGTACAAAAAGTTGAAAATGTTAACCAAGCTATAACTACAGAAGTAAGTTTAATTCCTGGCTGTCCCTCACCAGTTGTGTGAAACTAGCTAATTCCGTCTCTTGGCTTCAGGTTACTTATCTTCAGAATGGGAGGAGAGTTGGGTTGGCTCAGCGGCTCTCACATCTGGTGAGCCTGCAGAATTACCTCAAAAACGTTTCTTTTTAACATATCCATCCTGGGATCTTAACCCTGGCCTCTTGAGTCAGAATCTGTGGGGCCCCTGTGAGGGTTTCTTCAGCAAGTTCCTCCGTGACTAGATGCTGTGGCCTCTGAAGTTGTTCTCTTTGACTCTGTCATTATTGGAGTTCCACAGTTGAGAATACTTAAAGAAAAGGGAAATCCATAATCCTAATGGTAAGGAAGTGTTCAGGAAATGAATCTTTAGGTTATGTCGTCATCATCATCCTCAGAAAATGTGGCACCGCAAGTACTGTCCAGCTGTTGCAATTGTTCTGTAACAATTTCTTTGTTACAGAAAATTTGGGCACCGCAAGTACCGTCCAGCTGTTGCAAGAAGTGGCGAGCCGATTCAGTAAGCTGTGTTACCTGATTGGGCAGCACGGAGCCTCCCTGAGCAGCTTCCTTCAAGGGGTCAAGGAAGCCGGGAGCCTGGTCATCCTGAAGCATGCCAGTCTCTTCTTGGACAGTTACACAGAGCAAGTATCCAGTCCCGTGTCGTGTTCAGCCTCCGCAGGGTTTTTCTGCTAAGAGCAGCTCCTCAATCAGAGGAGCCTAGATTAGGGAGAGTGATATAAGGTAATAGAAATTGCAAAGCAGTATTTTAATCTTAAGACAACTATAGTTCTGCATTGCTAAAATTTTACTGTTTTTCTAAGGGGGAAAAAAAGCTTTAAAAATAATTCTCATATTTTCTATATCCTAGCATAAAGTGTACTGTAATAAATATGAATATATAAATATTCCCTTTAGAGAACAAACTTGTTTACTTTAGTAAATTTTACTAAACTTTGAGGAAATAAGTTACTAAACAAATTATTTTAAGATTGATTACTGATTGCAAATGTGGAGCTGTTCCCGGGCCGCTTTCCCCCGTGGGGTAGATGGAGGGTTTAAAGACCAAGCTCTCTTTAAAATAAAGATGCTCTTTAAATAAAACCAAAGATAGTTACTTAAGGCTCTTTTCATGTTTTTCAAGTAAACTATCCCAAGTCTACTTGAAAATTTAAGTATTTCTCACTTTTTCTTAATTTATAGTTTGACATGGTGATGTGAGACATAATTTAAGTGTTGTTTTAATGTCTATTAATGTTTATTGTTCATCTGAAGTGTAGGTTTTCTCCTTTGACCGAGTAGCCACTAAGTGCCAGGCTCTGTACACAGCTCCAAGACCTCGGCGGCACAGTGCAGAGCCGGGGAGAGCACAGCGCAGGAGTCATGTGCTGGGGGTGTTCTGTGTGGGTTATTTACACTACAAACAATGCTGGTTACTGATATATAACCAATACTGGTTATTGCTGTACCAGGCAAGATAGTCAGAAAGATAGTTTAGGGCGACCATAATCCTCCCACCCAGAAATAAGCATTGTTCGTAATCTTAGTGTATTTCCTTTTGGACTTATCATATATGTGCAAATAGATGTATGTGATTTTAATTCTCAGCGAAGTTTAATATACTTGAAGCTGTTGTCTGAGTGGAAAAGACTCTGGTTGTAGTTTTTAACTCATCATCTTTCAGACATGAAAATTACATACTTTGAAACCAATTTGCTTTTTTGAGCTAAATTTTGTTTGTGTGGAGGTTTCAGTTTTTAGTAGTATAATTTTTCTTTTTTTAACTTATATTCAGTGCAGTCTGTTTCAGTTCTTTTTCTTCTCTGATACTTGAGAATTTATGCTTGAAATGGTTTTTATTTTGATACCGTGGGCTATTTTTTAACATCATTTATTTATACAGATGAAGCAAGTAAATTTTTAACTTTTAAATATGTTTTTATTGATTTCAGAGAGAGGAAGGAATAGGGAGAGAGAGAGAAACATCAGTCGGCTACCTCCTGCATGCCTCTCTACAGAGGGGTCAAGCACTCAACTGGGGCGCATGCCTTGACCGGGAATCAAACCATGACCTCCAGGTACATGGGATGATGCTCAACCAACTGATTCATACTGGCTGGGCTATTTATGAATTTTAAAAATTATTTTTAATTGTGGTATAAAATATATGTAACATAAACTTTACCATTGTAACCATTTTTTAATATATTCTTACTGATTTTTTAAAATTTATTTTATTATTTATATTTGTTTTTCAATATCATTTTTTTAAATCCTCACCTGAGGGTATTTTACATTGACTTTTAGAAAGAGTGAAAGAGAGAGAAATATTGATGTGAGAGAAATATTGATTGATTGCCTCTTACACTTAACCCTGGAGCCTGCAACCGAGGTATGTGCCCTTTACCAGAATTGAACCAAGGACCCTTTAGTCTGTAGGCTGACACTCTATCCATTGAGCCAAACTGGCTAGGGCTGATTTTTTTTTTTAAGAGAGAAAGGGAAAAAGAGAGAGAGAGAGAGAACATCTACTGGCTGCCTCCTGCATGCCCCCTACCAGGGATCAAGCCTGCAACCAGGGCATGTGCCCTGACTATGGTTGAACATGGTTGAACATGGTTCCATGTACCAAGAGGTCATGGAACATGGCTGAACAAGGTTGATCATGGTTCCATGTACCAAGAGGTCATGGAACATGGTTGAACAAGGTAGAACATGGTTCCATGTACCAAGAGGTCATGGAACCATGTTAATCCTATTTTCTCAGATTTGTTAAGTTACCAAGTAAAATCTACCAGATACATTCTAACATCTGCATAGCTTTATGTGGGTGTTGTTGTTGTTTTTTAATTTTTTTAATCTTGTTAGCATCTTTACTAAGATGGCTTTTTCCCCATCCCCTGATTTTGTGATTATCACATAACCTGCCCTTCTCTTCAGTCCTTTATAGTTCATGAATGTTGATATTATAAAAATGCTGAAACTCATTGGAGAGATGCTGGATGCTTGTTCAAAAACCCAAAGAACTAATATGCACTTGAACACTAATGTACATGTTTTCTTTTTTGCTGAAGGTATTGTACATCTATCACACATTTCCTGGTTATGGGAGGATTCCAGCTGCTTGCTAAGCCTGCCATGTAAGCAGATACCTTCCAGTTATCATTCATATCAAGGCAATATTTGAAATCATTTTAAAGTATTCATTTTAAAAGAGAGCAGTTTGAGAACCTCTAGAGTCCAAAACATAACTATAGCGAGCCTACGTGGAAGTGTGGATCTTGGATAATAAGGCTCAGGCTCTCATATCTTAGCTGGTTTTTCACTTAGCTGCTCACCTCAGGCTGGTCTGGTGGGTTCATCATTATATAGGGTTTATAATAATAATTTTATTACTATAAAATATGTATAACATAATATTCATAATTTTAACCATTCCTAATTGTACCCTTCTCTGGTGTTATAGGTAACACCATTACCTATAAACAAGATGAATTTAAATTATCCCCAACAAAAACTCTGTACCCATTCAACAATAAGTTACCTTTACTCCCTCCCCACAACCCCTGGTAACTTATATTCTATTTCCTATCTACGAATTGCCTATTCTATAAGAAATCATACAGTATTTATCCTTCTGTGTGACTTATTTTACGAAGCATGGTGTTTTCAGAGTACATCCATATTGTATATACCAAAATTTTATTCCATTGTATGGTTGAATAATATTCCATTGTATATATACAACACATTTTGTTTATTCATTCATCTATTGATGGACATTTGGGTTGTTTCTGTTTTTAATATATTTATTTTTTTGAGTAACAAGCACAAACCTAGCCATGTAAGGGAAGAGCAGTATTGTCATTATTAGATCAATAATGCCCAAGAGAAGAGAAGCTACGCAGTTTCTGGTTCAGATTTCCTGAGAGCATACCGAGGTCCCTCTTGGGAAAGTCTATAGGCAAGGAAATAAATCCTGAAAATTAATGGGGTTCACAAAAGTTGGAACATTTCTGTCTAGTGCTGGGCTTTCAGAAGAAACATGGTCAGAGAGAGTATGTGTTTGCCATGTAATATGTCCTCCTCTCGGGAGCAGGTCAAAGCAGAACACTTGTGAAGGCTTAAGCTGGTGTCCTCAAGACATCTCAGCAGCACAACAAGGAGACGGAAGCAGAAACAGTCACACAAGCCAAGTACAAATAAAACTCTGGGCCAGTTCCCCAGGACATTCTCTCTTAATTGCATTATCAAAGAATCCAGTTTGTGCCATTGAACTTTGGGGTTCCTGGAAGTTATTACACAGTTTTTCCATCTTTCCACAATAACATTTCATAGCTTCTGACTTAGCATTTCTTTATTTCATAGTTCACTGAGGGGTTATAAAATGATTCATTCTTGCCTTATAGTCTTGTGTGGCATTGTCTTATTTGAGGCCTTGTAGCTTAGAATTGTAGTCTAATGCTCGAAAAGCACTCAGGCCTGGCACGTAATTGCTCTTTAAGTGGCAGATAATTATTATTCTGTCACACGAATTCTTGCTTTTTTATAAAAGCATTTGGTCTAGTGAGCATAGTCTCAGTGGGCATTAAAGTTTACAGTAAAATGTCAATAATGAATTTATATATATAAAATTGAGTATGAAAATTAAATCTTGGCTGAAGTTTGAAATGCTTTTGAAGATCTCAGCATTGAAATATTTGCATATAATTTGCTTTATTTCCTGTTCATTATAGTACTGGTACCGACAGCTCTATTACTCTCCTGTAGTAAACTCTTATTAGTTGACCAACGCTTAATGAAAAAAAGGAAGAAATTAGACGTATTTTAACATTTCATGCCAATTTTGGTAGAGCCAAGAGTTTTGTTTTTCCTCCATTATTTCTGTTTATCACAACTGATTGGAACAATTAGTCTTGCCATTTTTTTGCTGTGACTTTTGGCTTAGAAATTAATAGATAATGATGTTAGCTGGTCTTCAAATATTCCCTGAAATTGTGGGTTGCATGACTTATTTCCTAGAACATGAGGCACAAGTCTGAGATTAATCATCTCTATTATGGAGTTACTATTGCTACCATTTGCTACTTTTCACATTTTAAAAAACCCCATCTTGTAGGCAGGGAAGCTCTTTTAATTATACCTGGCTTATTTTGTTTTATTTATCGTCTGCTATTCCTTAGCACTTAGAGATGTGCATTCTGAGAAAGGTAGGATCTAGTGAAATTTTTTTTTGTTAATTCTTTTTTTTTTTGTAATAAATTTTTTACATATTTTATTGATATTTTACAGAGAGAAAGGGAGAGAGATAGAGAGCTAGAAACGTCGATGAGAGAGAGACATCGACCAGCTGCCTCTTGCACACCCCCCACCGGGGATGTGCCCGCAACCAATGTACATGCCCTTGACCGGAATCGAACCCGGGACCTTTAGGTCCGCAGACCGACGCTCTACCACTGAGCCAAACCGGTTTCGGCTAGTGAAATATTTTTATTCAGTATCATGCATGTTGTCATTACCAAAATGATTAATTTAATCTCTTTTTGTTCCACCTCCAGTGATTTCCTAAATAAAAACCAGGAGCTGTTGCAAGATTTATCAGAAGTGACTGATGAAAACACGCAGTTGATAGAAATACTGAATACTTTGTTTTTCTTGCCAACTAGACGACTTCATAATTATGCAGAAGTTTTGCTAAAGCTTGCTACTTGTTTTGAAGTGGTAAGCCCCATATATATTCTCTTTGGACACTTGGGAAGCCAAGGGTCAAAGTTAGTTTTCTTGTTTGTTTGTTTGTTTGTTTGTTTGGATTATGGCACTCTACAACCTGGAATTCCACTAATTTAAAACTTATATATGTTTAATTAACTTTATTTTCCTTCAGGGAAGTGAAAGAAAAATGTATAGCTGTAGGTAAATCTAGTTTTCTTTGCGGTGGATTCAGTTTCCTCTCAGAATATTATTGAGAGAAGTTATACTCATGTTATGAAACTGTGTATAAAGTTGAGAGCCAAGTATGAGAGCTCGTCATTCAATAGTGTTAATGTTTACCGAGTGCACACCGAGTACAATTACACAGAGCTCTCCCTCACTGGCTGGCTGTATAAACAACACACGCCTGTAAGGCAGTGGAGTTGCCATCTGGCCTGGACTCATGGTAGATTCATACCAGGTATTTAGGTCACCATGGCATATGCTATGAGAAATCAAAGTGTTACAGCATTTCGTCATGTTAGCTGGTCTACTTTCTGTATAAAATTAATTAGGTGGAATCCTAGAAAATTAGCACTGCTCTTAAGATGTGGTGTATGATAAAACTGGTCCTAAGACATTCGCCTTTGAAGTTGTACAGAAATGTACAGTTTTGTTTCATTTCCTGTATGAAGAGCTCTAGAGAAACCATGATGACTTCAGGGTTCCTTATAGTTTAGAATCTTGTTAAACTGTCTCTTTATCTGGATAGATTTGAATCTCTAGAGTGACCCAAGAACTAACTCATTTCTTTCCTAGCAATATATTTTTATAAAGCAAGATTTCTTCATATATTTCAACTGTAAAAGATTAAATGCAATAGCAGCTATCATCTTTTAAGCCAGATGATAAAGAGATTTGGGAAAAAATGTAGAACAATGCCACTTTTCTCACTAAAAAAATTTTTTTTGTTTTTGTTTAGGAACATTTGTTATTTTTTATATAAAATGTTATTGTATTGCCCAACCAGCGTGGCTCAATTGTTGAGCATTGACCTATGAACCAGGAGGTCATGGTTCAATTCCCACTCAGGGCACAGGTTGTTCAGGAGGCAGCTGATCAAAGATTCTGGTGTTCCTTTTTCTCTCCCTCTCCCTTCCTCTGTGGAATAAATAAAAATATATTAAAAGAATAAAATGTTACTGTATTTGAAGTAAATTAAAAATAGTTTTATTTCTCAACTGTATCTTCTAATATGGTAAATATCAACATATATAACCCATATAAGCAAAATGGAGGGAAGATGAGAACAAAACATTTGAAGTTCCCAGTCTATCCTGAGTTTTCTTTTTTTAATATTTTTTATTGCTTTTTAAAAAAAATATATTTTATTGATATTTCACAGAGAAGAAGGGAGAGAGATAGAGAGCTAGAAACATCGATGAGAGAGAAACATCGACCAGCCGCCTCTTGCACGCCCCCTACCGGGGATGTGCCCGCAACCAATGTATATGCCCTTGACTGGAATCGAACCCAGGACATTTCAGTCCGCAGACCGACGCTCTACCACTGAGCCAAACCGGTTTTGGCTTTATTGCTTTTTTTACAGAGAGGAAGGGAGAGTTAGAAACATCGATGAGAGAGAAACATCAATCAGCTGCCTCCTGCACACCCCTACTGGGGATGTGCCTGCAACCAAGCTACATGTCCTTGACCAGCATCAAACTTGGGACCCTTGAGTCCGCAAGCCAAAGCTCTATCCACTGAGCCAAATCGGTTAGGGCTCTCCTGAGTTTTCTGCTGCTCTACTCACTAATAATTACCAGTGTTTGTTTCTTTCCCCCTGGGGTTATTTCTCTTATTTCTTATGTACCTGTATGCTAGAGAATTTTCTGGAACCATTCTGCCTTTTGCTCAGCTCCATTTAGTATACCAACAGAATTTACTCCCTAAATTTAATACTAAGTATCGGAACCACACGGAGGCTACAGATTCTGGACAATTGTTTTATATTATTTTCCCCCTTTGATATATTGGCCTCTAGACATCTCCAGAATACCAGAAACTGCAGGATTCCAGTTCTTGTTATGAGTGTCTTGCTCTCCATCTCGGCAGGAAAAGGAAGGAAGCAGAATACACACTGGGCTTCTGGAAGACCTTCCCTGGCAAAATGACGGTAAGTAGGCCATGCCAACCGCCATTACCTCAGCAAACAGCAGGCATATCCATAACAACTGCCACCGTTTCTTCCATTTCTCACTCATTTGTGGTCTAAGGACCACAGCCATGGATGTTCTAAACATCCCCTTTCCTCATTCCTAGGAATCCTCTCTGAACCTGTGTCTCACTTTCTTTTCTTTGTTTCCATCTTTTTCATCTCCTTTGGTTGCTGATTTTATGGGATATTTGGATTGCACTTAAATTTAGGTTTAACATCAAGCAAAGCTAGGACCAACAGGTTATATAATAAATGTATTATTTTTCCCCTTTGCATATTAAAATAATTCTGGTGATTTGGTTTTGTATTTATTTTTAATTCCAGGATTCCTTAAGGAAGCCAGAGCGCCGACTGCTGTGTGAGAGCAGTAACCGAGCCTTATCTCTGCAGCATGCCGGGAGGTTCTCTGTGAATTGGTTCATTCTCTTTAATGATGCACTGGTCCACGCCCAGGTAGGCCAGATTCCTCATCTTAAAAAAAAAACACTGGAAGGAAAGTGGAGTACTCTACTTATTTAATTAGGGATGCAGTGCAGGAATTCTTGCACCTTGAAAGGAACTGTGGGCCATGAGTCTGCATTAGGCACAGGGGCAGGTCTCAGCCCATCCTCCGCAACTCCACCCATTCCCTCCCGCTGTGGCTCCCAGTCTCCTGTGTACCGGTAGCCCTGCTCCTGCCATCACCACTCCCACGTGCTGATGGCCTCAGCACCCGTTGATGGTGTGGAGTGATTGGGGCCAGCGCCAGCAGCAGGTGCAATCAGGGCTGGCCCCATTGGTGGGTGCAAGTGGCAGCTGCTGCTCCGATTGCCCCTCAGGAGCAGAGGGAGGTGGAGAAGCCCTCAGGGGTGATCAGGGCTGGCAGCCACCGCTCGCACCTGCTGATGTTGCCGAGTGATCAGGACCGGCAGTAGGTGCAAGTGGCGGCTTTGGCACTGGCAGCAGGTGTGAGTGCCAGGTGGGACTGTGCACACAGAAGCAAAGAATTTTCAGTAACCACCAGAAGCTCACCCCGATGATGACAGCGACGAGTGCCCGTCTTGATCTGGTGCCCCTGCTCACATGCTCCACCATCCCATTGGGGCCAATGCCTGCTATGTTCTGCACACGCCCCCTAGTGGTCAGCACACATAATAGTGACCAATTCTTTGGTTCTGCTGTTCGGTCTATTTGTATATTAGCCTTTTATTGTATAGGCTTATACAATCAGTTTGTGTTAAAATCTGTTATGATTTCTCTGAAACTTGAATGGCAGTGAATACTTAGCTTACATTTCTGGCATGGGCCAGATTTCAGGGAGCTTTTAGTTTACATCTTGAAAGTGAGTAACAGCCATGGGACAGGGTTCTTGCTATGTTATGGGGACTATTTGGCTGAGATAGTGACACCATATGGACTTAGCAATTTGAAACAGGTTATGCAGCACAGAACATGGGTTTTCTCAGATGTGTCTCCATGTTTTTGTTTCAGTTCTCCACACACCATGTTTTCCCTTTGGCCACCATATGGGCAGAGCCACTTTCTGAAGAAGCAGGTGCTGTGTAAGTGTGGCCCCTACCCCCACCTCTACCCTAATTCTCTCCTCTGTTACTGAGGTTGCTTCCTTAGATGTGAAAAAAGGCTTAGGAGGCCTCTCTATTTGCATAATGAGGCTTCCCCTCCCAGCATGGAGATAGTAAAGTGGCTGTGGTGACAGTCATGACAGATCATAAGTGATGGAAGGGCTTCTCTGTTGCTCACATCCCCATCATTCAACACAGAGCGAAGTAACAGTGTCCTTTCTCCCACTCTGGGGGGAAAACCCAGCCGTGGCTGCATTTACATTTAATTGATTTCTGCTCCTCTTGTAATAAACAAGTTGCTTTTCATGTGTGAGGGTTCATATTGTAATGACAGGTTCTCATAACTATTGGTATTTATCCTTATGAATGTCTTAGGAATGGCTTAAAGATAACTACACCCGAGGAGCAGTTTACTCTCATTTCATCAACACCCCAGGAAAAGGTGAGTCCAGTATGCTGTGTTCTTTCCATCTTGGACTTCAATATTCCTGTCTCTTGTGATAGTAAAGAAGAGATAAAAATTGTTCTTGCTTAGCTCATGATCTGTGATAATGTGATAAATCTTCATTAAACTAAGAATATAGACTTCTTTAATGTGAGTTAATTTTAAACATATAGCAGTGAATTCCAAGAGCCAGTTAGCATTAATCAATAAGAAAAGCATTAGAAGGCATAAAAATTATTCATACCAAGAACAGCTAGCAGCACTTAATGCAGTGCGTGATGAGTTACTGCCTTAAGCTTATTGGCACTTTTTTTTTTGCTCCTAGACTAAGTGGCTGCGGGCCATAAGCCAGGCTGTGGACCAGGCTTTGAGAGGGGCATCTGATCATCCACCTTATGGAGGTGGCAGCAGCGTGCAGAGGCAGGAGCCGCCCATTTCGCGCAGTGCTAAATACACTTTCTACAAGGATCCTCGCCTGAAGGATGCAACCTATGATGGACGCTGGCTTTCAGGGAAGCCTCATGGAAGGTGAGAATGTTTAAGATTTATCCCTGGGGTGAGGATGATAGTCTAATTACTGAGAACATAATGATTATCTGAGACATTACTTGACACGTATTATTCTTTGATTATGCATTTCAGAGGGGTTTTGAAGTGGCCAGATGGAAAGATGTATTCTGGCATGTTCAGGAATGGCTTGGAAGATGGGTAAGAAAATTATGTAAAACATGAGGGTAAATTCAATTTTAATCACAACTTAAGTTATTTGTGTTCAGAGTCATTTTCAAAACAAGTAGTAGATTTTTGTTTTTCTTACCAGAAATACATACCATGTATTAAGGTCTATAATGCAGATGTGTGAACACGAAAAACTAGGAATCTAGGATGCACCCTTGATTTACCTAGATATTTGCCCAGCAGCTTAGGTAATAGATACAGCGTAAACCAAGACTCGGTATACCCCTTTCCTCCTATTGGTAAATCTTCTCTCCTCATTAAAATGTTTACAAGTGTCTACATGCAAAAGGTGACTATGTCATACATGTATCTTCTCTTTTTCATTCTCCTGGCAGGTATGGGGAATACAGAATCCCAAACAAAGCACTGAGCAAAGAAGACCATTATGTGGGCCATTGGAAAGAAGGAAAGATGTGTGGTCAGGGAGTCTATAGGTAATAACATTGCAAAGGTTGTAGGACTGGTGTTGCTTTTTCAAAGAATCATGTAAATTTAAATGTTTGTATAGCCAAAATTTCAAGGAGTAAATTTTCTTTGCTCTTATATCTGAAACTGTGTAAAGTCTTTTTTTTAAAGTTCTATCACAAGATGAAAATACTAGGTTTTTATTTAGTTCGTAGCAAAACTGTACAAACTTTATAAACCCTAACTTTTTCATAGGCTCTCCTAAATGTCTTGCCTATAAATTTATGTTTATTATATGACTCTAATATGGGCAAATTTATCATTCTTTCAGAGATCACTCATTTCATTTTCCTATTGGAAATGAGATTTGATTGGTGAAAAATAATCATATAACTAAATCATTGTAATTACCAGTAAGACATGAATATACTTTTAAGTTTCCTAACTTTGAAAAAATAAGCATCAAAATTAAATGTGATGTGATGTGATGTTTATCCATCCCTTTTAACCACAGTTATGCCTCTGGTGAAGTGTTCGAAGGTTGTTTTCAAGATAACATGCGTCATGGTCATGGTCTCCTACGAAGTGGAAAATTGACTTCCTCTTCTCCCAGCATGTTCATTGGCCAGTGGGTAATGGATAAGAAATCAGGATATGGTGTCTTTGATGATATCACAAGGTACAATATTCTGCTTCTAATCTCAAAGTATCTCCAAAAATAGTGATGATTCTATGAAGGCTAAGTGTCTTAATTCGATAATGTTGAGAAAAATTTTAATAAGAAGACATGTCAGACATCATTTTATTCATTTATTTGTGAACCAAACTATAGGTTACTTCTTTATATTGTCAGGATCATTCAGAATTAACGTTGGAACCATTTTTCTTAAAGCTTCACACTTAAAAAGTTTTTAGTATCTCAAAGAGGCTACCAAATCATTAACTATTATGCAAAAAAAAACCCAAACAAACCACACCTTGAAATTAGTAGATGAGAGGGGTAAAAAGTTAGAAGGGGATCTGTGGAAATTCCATTTGCAGTCCTGGCATGGTATTTAAATACCTCTTGCTCAGGTCTTCCTCTCAGGTCAGGTACAGGAAAGGGGTATACAGTTGCTTTTTCAAAGAACCATGTGAATTTAAATGTTTGTGTAGCCAAAGTTTTCAGTGAGTAAATTTTCTTTGCTTTTCTGTCTGAAACTGTGTAATATCTTTTTTTATGCCACAACCCAGATATCAAGCTTAGTTAAATTCATGTAAACCTTAGGGAGGTGCAAAGTTCTTTTGACCCCGTATTTGACTTGGCCTGATTTGTCTTTGGACTTAATTATGTACTCTTTCCCCTTCAAGTTGTTGTCATAATGTGAAATTTTAAAAAAATTTGCTGTTGCCCTGGTTGGTTGCTCAGTGGTTAGAGCATCGGCCTGTGACCATTAGGTTACAGGTTCAATTCCCAGTGAAAGGCATATGCCTGGGTTGTGGGTTTGATTCCCTATCCCAGTCAGGGCCTGTATGAGAGGCAACTGATTAATGTGCCTCTCTCACATCGATGTTTCTCTCTCTTCCCTCCCTCGCCCCCTCCTTCCCTTCCATGCTCTAAAAAAATCAGTGAGGAAAATAGTCTTGAATGAGGATTAACAAAAAAAAAGTTTTCTATTATTACTAAAATCCATGCTTATTTAATAGAACTTTGTACTTATTTTGTCTTTAGTGGAGATGAGTAAGATTTCTCTTGTATGATAAACCTCATTTCTTTTTTCTCTTTTTTTGGTTACTAAACTTTTGGGTAATAAAAAACTTCATAGGTTTTGAGTTTGCCTATCACATTTTGAATAGTCATATATTTTAGAGATATCGTGGATATACATGGAGTAGAAGCAGATCTATGTTGGGCAGACTGTAATATTTAATCCCTGAGAGAACATTGCTCTGAAGAAGACACCTTTTGCTGTCTTGTGGTCTCATGTTTGAGGTGATTGGATTAACCAGTTGATCTAGAAAAATTGAGCACATACCAACCTAGGATGATGCTTGGTATCTTTCATGTGATGATTGTTTTCCCCCAACCTCATCTTTATCATCATTGATTTTTCATTTCTTTCCTCTTTCTATGAAGGGGGGAAAAGTATATGGGAATGTGGCAAGATGATGTCTGTCAAGGGAATGGTGTGGTCGTTACCCAGTTTGGATTATACTATGAAGGCAACTTTCACCTCAATAAAATGATGGTGAGTGGAACCTTTACACACAATTACTATTGATTTTTTAAAAACTCCTGTCGTTAACTTTTAAAATTATTTATTAATGTTCTACCTTCTTAGTACTATTTTTCTTGTCTTTAAAAGTATGTAAGGCTTTAGGGAATATGACTGCATGTACTCCCAAGTTGTCTGCATTTTATGTATTGTGATTTTTGTTTTGTTTCTTCACCTAGGGAAATGGGGTTTTGCTTTCTGAAGATGATACTATCTATGAGGGAGAATTTTCGGATGACTGGACTCTTAGTGGAAAGGTTGGAAACTGACTTTCTTCTATCTCTCTCTAATACAATGCTACTCATTTTCCTTGATTTTTTTTGAAAAAGGCTAACTTCATAAAATTCACTTGTTTCAATGAATTTTAATAAGAGTTTTACAGCCATCACTACAGTCCAATTTTGGAGCATTATCATCATCATTTCCTGCCCATCTGAAGCCAGCCCTCATTTCTAACCCAGTCCCAGAGAACCTCTAGCGGACTTGATTACTCTCTAAGTTTGCCTGTATATAAATGGAGTCATACAGCTCGTGGTCTCTTCTGTGTGGGTTCTTAGCACAGTGTTTTTGAGGTCTTCCCTCAAACATTGATGTGAGAGGCACATTAATCAGTTGCCTCCCACATGTACCCCAGCTGGGATTGGAGATCCAGATCCAACCCACAACCCAGGCACATGCAGTACTTTTTATTGCTGAATAGTATTCCAAAAACACATGTGTTTATCTCTTCCTTCACCAGTTAATGGGCATTCAATTATTTCTAATTTTAGTGTATACATATGTTTTTATTTCTCTTGGGTAGATGCCTATGAGTGTAATTGCTGAGTTGTATGGAAAATTGGTGATTAACATATTATGAAACTGCCAAAATGTTTTCCCAAGTGGCTACAGCATTTTGTATACCCCCCATCATTGTATGAGGGTTCTAATTTCTCCATGTCTTTCCTAATATTTTTTAGTTTCTGCTTTTTCTTCCCTTTTTTTGCCATTCTAGTGGATATGAAGTGTTATCTTGTTATTTTAATTTGCATTTCCCTTAAAACTAATGATGTTACATCTCATTAGAGCATATTTTCACATGCTATAAATTTGCCTCTGGGCACTATTTTGGCAGCACCCCATGCATTTGTATAAATTGTGTGTTCTTTTTATTCAGCTCAAAATATTTTACCAGTTTTTTTCTGTGAGTGTTGTGTGTTTTTTACAGGGTTTATTTTCACATAATCTTTCTGCACATGCATATACCCACAATTAAAAAAAAGA
Organism: Vespertilio murinus; assembly: GCA_963924515.1. NCBI lineage: Eukaryota > Metazoa > Chordata > Mammalia > Chiroptera > Vespertilionidae > Vespertilio > Vespertilio murinus. The sequence continues at coordinate 73,315,323 of OZ004711.1, read as the reverse complement.
ATTAGGGGTTGGTAAAGAATAAGTTAAAAAGGGAAATGTTAACCATTTGATGTTGTTTTTTCTCTTGGTTTTTTAAATTGAAATACTTCTTCTAATTCCACATTTTCTCTAATTTTACCTAGGGAACACTGACTATGCCAAATGGAGATTACATTGAAGGTTATTTTAATGGAGAATGGGGATCTGGCATAAAAATCACTGGAACCTACTTTAAGCCTAGTCTGTATGAGAGTGATAAAGACAAACCCAAAGTTTTGTGAGTAATTAATGTTAATTCTGGATTAATTATTGAGTGTTTTGAGTTTTCTTGCTTTTATCAAAGCTGGTTAATATTTTAACTGCAGAACAAGTTTTGGAAGGTTTTCTTTCTCTCTCTCTCTCTCTCTCTCTCTCTCTCTCTCTCTCTCTCTCTCTCTCCCTTCCTTCCTTCCTTCCTTCCTTCCTTCCTTCCTTCCTTCCTTCCTTCCTTCCTTCCTTCCTTTTTCTTAAACAAAGTATAACCTCCTTGAATTGTCAGCTGACACTACTGTGGATAGCTAAATCTAAAGTCTTGGTTTAGATTAAAGCCCCTAGAGCACAGATGTTTAAAATAAAAGTTCTGTATGTGGAAATCATACTACTGTTAATGTTAACTCTTTTTTTTTTTTTTTAAAAAAAAAAGAGCATTCTTAAATGGAACCCTTACACAATTAGATTTGAAAAATAAAGATCAGGCATGTGTACATATAACAAGTAGAATAGTATACTCTTCACTCATGGAAAGGAAAGTTAAAATCTAAGTCTCTATGTTATGTTATGTTCTCCCAACAAGTTTTTGGCATGTGTATTTTTCCCTTATTGATCTCAGCTTTAGCTTTGTTTTTTGGTAGTATCATTCTTTGTTCTGATGGGAGCTTGATATATTTTTTATACCATGTTTATTCTTAGAGTATTATTAGAACCCAGTATTCAATGCATTTCACAATTCCTATCATGAGTTGATCAAAGCACAGAAAGCCCTTGTTTTAACAGGAATCAACTTTACAAATCATCTCTGTGTAAATGGAGAAAGCAAAGGAATCCATTCTGTGTGCTTTGTACTTAACAATTCATAGACTTTAGTGTATGAATAGTAATTAAAAACCATCCCTACGTAATTTTTATTCAGTGTTTTAAAAATAGAACCAACATCAGATTCAGGCACAGAAGCACTCCCAGTTGTTTATTAATTTCTTTTTAGGATTTTTGCACAAAAAAAGGTGATTAATAAAAGCGTGGTATGACTTTTTATAGCAGGAAACTAGGAAATCTGGCCGTGCCGGCTGATGAGAAGTGGAAAGCGGTGTTTGATGAATGTTGGCGTCAGCTGGGCTGTGAAAGTCCAGGCCAAGGGGAAGTTTGGAGAGCATGGGACAACATTGCTGTAGCCCTGACTGCCAACCGGCGCCAACACAGAGACAGGTGCGTGAATGCCTGCCCGGCACCGAGCGGAGCGCGGGAGGAAGATGAAACTTAAAACCAACCGGTAGTCAAGACTTGCCACACTTAACTTGAAAATATAACTTAAAAGCCAATGGTGTACTTTTGTTTCTGGGTAAGAGTGATTAGACACCCCCACCCCCTTCTCTTCTATTGAACTCAGCTATAAACCCACACCAAATACATGGATAGCTATTTGAACACTGAAAAGTAAATACCAGCTAGTGTCCTGGGGAAGAACATCTGAATTCAAAGGACCATTGAACCAGTCATGAGTTAACTATGTTTTAAACTGAAATATCCCTTAGCCTGAGCACAATGTAACCTGGAATCTTGAAGCAGGCACTGTTACTGTAAATTGACAAGAGACCCAGAAAAAACCCTCTGCTTTGGCTCATGATGCAAAAAAGACTCCTAAAGCTCAGACAGAGTGGGGGAGATACACTGGCCTTCTTTCTCTCCCCCGTTTTCTCATGCTCCAGCCTCACTACTTCCGTGGAAGGGGCAATGCCAGCTGCTTGGGAAGCCCCGACGAGAAGCTTGCAAGAGCTAAAACTCTTGAGGAAATTCTTTTTTTTTTTAAATGCATTTTTTATAGATTTCAGAGAAGAAGGGAGAGGGAGAGAGAGAGATAGAAACATCAATGATGAGAGAGAATCATTAATTGGCTGCCTCCTACACGCCCCACACTAGGGATCGAGCCCTGACCTGGAATCGAACCATGACCTCTTGATTCACAGGTTGACACTCAACCACTGAGCCACACCAGCCAGGCTGTTTTTTTGCTTTTTCTTATTTTCTCTTGCTTTTCTTTCCCCCATCTGCCCTTTTTCATATCCTTATTTTTTAACTTAGTTACTCCACAAGCATTGCTGGTCTTCTTTTTCCCCTTTTTTCTGTATTTGGGATAAATGGGAATTGATTATAGTGTTTCATTCATGAAGTTCATGATTTTTACCCTCTACTCCATCAGTGGAAAAAATAGAAACTCCCAGAATTGACTAAAACAGCTTGCCCTTGTGTGTGCTGCAGATGGTCAGCCGTCACTGACAGAGCCTGTCACTGTAGACATTGATACTTGAGGCCTCCAATTAACCTAGATGAACTGTTATTGAATGTTCCCAAGAGTGAGAATGAATGAACTTTTATATAAAACCATATTTTAGTTGTATCTCTAAAATACTGTAAAAATAATGATTGTATATTGTTTCTAATTGGTTATAATCTAACGATAGCGCGCCATTACCAAACATTTCAGCCGATTATAAGTCATGTGTTTTGTGCTTTCCTTTACTCATTAATGTGCTTACCCCACCACCTGCTGTAGCATCCTCATTACCTCCTTACTCCTTGAGCTCATTTTTATTTCTTCCTTTGCCCTCTGATTTGATTTCTTTTTTCCTTCGCTATTCCTTTCCCTTTTATTCAATTTTTCT